>CP125842.1:53098318-53698318 GCA_030408175.1 Trifolium repens | reverse complement strand
ATTTGTTGAATCGTGCTACTTTTCATAGCTGCTTCTTCAAGTTCCGCAGGTTCAACATTTTCACCTTCTCATTGAAAACCAAATGGTTAGTATTTACTTACCTAAGGGGAACTCAAAACTGGTGATCATAAAGACTTTGCAGAGAGAAAAGCTTAATAGTGTAACAATGTAAATAAAAAAGCAGAACAAAACAGCTTATTAGTGTACTATAAACTATGAAGACTTCACTTCAAGTAGTAAAAATATATAGTATATCGAGTTTCACCAGGTTTGCTTCTTCTATTGGCAATGTCCTTTATTTTATATCACAAATGGTTTAAAATTTATAGAAAAGGCACATATACAAACAGAAAGGATAGAAATGTAACTTTTGAGATTCAAAGCTATGTGTAATGAAACTTGTAATACCTGTTAAAAGCACAATAGTGTCTTTAGCACGGCCGTCCACAACAACCACACCACTTGAATTACGACTCCGTCCAGTAGAATGGTGGGGAGCAATCCACCCTAGATCACCAGTATTCAGCCAGCCATCCTTATCTAAGGCCTGGTTTGTAGCTAATGGATTCTAATACAAGAATAGGACACATAACTATCACAACGTCATCCAGAAAACACCAATAAAATCATACGATGTGCATGTGAAGTATATTACCTTGAAGTATCCTTTCATCACGGGTGGACCCTTGACTTTCAAAATGCCCTTTGAACCTGGTGGAAGAACTTCATCAGTTTCAGAATCTACTACTTTGAACTCCGTATGCTGAACTGGATGTCCAACGGATCCGATAACCTTCAAAAAATTGCATTTGTAACATTCTTAGATAAAAGCACCAACTCTTTGCAAACTCAACTTACAAACAAATAAAAAAAAATGCAAATTATGTAATTACTACGAATATCATTGCAAATGAAGACTTAATAATAAACAATTTTCATGCAAGTGTGCACTTACACACATATTAGTACATAAGAGGTAGAGAAATTCAACACATTCGATACATTGCTTACATTACATCTAGGTCGCCGAGCAGCAATAACTGGTGAAGTTTCTGTTAATCCGTATCCATTTTGCACTTTCACTCCAATTGCCTGTACATTATAAAAAAAAAACACCAATGTGAAATGGATTCCAAAAAATTGTTTGCAAACTAAATCTGTGTTGAGTATCAGACCTCAAAAAATTTATCGACTTGCAGAGGCAAACTACCACCCCCGCTTATTCCAGCCTGTAGAATGTCACAAAATTTCTCTTGTCAGCCTCAATTTCCAAAATTCAGATTAATAATACATGTCAAGTTTAACTTTGCTATCATAGTTTATAACAATTACACACAACCAAGTTTAACTTTGATACACTCAATTAAGTAATCAGTGCCTTAAGTGTATTAGAACATCATATTGTAATGTGTTTTTATTATTTCTAGTTTAAATAATTCAGCTTCTGTCACATGTGTCTCATTTTTCTCCTCTTAAAAATCACAAAACAAAAAATATTATTACCAAGAGTTTATTTTTCATAATTTTCCTACAACTTTTTCCAGAGTAAGAAAAATTAGACAGAAAAAAATATATGCATTGTATTCGAAGACAATAAAAAAGAAGAATAAAAGACCTTTGATATTCCAATAGCTGAATGGATTTTACTGTACAGAAGTTTTGTTGCCAGAAGATGAATTGGAAATAATATTGCGGCGATAACTCTTGCCCATAACCAGTCTAATGTTGAATGGATAAAGGAATGCTGCTCCGTATTCCTTGTTAGACATTTACCCTAAAAACATATTTTAATTTTAGTAAAAGCATTAAAACAATAACTTTGGTGAAATTTAGTATTGACAATATTTTATAGTTATTAAGAAAAAATAAGTGACACTGGTATAGATGTAAATTTATGAATAAAATAATAACAATTCATATTTCAAATTTACAATCAATTAGCATGCTTAGCCTCCAAAATCCAAATAGATTATTTGCAATTACAGACCTTCGACATTGGAATGTTAAATATTAAGTTGGAAAGATTTCCTACGAAGTAATTCTTAGCAAAATATTTAATAAAATTTATCAGAAGTCTTGATTGAGTATTTGGATCAATAAAGATAAGAGAGATAACGATTTATTCATTAAGAGTTTTTATTTCATCTAAAAATAGAGGGGGAAGCTTATGAATCACGCTAAACACTTCAAAGATCATACAGAAAGAGCTGATGACCAAACCTCATAAATACGTTTATATTCCATGTATGCTAAGCTAACTCTTAAGAATGTTAATGCAACAAGCTTTCTAATAGGGGAGCTAGTAGATA
The DNA here is from genome assembly GCA_030408175.1 of Trifolium repens. Classification (NCBI taxonomy): domain Eukaryota; kingdom Viridiplantae; phylum Streptophyta; class Magnoliopsida; order Fabales; family Fabaceae; genus Trifolium; species Trifolium repens. The sequence goes on along the minus strand of CP125842.1, from coordinate 53,696,009 downwards.
TCTGCTTCTGGATCCCACTGCAGAGAAAACAATCAAGAAAAACAATGAAAGTGATGATTCTTAGATACATCATCAAAATACGGACATAGAGTTCTGATGGAAAAACATGAAATATTTGTAATTAAGATTCCTGCATCATCAAAATATGGACATAGATTTCTTCACAGAAAGCATAATTGCTTTGGTCCCTTCCTATTACTAGTTGAGTCCAGGAGCTTATGAGAAACACAGGAATACCTATTTCACATCACAAATTGCATGAACTTTCCAATTTTATTCTTGATGAATATTTGTTATTCACATGCCCCAAAACATTAGCTTAAGAACCAAATTCTTCTATCATGTTGAGAAATGGTCGAAGTTTTGACAAAAGACACATATTTCAATACAATTATTGGTAGAGGACTTACCTGTATAATGTTTCAAAAACTAAAGGAACAGAAATCAAGTAATGTGGCTGGTAAAGTTTCAAATCATCCTACAAAGTATAGAGTAAGAAGAAGAATATATTAATACTTTTGCATTTAAATAACTGATTTATAACATGCAGCAATGCATTGCCTTTTTTATCGCATCATGGTAACATTAGTAAAGTTGTTGAATTGAAACAGTAATCCAAACGTTACTGATCGTTTATTTCAAGAAAAGTCAACGATTTTGCTTTTTCTTTTCTTTTTTCAACACTTAATATTGAAGTCATGGTGTCATGTTATAAATGTGTAAGAAGCCACATTTACACAACTTTGAAACATACGAACGATAAAAGTAATAATACCTTCAGGTTTCTTACGGTTGTGTATACTTGCTCAATACCGCACGTGAAAATAAAATACTCACAAGCTCTTTCGTATGCATGCCAAGGTGGCAGCATGCTTAGGAATCTGTCCCCAACTTCAGCAGGTACAATGTCCCATAAATTTTTTATCTAGAAATTCAACAGCAAATGATGTGCAATAAATGATAAGATATAGCCAAGGATCATCTTCAAATGAAATTCATAAAGCTTTACAAACTAAAAAAACACGCATAATGAGGTAAAAAGAAGCCGAGAAACAAAAGGTGACTTAGGTTGTAGGAAAAGGTGCACATTTTCACCCAAACAACGGAACTGACAATTCATATTTCAGAGACTAAAATCAATATGGTTCGCATATTACATGGACTATTTTCAAAATGAACAAATATTAGAGGGACTCAAACAAAATAAAAAAAGACTAAAAGAAAAAATGTCTATGTTTTAAGGAATAAAAACAAAATATAAAATTTATAAGGATAAAAAGCGAAAATTTTTGCATGGAGGAAAAACGATATTTAAGCCTTTATTTTGCTTGTATGATCCCAGATGTACAGTGACTGCAAGGAAGCATTTAAAACTCTTAAAAGATAAAAGCTGCAGCCATACTTTTCTTAGGCACCATCTTAGTAGAAGTAACTGTCAGAAGAAAGTTGTATAGAAGATTTGTAATGAAACCTGATGCAGAAGGTTCCGATGTGTAAGCATAACACCTTTTGGATTTCCGGTTGTTCCACTTGTGTATACAAGAGTAGCAATGTCATCTGAGTCGATTGCTTCATAAACATATTGTTGACCTGCAATCAATGTGGAAAGTAAAAATGTAGCAAAGCACCTGATCGCTGCTTCTTTAGATGATTAAGTGAAATATTGTCTCAAGGAAATGGTGACACGATATGAAACGGTAAAAAATATTAATCTCAAAGTAACAGATTGGTGAAAGATTTATGAAACAAAAACAGATAACTTCCTCGTTCCTCATCCTTTGAGGAATTTGATTGTCCCCTATTTAAAGTCCAAACCATTGAATAAATGTAATTTTTAATATGAGTGTCTTAACAATCCACGGCAAATAAAAACCTCCATCCAGCATTATCATCTGATATGTTTTTATATGCTTTGAAACTTATGAAACTAAACTTTTGGGAGTTGCTAACTTGCTCTGGGTATCATTGTCATTTTTAAGTGGTTAAATTTTGTCATATATGTTACAAAATTTATATATGGTCAACAAGAAATAAATGTTTGGCATTGCTCCAAAAATCAAAAGATGAGATTTCCTATTTACTTTTATTTACTTGGCAAATGAGTTCAAATAGATAGTTCTTGACAATTAATTGTAAAAGATTAGGTAGAAAGTTGTGATTAATTGTCAAGCTAATGCAAATATTTACAGAAATGTGGTTCCAGCAGCTTTATTTAGTTTTTGGCTAATGTTTTTTCAGGACACTACCTTCTATTTCTGTGTGTTGTTGTGTTTGGTGGATTTATTTATTATTTTATTTAATTCAATTCATGATCCGTCTACTGTTTTATTTATAGAAGTCCTTTTTTCAAGATATAATAAAAGTAATGTTAAAACTTCAACTAACAACAACTGTTTTCTTCTTTTGAGGGTCCATATATTATGAAATTGTCAAGGAAGTGGGGGACCCTATATTATTAAATTTTCAAGCCAAAAGTTTGCAGAGAAAAAAAGTTTACTACTTACTAGCTTCATGAGAATCGGACAATGCACTGCGACTCTCACGCCCCAAATCTATGACTTCCGTGAAACTGAAGACTTGGACCTCCTTGTTTTCTTCAGCAGTCAGGCTCAGGCTTGATTTTTCTCCCCAAAGCAAAATGATAAATTTCATGCTAGTCTTTGAATAGAATGTTTTTGAAATCCGGTTAAACATTTCAGGCCCATCCACGGCTAGTGCAACACTGAAATCACCAATGAAGATTGTAAAAAAAAAGTTAACTGATTTGTTGAGAGTAGTTAGCAATTATAACACACAATCTTAGGCATACGATATCGATGTGCCAATTATAACTAGCTGTTTGAATTGAAGCATTTACAAAACCTTTCAGAGTGGTTGTATATTTGCAATAACTCTTCAACTGATGACCTTGACCCTCTTACCACATTGATTGCTCCACTTGCCATCATGCCTAGACTAAACATATCACATGGACATAATTAAAAAGGAACAAGTACTATAGCAAACAAAAATTCAGGTGTTATCACTGTTATGGATCCATACATTTGTATATGTCTCAAAAATGCAAAAATAGATGATACTAAGATGCTATAATATCACTTTTAATGTTTAAACGCACAAATAAAGCAAACTAGTTGAGCACTTTCACAACTTATTAGCATGTAAACATAGTAAATCTTCGACTAAGCTTGGCATATATACATGTACGAAAACTACAAATTCATTTTCACAAACAATTTACAAAAACAAGGGGAAGTTTTTACATAACATGATAGTAAATGTTGTGTCTCCTATGTCTCTAGATGTGGTTTTTAAGAAGATTGGTTTTGTCATCCAAAAAGGGTTAGTGGCGCAGCTTATTGCCCGTTTGTCTTTCATACATGTGTAATTATCTTGAACATATATATATAATGAGATAAATGATGCAAATATTGTAATTTTCTACGAACCACTGACATAGACAAGGACACCAGACACGACAAAGACACTCAACACCGATAACAATTTAATAAAATGAATTAATCAATTGAATCCACGCGTCAGACACTAGACACACCTTTTATCAGAAGTGTTGATACTATAGAGTTTATTTTCTTTTCAAATCTTTGTGCATTTAAGATTTATGCAACTGTCAATTCCTATACTCAATACACTGAAAATGGAACAAAAGATTAACACACCTTGATCTGCTACAAGCCAACGACATGAATTATCAGCAAAAAGTGCAAGCTTTTCATCTGGTCTTACACCAATAACTCTTAAGCCTTCAGCAAAATCCAAAATTGCTTGCTCCAACTGAAATTAAATTAATACCAAAACAAAGCATAAGAACAATATATAGATGATAAAAATATCAACTTGGTATATTTTATAGTGAGCAAAAAAACAAACCTGTTTATATGTGATAGTTGAAGGAGGATCATGATATGGATCAACTAATGCAACTTTATCACCATATTTTTCAGCAGAAGATTTCCAAATATCAGGAACTGTTTTCCATTCATTTGAGGCTAAAGCATCATTATTATTACCAAAAAGTAATGAACTTTCAAGAAAAGGAGAACATTTTCTTATCTGCACTGTCTCTGTCTACATCATGCATAACAATAACAATAACAATACAAAAATCAAAATTTGTTTGTCATAAATAAATAAATAAATAAAACAGGTTGGTTGACAGCAACAAACATTACCTTGGATTGTGAAAAGACACGAAAACGAGGAGGTACATAGCAGCTGGTACGATGAAGTGTGAAGAAAAGGGGGAAGGGGTGAATAGTGGAAATTTGCATATTGGAGAGAAAAGTATGTGATGGTGTCAACGTGATACAAGAAGGAAGAGATTGAGAGAGAAGTTATATAGTTGTGAATTTCGAAGAAGAGAGTTGAATCTCGAAGTGTCCGTATGTTATGTTATACTAAGCAGCACCGCTTTGTTAGGTGATGGTGACAACCACATAATGGACCCACCTGCAAACATACTACACTTATTCATTCGGACATAAGATGCTCTAACATACACAATTTTTTACTTGAGCTTAACTCCTAATTTTATATGGTAAAATAGTTTCTCTAAGATTTATATCGAGGTAATCTGCTATCAGGTTTTCGCTATATGTTGATTCATCATTTATATTTATGCACTAAGTTAATAGTGTTGGCCACGAGAGGTGTGTTAAGAGTTTCGCATCGAATGTGAGATAATCTGAATATGAACTTATAAGAAGAAACAATTTTCACTTTATAAGTTGGTTTTGTAAAGTTGAGTTAGACTCAACTCTCAATTCTAGGAGATCAAATGCATCTCATATCATTATTTAACCGTAAGAGAAATGATAGTTTGACACATTTTTTCTTACACGATACACAACGACAGTTTTGTAATATTTTTCCTCTTTATCTCTTCTTCTTTCTTTGGTTTCTCTCTCCTATGTTTGTATTGTGTATGAAAAAGTGTGTCAAAATATCACTTCTTTAACTATAAATATGAAAAGAGTCGTAATTTTTTTATTTTTAAAGAGTATTATTGAATGTTGTTGGTTTTTTTATATAATTTTAAATAGTAATCTTCAATGAAGATGTCGACTTAACATTTGTCTAACAAAATAAAAAGTAGCTTTTCATTTCAAAACCACTTACTAATATCACCTCGTACAAAGAGAAGTAACCTTACTAAACCACTTATTGAATGTTGTTGGTTTCGTTTAAAATGTAATTGTTGTTTATTATTATGTATTATTTTAAATTCCTATGAAAATGTAATTTTTTATTTATTTATTATTTTTGTATGTATTATTTTAATATTTATTTTTTGTCAAATTTTTCTTTAAATATTTTTATGCATATTAAATTAATATTAACTTTGAATCAAAACTAATTACAAATAAAAAATATATAAATATGTGGGGTCAAAATTTGGTTCTTTATAACCAACCACCATTAAATTAAAAACTATTCAAATCAACTATAAATTTCTTAAATCCTACACATAACTTTGGACCCACAAAAAACAACTTAATTTACTTACTTAGTTGACTCCCACTAAAGATGCTATAACCTTAATTTTTTAAAAGTTTTCGCTAATTTTTTCAATTAAATTTACATATTTAAATATATTTTTATTTATACATTTTCAATTAGATGATAAGTTTTTTTTTTATTAATATTATTTTTGCAAAAATAACATAAAATTGTTGATATTTGGTCGGCCCACCAGCACAAACTATTTTTTGACTTGACTACATAGATGTTTATCATTATACCCATAAAGAATGAGCCGCATGGGATGAAAATCTCACGTACGGTTCGAGAATGAAGATTCTTTAAACTGAATGACGGCCATAACAAATGTCAGCTTATTTTAAAGGAAATTATGCGGAAGCTTTATATAATTATTATGAGATTGTGTGATTGAAAACTTACCCCTATGATTATCGAAGCTATATACTTTTTTTTGTTACTATGATATTGGTACGAAGTTTCCACCATCGTTGGCAATGACTAATCTCCGTTGGGGAACCTCTGAGGCACACAAGATGGGTTCTCCCCTCCCAATCAAATTTTCTCCATACATATGAGTCAATAATCAAACCCTTGACCACATACTTAAGGGGACCAAGTCCCTTACCACTTGGACCAATTCATTATTTGTGAAGTTATATACTTTATAACATAAACCTTATACACAAGTAATAATAGGCTAGCTTGATATAGTCCAATTTTCACAGAAGCTAGGAGACAAAAAGGTCCAATTGTATATGGGCAAGCTTTTTTTTGAAATTTGTCCCATATAATACCCGGACTACTGGACTGGTCCAGTAGCACAACCCATTTTTTGGATTTGGATCATCTCATTCTCTTTTATATCATTTCCTCTCTTAACTATTAATCTCTCTCCTCATTTAAAAAATAATAATATAATCAAGAAAAGTAAAATTAAGAGATAGATAGAAAGTTAGGAGGGGAAATAAGAGAAAAGATAAGGAGATGATCCAAATTGCTATTTTTTTTCACTAAATTAGATCATCTCCTTCCATTTTTTCTACATCTCTCTCATTCCTTTCTATCTCTCTTAATTTTGCTCTCTTTTAATTTTTTTTTTCAATGACGAGAGATTGAAATTAAAAAAAAAAACGAGAGAAATAGAGAAAATAGAAAGGAGAGAATCCAAATTTTTTTAACGTTAAATGTAAGTAGTGAATTCTTGTAAATTTTTTAAACAACTAAGGATATTATTGTAATTCACCTATAATCTAATATTTTTTGGAGAGTGGGACCACCTTTGCCACCCCCTGTATCGCCACTACATTACATCTTTCTAATTTCTGTAATTGTTTTGATATAAAATACTACTGTAATTGTACCAAAAAAAATACTATAAACAATATCTCTTCAATTTATCTTACTCTCTAATCAGTTGAAATTAACTCAAATCTTAGAAATTAATTCCATATAAAATTAAATACTAGTAAGACTCGTATAAGTTTCACCCAATTAAAAAAATAGAGTACGGTCCTATGAACTTAGTTCAATGGATATGATATTGACCGCAGTCCAAATTCTAATAATCCCATTTATTGCGTGAAATTTCTAACTACTAGATTATTTTATAAAAAAAAGAGAGTATGAAAAAAAAAGTTTATTTTTAATTTAAATAAAAAAATAATGAAAAATAAAAAAGTAAAGTGTAATTGCTTTGATAGAAGAAAAACAAAAAATTCACAAACCAGCTTTTAAAAAGCTACTACACACACTGTATGATTGTAGCAGCTAAAGCTTAAACCAAAGAAAGCCACCCTTTCTTCATTCTCTCTCTGCGGCGCACGTAGCAGCCATGGCGTCGTTTTCTGCTTCAGTCTCTCACTTCTCTCGCATTTCACTCACCAACACTTCTCTCCAACACGATAACATCAACAAGATCCCTCAATCTCAATGCCATCATTTCCTCCTCTCCCGCCGTTTCAACTCTCTCCGGTATCTCTCTTCACTTCTTTCACTAATTAGGTTATTTAATTTAATTATATAATTCTCAATTACCTTATCAGCTTAATTAAGATTTTCAAGCTATGCTTCATCAGTTTTAAGTAGAAATAGAGAGTGCTTTCATTGATTTACAGTAGAAAAAACGAAAAATTCAAATTTTAGAGTGTTTATATTTAAATACAAATTTAAAAAATTGTGTATTTTTATCTATTAATTCATGTGGTTTTTGTCTCAGAAAGGGAATTACTTTACCTCGGCAAAGAAAGTCACATAGCAATGGGATATGTGCTTCACTTACAGGTTGGTATATAGTGATTAAACTACCAAATTGATCCCCGACGGCACTCTCAAATAGGTCCCTGACTTTATTAATATGTCAAGTTAGTCCTTTTATTCAGCCACTTACTATCAATTAAGTCCTTATATTGGTTCAAACTTTATCGTTTTTTTTTTAACGACACTTTATCCACTTACTATCAATTTAGTCTCTAGCATATTCTCGTAAGAACTAATATGAATAAAATTTGACAGAGTTAGGGACCTTTTTGAAATATTCATAAAGTCGGGGTCCTATTTGAGAGTGTCCTACAAAGATAGGGACCAATTTGGTGGTTCATTTGTATGTAGTTGTGTGCTAGAATTTTTTCTTTGGTGTTTTGAAGAAGGCTAGTGCCTAGTGTAATGTTCTGTTTTTTTTTTGGTACAGTTTTTTAATGTTTATTTATTGCAGATGTTTCTCAGAATGTGGCTGTGGAGGAAAAACTGCTGCAAAAAGGAGAATCTTGGTCTGTTCACAAATTTGGTGGAACATGTATGGGAAGCTCGCAAAGAATAAAGAATGTTGGAGACATAGTTCTTAATGATGATTCAGAGAGGAAATTGGTGGTTGTCTCTGCAATGTCTAAGGTGACAGATATGATGTATGAACTTATCAATAAGGCTCAATCGCGTGATGAGTCTTATATATCTTCCTTAGATGCTGTTTTGGAGAAGCATAGTTCAACTGCATATGATATACTTGATGGAGACAATCTCGCTATTTTCCTGTCTAAATTGCATGAAGACATCAACAACCTTAAAGCGATGCTTCGGGCAATATACATAGGTCATAGGCACATTAGCTTTCTCCTCCCTCTGAAACTATATATTTATTTCAGATATTTGCATATAGGATTTTATCCTACTTTCCTAGTTTCTTTTTAAGTTGGTATTGATATCTTTCGCTTTTTTCGCATTTATATGCAATGCATTAGTATTGATGTAAATGTATATTGCACTATGGCAAGACCCTGAAGCATTTAGTTAGAGTAGTTATGCTTGAATGGTCAAAGTTTGGAAAATTAGGATAAAAAAGGAGGCATTGCGATTTGTTATCAGTTGGGAATCGAGTGTTAGCTATTTAGTTCTATTGTAGAAAGAAAAAGTTCTTTATGAAGGGAAAACACAAAGTAACTTGCGGAAAGCATGGGCGATATAATCACTTGAAGCATTGGATTCAAACCTGTGTTCTTATTAGGCAGTAGATGCTTCAAGAAGATACTGGGTTCATGAAACTTATCTCCATTTATAATTAAGGAAGATATTAGTTTATATATTAAATGACTCTAGAATAGTAGTTTTGCATTTTTGCCTGAACCAGAATGTCATAGAATACAATGGTAGCTGTCTTTTTGAAATATGGAGGTGCTAAGTCTCATTTTAGCTATAAGTATTCATAAAGAATGACCAAATTTTTATTGAATGCCATGACTGCTAGTCAGTAAATGCAGCCAATCCCGTGGCTGCTTATTCTTTTATATCTGATTTACTAGTAGTTCCTCTTCCTCCTGATTATCAGAATGTTGATTAAAAGTAGTCATATGTTATCAAAAGTAAAAGAAATTGGTTTAATTATGCTTTTGTTTTTGGTACAAGGTTTAATTATGCTTTTAGTCCCTACAAATATACCATTTTTTGCTTTTAGTCCCTGTAAAATACTTTTTTGTTTTTAGTCGTTGCAAATATACCACTTTTTGTTTTGGTCTGCAAAATTTGTTCATATTGAAATTGGTTCATGTAATATTAATTTTAGTCCTTAATTTGAGGGACTAAAGTCCAACATTCCACATATTACAAAGACTAATAGGGACTAAAAGCAAAGAGTGATATGATTCTAGGGAACAAAAAATATTTAAGCCAAAAATAATTCATTGTTGCTAATGATGAATTTATGCTTTAAGGAATTACATCATCAACGCAACTAACATTTTTAATACCTTGCAGCTGGTCATGCGACAGAATCCTTTGCAGATTTTGTTGTAGGACACGGGGAATTATGGTCTGCCCAAATGTTGTCTCTAGTTATCAGGAAGGTCTGCTGTTTTACTTAGAAAGATATGATTTTTCCCCCCTTTAATTATTTATTTTGAGGTGATTGCATCATTCTTCTCTTATGGTTCTGCAGAATGGAGCTGATTGCAAATGGATGGACACAAGGGAAGTCTTGATTGTAAATCCTACTAGTTCTAATCAAGTTGATCCTGACTATTTGGAATCTGAGCAAAGACTTGAGAAATGGTACTCTCGGAATCCATGCAAGGTAATCATTGCTACTGGGTTCATCGCAAGCACACCTAAAAATATTCCTACTACACTGAAGCGGGATGGAAGTGATTTCTCGGCAGCAATTATGGGTGCTCTGTTTAAAGCTCGTCAGGTCACAATTTGGACAGATGTCGATGGTGTCTATAGTGCAGATCCTAGAAAAGGTTTGCACTGCTCCCTAATTGAACAATGGGTAGATTTTGAGAATTTTTTAGAATGAGTTCTACCTCCAACATGTTGGTGATGCTTTTTTGCATTGTATGTTTGACTGTCTTAGCATGAAGTTTTTAAAACAATGATATTTATTGCAGTTAGTGAAGCTGTGATTCTGAAGACATTGTCTTATCAAGAGGCATGGGAAATGGTGAGTTGGACTATGGAAATCCTCTATGACCATGCCCACCAAAACTATGGATACTAACTTTCAAACTGCCTGTTGTGCAGTCTTACTTTGGAGCTAATGTTTTGCATCCCCGCACAATAATTCCTGTGATGCGATATGGCATACCCATTTTGATAAGGAATATCTTCAACCTTTCTGCTCCTGGAACAAAGATATGTCATCCTTCTGTTAGTGATAATGAAGATAAGATGAACCTGCAAAATTATGTCAAAGGATTTGCAACAATAGACAACTTGGCACTTGTAAATGTTGAGGGGTGGGTGAGCCTTGAATCCCAGTCACTTTATATTATTAGTTTTCATTCCTGTTGCTTTATGATTCCCATTTAATTTAAGATATTCTATAACCTAATACCAATCCCTCAAGCTGAAGATTTCAATGTGCTTTTCTTTGTTGTCGTTTTTGGCAGAACTGGAATGGCTGGTGTTCCAGGTACAGCCAGTGCTATTTTTGGTGCAGTAAAAGATGTTGGAGCTAATGTTATCATGATATCTCAGGTGCACTTGTGATCTTTGGCACCTTTTCTAGTTGTTGATATATAATAAATTTCTGTTGTCATTAACCTCTTTTATGTAGGCTAGTAGTGAGCATTCTGTATGCTTTGCTGTGCCCGAGTCGGAAGTAAAAGCTGTTGCCGAGGCATTGCAATCAAGATTTCGTCAAGCTTTGGATAATGGGCGTCTTTCTCAGGTGCTAAATTCAATTCTACATTTTCACTGTAACCAAATGCAGGTTTCTGTTCAAAGACTGAATATTAATCATTATACATTATGTGGATTGGAAGACCATATCAACTATTTTTGTGTAATGCTCCAAAATAATGAAGAGGATAAAGAATGAGAATTCGGGTTATTTTGTCTCAGATACTGTATTTATTGTGTGAGCCTTTTCTAAGTTTTCCCTCTTATTGAACAATAATGGAATATTAGGGTTAAAATAAATATTCAATGTTTAGAACACCAAATATGGGCTAGAAAAGAGGATAGTATCAGTGGTGCAGACATAAACTGTTGGGACTAAAAGACACTGTTGTCTGGTGCTTCCGTTCTAGATTGACGAAGCAATCAAAGCATTTCTATGAAATATCAAGAAAAGTGGGGTCATTGGGAGTTTGGGTTTCCTCCATTTGTTATCCCTCCATTTGGAGAGAGATAGACACAATTGAAGATTAGTGGGGTCCACAAATTAGTGGGACCCACCTTTAATGGGTCCCACTAATCTTTAATGTATCTATGAGCTTTGCTTATTTCTTTTTTGGGGGATCGTCGAATCAAATGATATTTTTGTTCCAATTTTTGCCTCTCTCCAAATGGAGAATAAATGGAGGGATAACAAATGGAGGAAACCCAAACCCGAGCTTTGTCCAATTGTCATCCATAAATGAGAGGCATCACTCACTTTACAAGCCGATTTTTGGGGATGAGTTAGGCATAACTCAAATTCTAAGATGGTATAAGATCTTATTCTAGATCTGTTGGGCCACACCTATTGAGCCACACGTGTCATGACTCATGATCCATATGTCTAGTCTTGGGTGTGAGTGGATGTACATGTGCTGATGCAATATGACCTGAAAAATTATCATAAGTGGGAGACATCCCTCACCTTGCATGTCGGTTTTGTACAGTTGAGTTAGCCCTCGCCCAAACTCTATTACATTTTTAAAAAAAAAATTTAAATTGAGTCTAAACTGTTATATGTAATTGAATGCTATTGCTGTTGAAATTTTAAGCTTGTAAGTTAAATTTTTCCTTTATTACATTCTAAATTATGTATTACTTCTCAGGTTGCCGTTATCCCAAATTGTAGCATTTTGGCTGCTGTTGGCCAGAAAATGGCAAGCACTCCTGGAGTTAGTGCCACCCTTTTCAATGCATTGGCTAAGGTTAGGAAATTATGCCCATCTTATAAGAATGGCAAGATATTCTTAGACTAGAATTTTTTATTTTTTTTACTTATTTCTTTTATAACTTGTTTATTATCAAACTTGTTATGAAACAGGCCAGTATAAATGTCCGTGCTATAGCACAAGGCTGTTCTGAGTATAATATTACTGTTGTTGTTAAGCGAGAGGATTGTATAAAAGCTTTACGGGCTGTCCATTCCAGATTTTATCTCTCAAGAACCACCATTGCAATGGGCATTATTGGACCAGGATTAATTGGGAGCACACTTCTTGATCAGCTAAGGGATCAGGTGCAGTTTCCATAGACAATTTTGCTTTATTTTGGTTCTATCTTATATTACCTCATCAGATTAATTTCTTATCTTAGAGTATCTTACATTATCTTTTAAGATTAGTTTCCATAGTTTTTAGTTATTATGATGATTTGTTTTCCCATTTAATTAGGAATTAGAGTCTCACATTAGTAGAAATAAGGCTTAGCATTTAGTCTTTTTGTATCAAATCATAGTCATCAATCATATCAAACCATATTCATAATTCAAAATCTTTATCATCTCTCTATTTGTCTGAAGTTTGAGGCCATTGTGATGATACTTGATCAAGAGGTCAAATTCTTTAACCGATGTGTCAACTCATGCATAGGTGATGTTGTGATCATAACTCGATTATTGTTGCTTTCTTATTTAGGATATTTAGTTTTCTTACACTGACATTCATAAGTATTTCCAATTCTCACAACGATGTGCCAACTCATGCATAGGTGATATTGTGATCGTAACTCAATTATTGTTTCTTTCTTATTTAGGATATTTAGTTGTCTTACACTGACATTCATAAGTATTTCCAATTCTCACATTTTCCACTGGTATTAATAGAGGTTTGATTTGATCCGCGGGAAACATTTATTTTCCCATGCTTAAATATGATGCTGGCAAGCTTGCTAAACATAGTCATTTGGATATTTCGTATTTGTTACATAACAGAAGGCTTCTTGAAATATGTGGCTAGCTCATGCAGCAACAATTCTTTCAATGCAGGCGTCAGTTCTGAAAGAAGAATTTAACATTGATTTGCGTGTAATGGGCATAATTGGCTCAAAGTCGATGCTTCTCAGTGATGCGTAAGTGAAATCACTCTGAACCGAATCTCTTTATAAATGATACATTGTTAGGCTCTGTTGCTTGGCAAGCTTGCATACATCTTAGGACATTTTTATGTGAGAGAACTTCATTTTAATCCTTTTTTTTTCTTTCATTTTTTAAAAAGTACTACTGCTTATAATATACTCCCATATGGACCAGATACATTAATAATTGAATGAACCTAAAAAGTGAACATTTGCTTATATATGAAATCGGAGTATGTGTATATATATATATATATATATCTTATTAATTTCGGTAAAGAAGAATAATATTAGAAGGAAAGAAAAAGTACAAGGGCATTTCCGGAAAGAAAACCATATAAAGTACTATAAGATACATTTCTAATCCTCCTGCATGTCTAATGAGGAAAAATACTTTAAGATATTGAAACCTTTAAAAGAACCATAAATAAAGTATGAGAACAATCCTTATCCAAAGTAAGTTGATTGTAGTGACTCCCCCTTAAAATATTTGATCATTCTGTTCCTGAAAAAGAAAGAAGACGCCGTAGAACCGCAGACAAAGATAACAGATTACCTGCTAGAACCCATAAACTTAGCTGACATTTTAGGCTCCAAGCTATGTGGATATGCATAGTTTCACTTAAAATGATGTGCAATGTAGCACACACATGGTTCAATTATCTTTCTTTTTCTTTTTGTATTCGTCTGTTCTGAGTTCAAAATGTACAGGTGATACTTGGTTACTTTTAGGTACCCATGCCTCTTGGTATGGGTGATTTTAGAGTTTCTACGATTAGTTTCATGACTCTCTTACCATCTGACATACTTCTAAAGTTCAACTATTGATAAGAGGAATTCTTTGAATTCTTTGGCCAATACACATGTCGAAGCTACATTTACATAATGTATCATCGTATGATTTGTTAGCTTATGGCATTGGCTACCTGTGCACTATTGAACAAATTGGTCCTTGTTCAATTCAATTATTCCACACTATAATTGCTCTTTGCAGGGGTATTGACTTATCAAGGTGGAAAGAGCTTCGTGAGGAAGGAGGAGAAGTGGCTAATTTGGAAAAATTTGCTCAGCACGTGCATGGAAATCATTTTATACCAAACACGGCAATAGTAGACTGCACAGCTGATCCTGGCATTGCTGGCCATTACTATGATTGGTTGCGCAAAGGAATACATGTAATTACCCCCAATAAGAAGGCAAATTCAGGACCGCTTGATCAGGTAAAATAATCCATACTGTCTTTTGTTGGATAAAATGTTGTTTTTAGTTCTCTCCTGTTATTAGTGCTGTACGTTTTTGAAATTCCAACCCTATTTTTTTTGCTACATAATTCCAACCCTATTTTGTCATCATGTACTCTGCTGGAAATGGGAATTCCCATCATCAATTTAAGTTAATTTGTTTTCAACTTTACTTTTTGGACCAAAAAAACCTGTTTAAGTAAAAGAGGATTTATTGGTTATAATTTTGTTTGAGAAGGAAAACCACATAATTACATTATCAATACAAGTAATTTGAAGGGGTAGCTTCTACTCATATTTGTCATTTATGTCGTATCCTCTTTCCTTTGGCTTCTGTCCCCTTCTCTCTCTTTTTAAGAAAACCAAAACTTCATCTTGTAAATTGCATAATTTGTTTTTGTGGCAACCATATGTGCTAGGGGTACTAGTATTCTAACAGGGTCTCGTGCTGAGGATTCAGGACTAAAACTATAGTAAATTTATAAATAAAAGCTGTATGTGGATGTCGTTGTCAACTAGTCTGGAACATCTTCTCTTATGCACACGTTTCATTATATTTTGGCATTTTGGAATTTTGTTACCTTGACACTGACTGATTTTTCATCATTTTACTTAGTTACTAGTATCTAACTTGAAACTTTGTTACCATAAATTGGAACGGTAAACGACTGTTGGAATTGAGCTGAGGATCATGCTTTTTAGATTGGACTATTACTTAGATATTTTTTAATGATACTTTTTTGTAATTTTGAAAATGCAACCCTTCTTCAAGCTTCAGCAGCTAATGCTAATACATGTTACTTCTTTTGTTTGTATCGTGGTTACCACAAATTTTGTGACTTTCTCTCACCTTAACTCTCTCCATCCAGTATTTGAAGTTAAGAGCTCTTCAGAGGCAATCATATACTCACTACTTCTATGAAGCTACTGTTGGAGCTGGTCTTCCCATTGTCAGCACTTTGCGTGGCCTCCTTGAAACTGGAGACAAAATTTTGCAAATTGAAGGCATATTCAGGTTCGCTATTTCATATTACTATTTCTATTTATTTATCTTAATTTGTGACAAAGTATTATGGTATCATTTAATCCATGTAATTGACTTCACCTAGTTAGAGAAATGCTTTGACTGGTGCTGTAGCATTTGATTTGTCTTAATATTTGGATTGGCACAGCCTTAATTCTCGAGACTTAAAATGCTATTTCACTCAATGTCATGTATCCACCCTCCAGCAATTTTCCATTCTATACAGGAAAAGAATTAGAATATTTTTTCAAGTATTAGTGCCAATTGGCATTATTGGTTGATCTTTAGCATTTACCATAAGGTATCTCCTGTGACCCTGCAGTGGGACTTTGAGTTACATCTTTAATAACTTCAAAGATGGCCGAGCTTTTAGCGAGGTAGTTGGTGAAGCAAAGGAAGCAGGTTTTACTGAGCCTGATCCAAGGGATGATCTGTCTGGAACAGATGTTGCTAGAAAGGTACATGTTTTCCAAATTTTTATTTCAAATAATAGTTCAGGGAATCAGGGGAAACCATCAATTAAAGCCTCACTTTACCTGTTTAGGCAGTAGGTACTAGGTATAGTTTTCGTGATAAATGAGATGTAGGCTTAACTACAATGTCAATTTTGGTTCATGATAGCATTTACATGTTTCATATAACCCTCCCATAACTGTGGTAATTCAAAATCAACATCACAACGCTCTGTGGTTGTACAGGTGATAATTCTTGCAAGGGAATCTGGTTTAAAGCTAGAACTATCTAATATTCCAGTTGAAAGTCTAGTGCCAGAACCACTACGAGTAAGAACCAATTTCTATAAGTTATGCAGTTCTTAGTATTAGATTTAGAGTGTAGAATTTTGCTTGACATGTATGTTTTGATGATTTCATTCAGGCGTGTGCATCAGCTCAGGAGTTTATGCAACAGCTACCAAAATTTGACCCGGAGTTTGCAAAGAAACAAGAAGATGCTGATAATGCTGGGGAAGTGAGTAACTCTCGAGACATTTTATTCTTTGTTAAAGCATCTAAAAGAATATTGCATTTACTAGTTACTATGTCAATGCATGAGTCGTTCAACTTGCAATTGGCATCGTTAATATTTTGATGATACCATATTGCATATATTCTTTTCTTTTTCTTTTTTTTTTTGAAAATCACAAACATTGCAATATCATTTTTTTTTTCTTCCATACTTACATTTAAGCTTTTCTTGAATTTAAAATTTAATCTTACAAGCCAAGAGAAGCAATGTTGAAACATTAACCTCTCAAATATAATAAAAGTAGCACGCTCATAGGTAGGTAGGGAAGCAGGTTTAGAGTGTCCAGAACCAACTTACCTAAACTTTATTTCATAAAAACTCGACCACTATCTGAAGTAAACGTGTAACAGTTGACTTATGTTAGATTGGTTGGTTCCGGTCTGTCTTTTGCTGTTATTTGATATTTGAAAGTTGTACTGTTCCTTAAATTTTAAAAGATGGTATCTTTCTCTTTTTCATTCTTTTTTCTCTGTTTTTGATATCATATTTACAACTGAGTCTGAGCTCCTTATGTTTGCAGGTATTGAGATACGTGGGAGTGGTAGACGTGACAAATCAAAAAGGAGTTGTAGAACTACGAAGATACAAGAAAGATCACCCATTTGCACAACTATCTGGGTCAGATAATATAATTGCATTCACAACAAGAAGGTATAAGAATCAACCTTTGATAGTTCGTGGGCCAGGAGCTGGAGCTCAAGTCACAGCAGGTGGAATATTTAGCGATATTTTACGACTTGCTTCATATCTAGGTGCTCCATCATAGATGTCATTCTGCCACCACAAATTTTGTATTGTCTATGTTCCTCTCTTGAGTTGCTTGGTAGGTTATTTGTTTGTTGTAATGTAATAACAGTGTATGCTAGCACGTTTCTCTTGTATAACGGAATTAAACCCGTCTCCATTAATCTTGTTTGGGAGTTGCACTGTAAATTAGCAAACAGAAACGTTATAATTTAGACCTATCTAGCAATTGTTAGTCGGTATGGCCTCTCAAATCTAGGAAGTCTAAATAGATTCACTAGTTCTTGCAAAGCGGAAACAGTTTTAAAAACTTTTCGAGATAAAGTGCTATCAGAACGAGTACACTAAGGAAATCACTAAAAATCGACTGTGAAACACATATTTCGATAACTACCAAGTGATTCAAATAATCAACACACTAACTGACCTTGCACTCACATCAAGTATAACTTCCCTAGAAAATCAACTTCAAAAGTTCAAATCCATTCACATCTTTTAGTTTAAATAACATTTTACTTTGGAACTATATAAATAATTATTTATTATTTAGAGCACATCCACGACTCAATTCAATTTGTGAAAATGTGCTACTCATTAAAGGGAACAAATGTTCCTTCTCTACTAACAAGATAGAACAGAACAGTGCTAAAAGCTTAAATATGTATATTTTGCCGAGCGAGCATCTAACTACATCAGCATGATAAAATAATATGATTAAATTACTTTCTTTATTCTGTATCAATTATGTATACTTTGACATTTTGCATATAGTTTTTGATTGACCACAAATCATTTAAATACCATCTACCTTAACCATAGTATCACAACATATAAAGAAGTTTCAACTTTGAAGCAATCATTTCATTTAAAAGCTAAACAAACTGTTAGTTGCAAAATCAGGAAATGTTTTTAATCTCAACAATCTTATAGTAAATTCCTTAGTACTAATAAACTAGTTCTCTAACCAAATACATAGATAAACTAGTTCACTTTCTCAAAAAAATATTTGTTCAATTAGTCAAATCATGAACATTTGTTGTAGCTGTTGAACATACTAATTTTCAAAACATCTGCTTAAGATTCAAACTGTATAGTCCTCACAGCTATTGGTGTCCTCAAAAAATGTTTTCCATCTGTCCAAGTTATGCTTCCAAATCTATAATCACCATGCAACTTTTGAGTTGAAATGAAGCTAACATTGAAGGTAAGAACTTTAGTGTCTGAATTGAACCTCAAAATTTGAGGTTCAACTTTCACTTTTATGCCATATGGACTCTTCACTATAGCTTTGTAGACTACATTTATGTTTCCAATGTTTGTCACTGTTCTCATTACTGTTGCATCCCTATTCAGATATGGAATTGATATGGAAGGAAGGTTAAGGTTAATCAATGCTTGGTTTTTTTGTTTGTTGCAACTTGTAGTAGTTTTTGTCACTTTTCTAATGGAAGCTGTATTATGTCCCATGGAACATAGGAACTGGATATAATCCTCTGTGGTTATGTTGTATATGAGTCCTGCATTCATTGCTTTGTTTGGATCCACGTGTCCACCACCGATATCAAATGGGTCTGCTTCCTTATTTGTAGAACCTTCTTCTGATATAAGGCTTCCATCAGTTCCACTTTGGGAGGCTGCAATTTTCAATGTTGCAACTAGTTAGATTTGAGAGTATGTTTGGATGAGCGTTTGATAAATAGATTGTGAATATAATTTGGTTTCGAGTTTTTTTTGGCTAAATTGCACTTTTGTCCCCCTAACTTTCACAAACTTGCGATTTCGGCACCCTAACTTTCATAATAGCACTTTTGGCCCCTTAACATTAGACCCTTTTGCATTGTGATTGGCCCCGCTGATTTTGACCAAGTCAACTAACATGTGGACAATGACTCATGCTACGTCAGCATGTCTTGCCACATGCATAAGCTGATGTGGCATGTGAGTCACTGTCCACGTGGCCAAAAGTACTATTATGAAAGTTATGGGACCAAAATCACAAGTTTGTGGCCATAAGTGCAATGAGCCTAGTTTTTTTTTTTGTTAAAAAATAAATTAGTGAGTTGGATTTTGAGGGCTCGCCAGGGTCAGGACAGACCTCAAAAAGCACAAAGAGTACTAACATATGTATTTACATATGATCTGATTATATTTGATTTTAACGTAAAGTTATTTATGTTTGGACGATTTTACTTCGGAAAGTTTGATGTTAAAGTAGTGTAAATTTTTCAAACCAACATGAAAATTATTTTCTGCCACTTCTAGTAAAACTGAAATTTGAAGACAATTTTGATGGACAGAAACCAAACCAAACAACTTTGTTGATGCTCAGTAACTGACCTGTTGTTACCAAAGCTGATCTTATGGCTGCAGGTGACCAATTTGGGTGTTTGGATTTGATGAGTGCAGCTATTCCTGCCACATGGGGACAAGACATTGAAGTTCCAGATAAGAATGTAAAGGCACTGCTCTTTTTAGTTCCCTTAGGTGGAAATGCAGCCAAAATGTCCACACCAGGTGCAGCTATGTCAGGCTATCTCCATGAATCATCCCGAAAAGCGTACATGTTTTGATGACATCATAAATTGAAAACCAAGTAAAAGCATTATATTTTTTGTCTCAATTTCAGAAACTTTATCTGGTTGAATAGAAATAAATCATCCTTGCAAGTAAGAATTTAATGTTGGGCTATATATACCTTTAGCACAGTTGGAGACAAGGTACTAGGTCCTCTAGATGAGAAAGATGCAACTCTTGGAGATATCCATTTTCCGATAACAGTCTTTGGAAAACTTATTCTTGCTGTTGGAAACCTTCCACATGAGCATAATATTAATTTGAGATCAAATGAATTTTCAGATGCAAATTTTGACACAATCTATTCATTTTTATGTTTCCTCACCTTGCTCTTCTAATATAGGTTAATAGTTGTGTGCCTGCTTCATAATCTACCTTAATGCATGGAAGTATACCACATTCATTGAGTCCATCTTCTTGATGTTGTGCATATATTAGTCCAACTCCACCGGCTTCCTTTACTGTAAGTGCTGCAGAAACGATATCCTGTTGATCCGATACTGAAAAGCATAGAACAATTTTTCCTGCTGCCATTGTTTCATTCAGACTTCCAGACTGACAATCCTTGCTTGAAAGGAAGACACAGACAGTTCATACAAAATGTACACAAAAATGAGATTTTATATATATTTAGGTACAAACCTACTTATTTCAAGAGTAACACTTGCTCAAGTTACTTCATTTAATAATTTTGTATAGATATCAAATTCCATCGAGACAATCGTTGATAGTATTATGTCAATGGCCATGCATAATTTGATGAAATATCAAATAATTTGTAAGTTTTATGAATTTTTTTAGATTTAACCTATGAAAAGAGTTACTGCTAGGGTAAGCAGATTCCCACCCGTGCGTGCGTGTAATGAAGAAGGAAAAAAGTCTCACGCTAAATCATCCGATGGATCACGAGCAATGCGTTCGGAGTATGTGAGACCAGCAAATCCAAGAATATGTTTTCCATTGTCAATGGACTGTCCCTACATTATATCAATCTAGTGTTAGCTGATAGCACATTTCACCAATTTAATACAAAAGTAGTTGTAGCATACCCACAAAGTGAGGTTATTTCCAAGTGTAATGGCTGTTGGAAAAGCTCTATCTATTGTAGTAGCCGCAACTGTAACGAGCCATGGAGCTGTATTTGTAATGGTTTGAGAAGTAGGGCCAGAATTTCCAGCTGAACAAACAACTGTTATACCCTTAGAAGTTGCATGGAAAGAACCAATTGCTATCGTGTCGCGTTGATCAACATAAGAGAACAAAGGAATGGTGATACCGAGCGAAACGGTTAAGACATCAACACCATCATGTATAGCCATGTCAAATGCTTTGAGGATATCAGCATCAGTGCAGTGTCCGATAGGAACGTCCCAACAAGCTTTGTAGATAGCCAAGTGAGCCAAAGGTGCTCCTCCTCTAGCTAAACCAGAAGCAAGTCCTTTATAATTTGCATTTTCGACGAAATATCCAGCTGCTGTTGAAGCTGTGTGAGTTCCATGACCAATAGCATCTCTAGCTGAGAGATATTCTGAAGTGTCATTTTTTCCAAGGATTAGGTTCTTAGTGTGATCATTTATTCCTTTTAGGAACCATCTAGCACCAATTATCTTCTTGTTGCAGTTGGTGGAGTTGAAGTTTTCTCCTACTTGACAAACTCCTTTCCACTTTGATGGAATTTTTCCCATTGCTTCATCATTAAAACTTGCTGACTCTGGCCAAATTCCTTCAAAGAGATAATGTTTATCATCGGTTACATTACAATGTATTGTTTTCTAAAATATCTTGTGCAGTCAGGACTCAGGAATCTCCTACATTCAAGCAATTAGCCAATCTATGCACCTGCCCAATTTTCATCGGCAAACTCATATTTTAACCTCGGTAAGTTGCATTTAAAAATATTTAAAAAACTTGTTCGAAGTCTGAGTCGTTTGATCTTAATCGGGCGGCACCAAATTGTTGACAGCACGAATTCTAGGAGGAAATCCATTTTCATTTTCTAGTGTTTGGTTGGATTGGATATATGCACTTTCCAATTAGCATATATGCACCGTCCAATATTTTCATCGGAAGACTCAGATTTTAAGCTCGTAAACTTGCTCGAAATATGAGCCTTTTGATCTTAATCGGACGGTACCAAATTGCTGACTGCATGAATGCATGAGATCCATTTTCATTTTCTAGTGCTTGTTTGGACATTTATTAGTTAGTACCTGTGTCAATAACACCTATGATGGTTCCTTCACCTAAGTTGCTTTCGGCGAAAACAGTTTTTGAGGAAGGATGATGGACCCCAATAAAGTCCCAACTTCTAGTTGTATGAAGTTTATGAATGCCATTTGGAATGACAGAAACTACCTCAGGAAACTCTGTCACATTGTTTGTAGCTTTTAAAATTTGCTGAAATGAGTTAAAAAAATAAAGCTTAATAATGTCAAGAATCATATTCATATTCATACTTGCTATATCTTGAGCTTGAGACTTTGACATTCTAGCAGCAAACCCTGAAAATCCATGCTTATAGCTATAAAGAAGTGAATTCTTTGCAGCTTCTTTGCTACATAACAAAGAAAAAGACATTTATAATTATTATTATAACTTTTATTAGAAAATGAATATGTGAAAATTGCAAAACATATGTACCTTCCTAGGAGTGAAGATAGCATATTTTGGTGATACTTTTTAGTAGTTTCTGCATTATTATATATCCTATCTCCCATGTATACAATATGCACCTAGAAACATGCATTTAATATATGATTGTGCTAAAATAGAAAAAATATTATTCACATTTATTAACATGTGTATTAAATATAATTACTACAAACTAATAAAAATAGGACTCACTGAGCTAATTTCATCTGCAAATATCTTAGGGATGATCAGAAAATTTTGTAGTAAAAGAAGAGCTGAAGTTACAAGCAATTGAATCTTTCTTGCACATATCTTGTTTCCTGAATTAGTTTCCATTATCTAATGAGTTAGAAAGCTTCAAAGGCTTTCTAAATTCTTAAATCATACAAAGTTGCTAAAAAAATTCTAATGTGTTTTATAGTGTCTGAGATATACTCATACATAATGTAACTTTTTGAGAATAACAAAAGTTAGTGCTCCTTTTCTTTTGTGAAGTACACTTTTTAATTTTTATAGTAATTCAGATGAAAAGTATGCATAAATATATTCATGATCTAAGTGTGTTTCATGTTATATATTTAGCATACTACTTTTATTTAAGGGATTAAATTTAGCAATCAGAATCATATATAAACAATTGAGACATTAATTTTTTAGAGACATGTAATCTTAGTTTGAATGATTGAATATACATAACTAACCATTTATTTTTAAAGTAGGTATTGAAATGACTCTAGCCATAAGGTTGTGTACTAATGTAGTCCCAAACCCATCATCCTTGTTTATTGAATTATTTTCTTAACAACTTTTGTGTTTCACTTTTTGCTTTTATTGTTTTTTTTAAAGTCATTAGTTGAGATGGACCATGCTTCATATATCTTTTCTAAAGTAAAAGCAATATTGTTGATGATAAAATTTTGAGGGTAGCAAACAGAAATTGTCATGAGATTTGAGTGTATGAAAATTTTGAAATTTATAGTTGCAATTTTGCATGGTCTTGGTTTCTTAATAAATTGGCTAAATTGTCTAGTGGAATATGTTTTCTACCGCCAAAATCCATAGATATATTTTTTTCCTAATGATTTTTTAGAAAAATAAAAAATTAATCTCATACATGACTGAATTTAGTGTAGATAGTGAAATGCTTGACACATGATATTTCCAATTCCATCATGTGATATAGATGTAACATAAATCAAATACAATTTATTTATTTATTTATTTATTTATTTTTCATTACTTATGAAAGTTGCACAAGTAATGTAGATAGTACATCTCTTTCATGAAGCATAAGGCTTTTTTGAGGTCCACTTTGCACTTTACCTTTTTAACTAATGTCATTTTTGGTTGGTTTGGGTTCTTGCAGGAATCTTTCTTTCTAATAATGCCATAGGTGTTACAGCTGGACACAACATTCTCCAATCCAAATTAATGAAAATAAATAGCAAGTTTAATACATTTTTGTATTTTTTTAAACATGTTAACTTGGTACATGATCTTACCTGATTAGAATGATCGTGGTCGGTGATGTAGGGGGATGTACCTAAAAGACACTATGGCGCTTAAGTTAGTATATTTGCGTGAATGAAGTGTTTTAGAGAGTAAGAGTAAAATACTTGTTCTTCTGCGCGAGAATGATATATATAGTCTTTAGCGCGGAGTCAGGACCATCAATGTGAGGGAAGATCATGCGGCCTCGACATTGGTGGTTGTCGGAATAACGGCTGAAAGTCATGATTGACAGTAATTAGTAAATGTCAATCATTCCGATGTCGGTCGTCATATATAGAAGTGCAAGCTTTTGTGGCCGTTGGACAAAAACATGTGGCTCTGGATCAACGTGCAATTAGGCTGAGCTAGGCAATGAATTATTTTTACTTAGAACTCACGCTTGGTGTGAGAGTGAGTACTAAAATTGTATTAAATGCATATATTTTTTTAGCATTATCACCTTCTAGTTAATTTTGAAAGTGAGATCTGCACTCATAGATTAAAATGAACAAAATTTGCATAGGATCAAAATAAACTTTTAACCAATTTGGTGTGAACTTAAATTGATTTGTTAAAAGTTTTGGTTTAAAGTTTGGAGTTACAACAACTTACAATGGCTAGAATTTTAACATAGTATGGTTGTATCCAGTTATTTGTTTGAACTTTGTAAATGCAAATTGGGATGACAAAAAATGCCATGGCATGGGAGAACTCAATGACAAAGAAGGATGTACACCTATAGACCTAGAACTCTTAAAAACAACAAATACTATCTACTTCTTGTAAGCTCTGTATGTAGACATTCAAATCAATTTTGGTTTTTTACCTAACTGGTCTGTTTCCATTGTTCACTATTTTGCTAAAAATTCTTTTGTTATAATAATTAAATTTTAGTGCATAAAGCTTGTTGAGTTTCTTCAAGCATGATGTTGTCGTGGACATGAAGCTTTTAAGAGCTTAACCATATTTTTTTTTACCATCAGTTTAATCTTATTCAGTTCTAGTATCATATGGTTCCAGTCCCTTTCTGATTCCAATTGCGGAGGATCGAACCGTGATCATTTCTACCAAGTTCATCGTCAATCACAAATGAACTAATTAATGATTGGTTACTTAACCATCATTTTAAAAGACTTTTGAAATTTTAAAAAAAAAAATAGGCTCAATTGCAGTTTTGATCTCCTATTTTCATCATTTTGTAGAATTGGTCCTCCTATTTTAAAATTCGACAATTTTGGTCTCTCTAACACATATTTTGTCTAAAATATGATGACACAACATGTTTTAAATTAACTTTATAAAAGATTTTTCTTACAATTTCATCGATGTTGGTACTTTCTCATCACCAGATTATATACCACGTAGTTTAAAACATATTACATCATCAATTTATAGTAAAAATTATGATAGGGGGACCAAAACTGTCGAATTTTAAAATAGGGGGATCAAATCTGCAAAATAATAAAAATAGGCGGATTAATATTGCAATTAAGCCAAAAAAATAATAATTACCAAACAGTTTTCACTTTCTATAGTAGCTTTTAAAAACTAAAAAGCTCATGATTAAGACAATTATGTGAAATTCCACACTGCTACTACTATATAGTACTTCAAATTTTGTAGTGTACTCCTATCTAGCCTGCGACAAATATCTTCTTCTCAAATAAAATATGCATATGCACGCACGTTCTCATGAAAATGGGAAGCCACTAGTAAAATACTACTAATAAACACAAATTAATTAATTAATTAATTATTATCCCAGGTATAATATTCCATTTAGAATAAATCAAATCTCAGTGTTGTTAAATGTTAAGTACTATTTTCAACCACTCAATCTGCTCTATATATTATTTTTACTAACACAGTGACACATCGATAACGTGGTGCGCAAGTTAACATCGATAGGGGAAGAAAATGAAGAGAAAAATAGAGATATTGGAACCCACGTACATTGCATTGGCATGTACTTAGTGACCAAATTATCTATGTGCTTAACTAGGCAAGCTCAACATAATTATATAAACGTGAGATTACTATTAGATTAAGGTATCCCTATTTATTTTTAACATTAGATTAAGGACTAACTAATTTGGTCAACCCAATTAACGACCCGAATTTTAAGCAAAAAATTGGTAAAAGAGATCCGTAACATGTTTTGATTGTATGAGATACTGCTTTTTAAAGTTATATATATTCACTACTTAATTAAGGTCCATGCACATTAAGACCTTACAAAATCTTAATTAAAAGCAACAAGCATATAATTTAACAATTTAACAGAAGAGACTAATTTCCTACAACATGATATGATAAACTCAAATTCAGGTATCGTTTGGTCTGACTTTTTTAGGTTTTAAAAGCTATCTGAAAGTTAAAAGTGAAAATAAAAGCTTTTAGAAAAAAGTTAAAGCTGTTTAATAATTGTCGATTTTTTAACTTATCTCAAATAGAATTACCTTCCATTGAAGAAGTCTATAATAAAAATAAAATAAAACAAGTAATATTTATAATTGATACATTTTTAATTTTTTTTGTAAAGGATACATATGTTTCGGATTAAGAAATAGATATAATAGAAATTAGATACTGCTTTTAAAACCCATATACGACAGTTTAAAATAATCCATAAGATCCAAACTTAATGGTAGTATAATTTTTTGGTTACAAGAGAGAAAATATTTTTAATGGTAGTATATGTTTTGGTTTATCTCAGTAAAGGAGATTTTAAAAGCCAATAAAAAAAAAAAAATCAAGTTAATAAAAAAAAGGGCAGACATTTTGGTGATAATACCAGATCAAAAAGCTTCATCACAATCTTTGGTTTTCTTGGGTATTATTTTTCTCAACCAATTCTTCCACTCGATCATAAGGACTAAAGAAGAAGCCTTTCGATGGTTTCTCGTTTATCAATTTTGGCTACCGGCAATCCGGTGAATCAAAGGAAGGTGCAAATAATGGAGGTTTAGAACTTGCTTGGGTTTGTGAGTAGGACATGTCACTAAATATCGATGAAGTGCCTTCATGGGCTTGCCACCTTTGTAGTGCTTCAGCAAGATTCATCTGATTGTCAACGCCATAATTTCCTTCGTCTGTTTGGGCAGTAGGTTTCCATAGCTGCACAAGGGGACCCAACACATTCACGGCATGCCCCATATCTGGCCTTTGGTATGGTTCACGAGCGGTGCAATGGCCAGCGAGCTCAGCCACTTTATATATGCTCAACATTGTTTCTTCATCTGGGTCGAGAGTTTGATCAATTGCCTTTGGAATGTCTTGTTTGTTAATCAGTACCCTACGGAACCAAGTAACCAAATGAGACCTTTCACCAGGCACAGTATCATCTAATGCCTTTCTACCTGTGATCAGTTCCATCAAAACTACTCCAAATGCATAAACATCCACTTTGGTTGTCACTCTTCCAGTAGCTGCGAGAAACAATATTACATTAATTATAAATAATGGAATAGACAAGCACGGAACAAAAGCAATCAATCACACTCAAAGCAACAAGAATGGATCATATGTTATAATGCAAGACTCTCCAATTTAGATAACTGCGAAGATGAACATCATTTAGCATCATCAAGCTGCAAATGAATAAATTGGGATGACAGATTGTGCAACAATAATTAGTGGCGACAGAGTAACTATCACCTAAACCTGGAGGAGTGTTGTCCACTTGGCCACCTAGTGGGCTTTTTAGCATCTCTTTAAGGAGAATCAAACCCGCATCTACGGGGATATGGGAGTTTAGTTTTGGATCAATGGCCACATTTGCCAACCCAAATTAGCTAGGTCAGATTTTTGTAGCCATCTAAAAATGGCACAACATAGTATGTGTGCCTGCAACTATCTATAAAACTTATGAAACCAGTGAAAAACTAAAATTGCAAAGCAGCAGCAACAAATAGTTTCAGAAACACATATTGGGATCAAATAACAATTATTTTTTCCATCCAACTTTTGTTTTATTGTGGGTACTCAATAAAACTACCAAAATTTTCTCAACATCAGAGCATGATATAGATGCAGTATACTGCTATAGTTATAAATTATAATCACCAAATAATGCAGTACTAAATAAGAACTTTAAAAATTAATTAAGGCACGCGCTTAAAACCAAAAGCTTTGAATACCTGCATACTCGGGTGCAAGATATCCAAATGTTCCAGCCAACTTTGTCTCAATAGAATGCTTCCCGTCTGGTGCATTTTTAACCAATCCAAAATCTGCAACCTTTGCTCTCATGTCATTGCCTAATAGTATATTTGATGGTTTTAAGTCTCTATGAATGAAGCTTTGCCGAGCTAAGCTGTGCAAGTATTCCATCCCCCGTCCAACATCCAAAGCTATTACCAACCTTTGTTTCCATGTCAAAGGAGTATACCCATGTTCACGGCATTCAAACAGATGTTGTGTTAATGTCCCTTGAGGCATATGCTCATATACCAAAAGCCTCTCATTTCCATTGATGCAATATCCCATAAGAGCAACCAGATGTCTATGCCTAACCTTGGTAAGAACAGCAATCTCTGCTTCGAACTCATTCAACCCTTTGCTTCCCGATGCAACGGATATCATCCTCTTGACAGCAATTTTAGTTCCATCAGGTAACTCCCCTTTATAAACAATACCAAATCCTCCCCTTCCCAAAATGTTATCGTCGCTGAAATCATTTGTCACTTGTCGAAGAATATGAATCGAAATCGTAGGATTTACATCACTCCCCTTATCAAAACCGTGAAGCTGACTATGATCACCACTGCTCTGGCTTTGCAACTCGCTCGGAACACCACCATATCCGTTTGAAACACTCGCAAGACCAAGCTTAACATTCCCTTCCCCATTTTCAGGATTACCAACCCTTGCAAATTTCCGAAGCCGCTTTCTAGAATAACACCTCCAAGAAACAAACAACACAGCAACAACAAAAAGCACAACAATAATCACTATCCCAGCAATCGAACCTGGCGTCATCGAATTACCCTTTCCCGATCCATGAGCCCTTCCATCAAGACCAGACCCAATATTTTTACCAATCCAAACATTACCACCAGTTACTAACGCCACCTTCGGTGAGAATTTGGGAACCTCTCCTGATAGGTTATTGTTAGAGACATCAAGACTCTCAAGTTGAGACAATGTAGTCAAACTCTGAGGTATAGAACCAGTCAAATTATTCCCAGATAGATTCAATCTCTTCAATTTTTTCAAATTGGCAAAAGCAGGCGAAATTGTTCCCTGTAAATTCTGCTTTGCTAAAATCACCGAAATAATATTCTTATCGTTATCACATGTAACAAACCACCAACCTTGACAAGGATCATTCTCTTTCATCTCCAGCGCCAATTTAAGAGGATACCCAAATCCCTCAGCAATGTGAAGCAAAACCATAACCATATCATTACAAGGTCCTGGTTTATTACCAAGACAAAAATTATTTCTCCCATCATCTTCAACTGTCATATTTTCACCTTTAAAAACTGGAAAAGGTCCCTGAAGATTATTATTTCGAAGAGAAACTTTCTGCAAGCTAGACATACTCATCAGAGAATCAGGAACCAAACCAGTTAACTGATTATCCCTAAGTTGCAAATCAACCAAATTCGTACATTGCGATAAATCTGGAATTGGACCTGTGAACTGATTAACATGAAGCCATGCGTGAGATAACTGCGTCATATTGGCAATCACGGCGATTGAACCGGTTAAACCGACGTTGTTGTTATTGAGCCATAAATTTTGGATTGAGGAAGTAGCGAGAGAGTTAGGTAATTCTCCGGTGAGATTGTTATAGGCGAGTCGAAGGGTGGTGAGAGCAGCGAAATTGTTGAAAATGTCCGGTAACGTTCCGTTGATATTTGCGGAATCAAGATCGAGGTAGTTGAGATTGGAAGATTGAGTTAACTCCGAAGGGAATGTCCATGGAGGGAAAGGATTGTTGCTGAGAGTGAGAGTTTGGAGTGAAGTTAGGCCGGAAAATGCGGAGGGAGGTACGGAGTTGAATTGGTTATTGCCGAGATTAGCGGTTGTGAGAGAGGAGAGGTTGGCGAGAGATGGAAGAGGACCGGAGAAAGAGTTGTTTTGAAGTTTAAGAGATGTGAGTTGAGTGAGAGAGTTGAGATTCGAAGGTAGGGTTCCGGCGAGTTTTCGAGAAGAAATGTCTATGGAGGTTACGCGGCGATTTGATGAATCGCACGTGATTTTTTGATCCCATTGACAGAATTGAGTATCGGAAGACCAGTCGGATGGAGGTGGTTTTAGAGATTTTCTAAGGTCTAGCATGACGGCGGAGTCGTCGTCATTATCGGCGACGACGGTAGTGGTGGTGGTGGTGGCGGTGATGATGGAAATTAAGAAGAAAGAGATTTGGAGCATTTGGAAATAAATGAGGTTGGCAGAGTAGGAAGGAAACAAGAGAATGAGAGGGAAAAAGGGAAATATGAGTGAGTGAGTAATGCGTTTTTCTCTTTTTCTACTTGTGGGAAAAGAAAGAAAAACTGAAAGAGGTGTTATTACTAGTAGTAATGTCTTAACCAGTAAGATATTTGTTACTTTTACGAAACCGGTTCAAGTAAACCCAAGTCCAACACTAGGAAATTGAAACCGGTTCAAGTAAACACAAGTCCAACACTAGGAAATTGAAATCATAAAGTCATCGACCACGCGGATTAAGGTAGTCGATGACTGATAGCTGTGTAGCCATCTGATTAAATGGTTATTTGAGAATTTGAATGTTTAATTTGTTTCTGTTTAATGACCGATTAATTTAAAGAATTTGATATTTTAAGGGAATAAACTTTAAGATCTTAGCTTTTATTATTCTGGTCTCAAATATAATAAACATTTATTTTTCTAAGTTTATTGAATTACTAATGTATCTGGTCAATAATATAAACTAGATACATTAGTAAATTAATTGAAACAAAAAAAACTTTGCTTGTATTTGATATCAACTTTATGTGGGTTATTAAAAAAACACTTGTATATCTTAAAAATATGAATTCATTCTTCTCATAGAAAAAAAAATTACAACTATTGTTTATTTTTATTAATTACATGTCATGTAATATTTAGTGGATTAATCTCAAAATAATAATAAAATATTTGATATATTTATTTATGGAAATTACATACAGTAATATTATGACAGGATATCTCTAACAAATATTTTCCTAATTAGTTAAAAAAATTATTGCTGATTTTCATTCATAAATATCTATATGCTAAAATGAGTAACATCTAAAATCATTATGGTAACAATATTTTCTCTTAACTATTACACATCATATCCAAATAATTTCTTACCAAAAACAATATCCGAAATAATTTATCCTAAATTATCAACAGAATAAAATTTCAATTGTGTTAATCTTCCCACATAAATCAGAGAAGAAATATTTTATTCTAAATGTGATCTTTAACAAAAAAAAATCAAAATTCTCAACAACAAAAAATCAGAGTTAATACCAAAGAAATATTTTATTCTAGATGAGATTTAAAAAAAAAAAAAAACCAAAATTCACAAGTGAAATGAACAATTCATGAGGTATGCTAACTAAAGATTTAACAGTTTTGTTTTTCTTAACACGTCATTTCTTTTTATGATATCAAACAAACTTTATTCTATTTTTTGGTAATAAAACAAATGTAGATATATACAGTTTTATTTTTCAAAAAAAGAAGCAAATAAAGTGATAGATTAAAATGTCCTCTGAGTTTAGTTTGGTAATCGGTTGGCATAAGAATATTGCATTATATATATATATATATAGGGAGTGATGTTCAAATCTTGGACACTAATTTATTTATCTTAAAAGTGAAATTTCTAGCCAAAAGAT
This sequence comes from Trifolium repens, assembly GCA_030408175.1. Taxonomy (NCBI): domain Eukaryota; kingdom Viridiplantae; phylum Streptophyta; class Magnoliopsida; order Fabales; family Fabaceae; genus Trifolium; species Trifolium repens. Next base: position 53,663,934 of record CP125842.1, on the reverse strand, counting down.
TACTTGACAAAAAAAAACTTAGATTAAAATCGAGAAGAGAGTGATGCATAGCAAATTTTATAAAAAAAAATATGGAATATAAATTGTTTTTTTAAGCAAGAAATAAATAGTTGTGACTCATAAATATGGAACAAATATTTGTTGGTAATAAATTTTTAAAAAAATATGATAAATATCTGTCACTCACAAATAAATAATTAATAAATAAAATAAAATAAATATTTATCACAAATACACATAGAGAATAAATGATAAAATTGTTCTCAATAGTTACTTTACCATCTAATTATAAAGGTTGAAATCTATGCGGATTATCACTTTTCTCCTTTTTTTTAACTTGGTTTTGCGCCCGTACGCGGGTTCGCTGGGTTGCGCTCGAGATTTAGTGGTTGTTTGCTAGGGTTGATTAGGACTGTTTTATTTTATCACGGTGTATTTCTTATACCTGGGTCAGGTTTAATGCCCCAAATCTTGTATCTCTTTGTTTGATTTTATATATTTTTTCCTTTTGCAAAAAAAAAAGAAGAAGGTTGAAATCTAAATTGGGGTTTAATGGTCGGAATTTATCAATTGGTGAAAGAGTTACCCTTATTAATTCACAGTTATCTAGCTTATAGGGTTTGGAATAGGCTAGGTCGAGCTAGACTTTGCCAAGCTTGAGCCTGCCAAAAAATTGAAGTCTTGAGTCTGGCCTGTAGCCTGTTATAGGCTTATTTTTAGATTTGGGTCTGACCTTTTGAAAGTCTGACATGACCTATTAGCATGTTTAAAAGTCTATTTCACATGAATGTATTTAAATAAATAATTATATTTATTTTTAAATATACTAATGTACTAATAAATCAATGATATTAAACTTCCTTTTGATATTTAACATGATATTTTAGATAATTTGACTGTATATGACATCATATTTCAATTTTAGTTTATAATAATACATTTATATATGTGAAAAGTTAATGTAGATTAATAAAATCAAATTACTGAAAAATTTAATAGATTTATAATTTAATCAAAGTACAAATTTTAATATATAATAATAATAATAATAATAATAAACGTAAAAATATTATTCATATTTATTTAAATAGGCCGGCCTGGTAAGTCTAAAAGGCTTTTTTCATAGCCTGAAGTCTGACCTTTTTAACTAAATAGGCTTATAGCAAAGCGTCAACATGCTTTATTTAAATAAATAGGCCGACCTGACCTGAACCTATGTAGGCTAGGCCGTAGGCCCCTATAAGCCGACCTGGCCTATTCCCAACCATACAGGCTTACCCTTTTATTTCTTCACTTTCTTTAAGGCTTTGTTTGCGAGTTTGGAGGGGAAAGGATGGAAGGGCTTTAGAGGGAGGGAAATAGATAGAATATTAGAGAAATCTTTTACATTTTTTGAGAAAGTATTTTTTATAGAGAATGACAAATAAATACTTATGATTGATATATTATGAATTTAAGAATATTATAACAACATTAATTAAATTTGAAGAATTCATATAAACCCTCCAAACCACCATCCAATACAATTTTTGAGTTCCCCCAAATTGGAGGGTTTTTGTGTTATGAAGAAAAAATCACCCTCCAAACTCCTTCCATCTCAAACTTCTCTACTCCTTTCACTTGTTTCTTCATTTTTAGTCTTTCCTTCCCTTTCTTTCCCCTCCAAACTCGCAAACAAAGCCTAAGACACCTGTTTGTGTTGTAAAAGAGTTGGTAAACACCCAAACGATTTTTTTGTGGGGAGCGAATGCGGAGAACAAGAGAATTTGTTGGTTGGGTTAGTTAGGATACAGTATGCCTCTCTAAAGACAAAGGAGGTCGGACTTGGGATTAATCTCAATCTTTTTAATCAAGCCTTACTTGGCAAATGAAAGTGGAGAGGAATTAATGAATCATTTTGGTAAAAAATAGCGGATAGCTGATAAGCTAGTTTATAGCGGATGAACTTATAGCGGATGAACTTATAGCGGATAGCTTATAAGCTAGCTTTTAGCATATAGCGAATAAGCTAGCTGATTGAATTTGTAGTGTTTGGTAAAATTAGCGGTTGAACTAGCTTATAGTATGAAATTACGTAAAAAAGGATATGTTTAATTAATATTTAATTCTTTTCAAGTAAGATGATAGGGGTAAAATTGGAAGAAAATATAATAAGCTATAAGCTCATAAGCTACTTGAAATAACATTTGAAAAATAAGCTATAAGCTAGTAAAATAAGCTATAAGCTCTTTTCTAAAAACTGTTACCAAACAGAGCTTTTAACTTATAAACTAAAAGCTATAAGCTAGCTTATTTTGTTTCCCAAACAGAGCCTAAGTTTAGAGAAAGTAAAGGTCAATCTATTTGGTGGCGTGATTTAAATAAGATTGGAGGTGAAGTGAATGATGATTGGTTCCGAACTAATGTCAGCATTGTGTTGGGAAAACGCAATGAAATTTGTTTTTTGCATGATAAATGGTTCAGACCTGATTGTTTTATAAGCATTTTTCCTTCTTTGCATCACAAAGCTTCTCAGTCAGACATGACAATTGCATAATCGGGGTCTCTATTTTATGGAAGATGGACTTGGAATTTTAGATGGGTTGTTCAGTTGTCTCAAACCGAAACAGAATCTGCAGACGAGCCGATGTATTTGATGTCTGATGTTGGTCTGAATATGGACATACTCGACCGCATGAAGTGGCTTCTAGACCGAATTTGCAAGTTCATTGTGTCTTCGACCTATCATATTCTTCAAAACCGTGTAGGCTTAACGACAATTGATGAGAACGTGGTGAATGTATTTGAAAGTTTCTCTAGACCGAAATCACTTCTTTATTTATCATGTATTTGCAAGTCTCTCTTTTCTTTTCTTGGCCGTTTGTTCGCCACGATTTTAAAAATTGTTTTTATCGGCCATTAATGAATAATGACGGATTTATTAATAATAAATTAGTTCAAGTGGTAAAAGTCTTAAACTTTTTTAGTAGACGGTTAGAAATTTGATTTATAACTCTTTCGTGTGGAAATATTTCGGTTAAAATGGAAGCATTCACCTTATATGTTCCATAAATTTTTCAACATAAATTAATTATTTTTAACGGTGGTAAACTTCACATAACGCCCCAAGTTTTTCTTATGGTTGAAGGAAAGATGTCAGACTTCCTTGTTTATTCAAATCAAACATATAAAAGTGGAATCAAAGTCTCTAAGATATAGACTAATTCTAACCAATAAAACATAACGCCTCAATCTCATATGGTCCATGATGAACCAATAATTTTAGATCGTTAGATCAGTCTCATCCTCACATGCTTATCTTGCACCCTCTACACCATATTTTTTTATCTTTTCTTTATTGTGAGCCTATTACTTCTTTTTTCTTTTGGATGAGTAGAAATAAATTTTGTTAATCATCAATAAAAAGTTCTCTTAATAATTAATTAAACGAGTACAAATTTTCTTCTTGACCAATAAAAAATAAATTTTCTTAATTATCAATAAAAGTTTTTCATAATTTAAAACATTCTTTTCAGCTAAAAAAAAAAAATTCAAGCCAGAACAATTTATCTTTCTCAAAACTTGAAATCCTTTCCCGTGACAAAAAAAAACTTATTATTTATTAAAAAGTAAAGAACAGAAAAGGAAAACAAAATTTTAAAAATAGAAAGTGAAAAAAAATATAATAAAAAATAATAAAATATTATTTCACTAAAACTGATTTTTTTTTTATAAAAAAAATCACATGTAATTATTTCACTAATGTTTAAAACTGATTTTTATATTTATAAAAAAAACTGATTTTTATAAATATATTTGAAAAAATAATCCAAATCTATAATTATCATTATAAAAATTAATAAACGATCGTGAAAAACAAAACGATTCCTTTTTTATTTTATTTTTTTGATAAAGGAGAGGGCCAAAGCCCAAAGAAGAAGAAAATTACACGCAAATTAACCTAGGGGTAGTAATCCCCATTCTATCATGAGAAAAAATCTCACTAATAACATCAGGGCAGTCACTGAAGAAAGCTAAATCATAGTCCAACGAGCATCCTAAATTTGCCAAAGCATCAACACATTTGTTTGCCTCCCTGTAAGTATGAGAAATTTCCACAGTCCAGTCGAGATCCAGCAACTTCCAAATCTGTCGGGCCAAAGCATTACCCATGGAGCTATTAACACGCCTTTCCTTCACCACCTGCACCACTGCTATAGAATCAATGTGTAACTCAATCTTCAAAAAACCCAATCTACGAGCACACCTTAATCCCTCCAAGACTCCCCACAATTCCGCTACAAACGCCGAGCACAAGCCAAGACATCGCGCGAAACCACCTAACCATTCCCCTTGACTTCCCCGAATCACTCCTCCACAACCAGCAATATAATCTTGCTTATAAGCCCCGTCTGTATTTAATTTGACAAAAGGAGCTTTAGGAGGATTCCATTTCACTAGAGTTACAACTTTCTCTCTTTCTTTTACTACCTTAGTGTTTCGAGCCGCTACAGCATACTCAATAGCTGTTGTCATGACATGTTGCGCTGGATTATGAGGTCTAATAAATCCTTCCTCATGATTTTCCTTGTTCCTCCAAAACCAGAGAGAATGGCAAATAATTGCCCAGTAAGCACTCCACTCAATATTGCAACTCCAATTAATAGAATTGTTCAAATTGATACTCATCCATGTCTCTAAAGTACTCATAAAGAACATACCTTTGTCTTCTAAAGGAACCACCTGACCCCAAATTGTCATTGCAAGAGGGCAATCTCTAAGAACATGAAGAGTAGACTCCACAACATTTCCACAAAATAAACACATATCATGGCTGAGTCCCATTTTCTTTCGACGGAGATTGGTAAGTAATCTATCGTGCTTAGCTAGCCATATAAAAGACCGAACTCGTTCCGGAACTTGGAGCTTCCAGATTTTATCCCAAGTAGTCGATGCATTTTCACGGTTAAAACCACACAATTTGTTGTAAATGTCTGCTACTGAGAAGTCCGCTGCTGTACCTCCAGCCATGTATCTCTCGTCCCTGCCATAATCATCACTTGGAGGTAGAGAAGCTGCGATTTTTTGTTGTAATGTTGGAGGCATCCAGCTTTGTAACAAACTCCAATTCCACTTGCCTTCATTGTCAACCAGCTCCCTGACTTTCAAACCCAACAGATGAGGAGGGATATTAATATGTTTATTAATATACAGTCCATCTTCTAGCCATGCTTCAGACCAAACATCAATATCTTTACCATCTCCAACACTCCAATAACTAAAATTGTGCATGATAGATCAGAGTTCATGTAGGTTTTTCCAAAGGCTCGAGCTTGATGCTTTGATCATGTTATTAGTAGTACTTGTATTTCTTTCGTATTTACCACGCATCACTCTACACCAATAGTCTTCGCCATTTGTTTGAAATTTCCACCCAAGCTTCATAAGACACGCTTGATTCATAACATTCAATTTCCTTAATCCCAATCCTCCCATCCATTTTGGAACAGAGATGTCGTCCCAACCTACTGCATGATAACGTCTTTTAACGTCTGTATCACCCCAAATGAATTGTCGTTGTAGTTTATGGATCTCATCAAGACAAGCCTTTGGGATTTTGGTCGACATCATAGGATAAATGGGAACCGCCTCAATGACACTCTTAGCCAAAGTTACTCTCCCCGCAAAAGACAATTGATTTGCTTTCCAAGCAGCTAGCTTAGAATTGACTTGATCAATAATGTATTGAAAGTCCGATCTTTTAGGAGCTCTTCCATTTAAAGGCACCCCTAAATATTTGCCAAAATCACTAGTTTCCTTGAAACCCGACATATTTATCAATTTATTTTTCAAACCTCTCTCCACATTCCGAGAGAAAAGAATACTAGTTTTCTCATAGCTGACCTCCTGCCCGGACATACTACAGAATTGATTCAAAGTATTAGTTACGCACCTCATTTGTTTTTCAGTAGCCTCACCAAATAAAAGAAGGTCATCTGCAAACATTAGGTGAGAAACCATTGGCCCCGCTCTCCCTGCCTTAATACCAATCCATTTACTATTGTCAGCCGCATGCATAATAAGATGAGATAGCTTGTCCATGCATAAGACAAATAAGTAGGGGGACAAAGGATCTCCTTGCCGTATTCCTCTTTGAGGCTTAAAATACTCTGATCGAGTGCCATTCCACTTGACATTAGTAGTAATACTTGTAACACCATGCATAATGATGTTCACAATAACATCCGGTAAATTTATTTCAGTCAGGACCCTCCAAATAAATTCCCAACTCAGTTTATCATAAGCTTTTGCAAGATCAACCTTAATGGCAAAAACTCCTTTCCTACCCTTCATGTGATGCATGGTATGGGCCATTTCTTTTGCAACCACAATGTTCTCATGGATATTTCTCCCTGGTACAAAACCAGTTTGAAACGGAGAGACCAAATTAGCAATGCTCTCTTTTAATCTTCCAACAATCACTTTACTTACAATCTTGTAAATTGTGTTGCAAAGCGAGATAGGCCGAAATTGTTGAATATGCGTCGGGTGAGAGACTTTAGGAATTAAACAAATATCTGTCTGATTAACTTCAGCAATGGTACTAGGATTTAGCCAGACATTCTTAACAAAATTACACACAGAAGATCCTACAATATCCCAAGATTTCTGATAAAAACCTGCAGGGAAGCCATCAGGACCTGGTGCTTTCCAAGGGTGCATTTGAAAAACAGCCTGCTTGATTTCATCATCTACAAGGGGGGCATTAAGTTTATCCTTCACGATAAAATCAATAGCAGGATAAGAAATATCAGTCTGATACCAATCTCTAGTAAGTTGGTCGTGAGAGAATAAGTTCTTATAAAAATCACTTGCTAGCTTTTGGAGTTGATCAACATCTTCGACCCATTGACCATTTACATCTTTTAACATCACAATATTATTCCGTCGCCTCCTATTAACTGTCTTTAGATGGTAATACTTAGTGTTACGGTCCCCATCCGTCAACCATTTAGCGCGAGATCTTTGATACCACATAAGCTCCTCTTTCCTCAAAATATCATTAAGCTCTTGTTGGAGTCGATATTCCATTCTTCCTAATCCTCCATGATTTACACCATCTTGGATACGCCGCTGAATACCATTTAACCGGCCAATAAGCTTCCTTTTCTCATGCATAATGTGATCAAGAGATTGGAACTTCCATTCTTTAATGTTTCTCATCACATTAATTAAGTTATGGGTGATAACACCATCTTTATTCCAACTCTGCTGAAGCATATTATCATACTTATCCTCCAACAACCAAGCACTCTCAAAACGGAACTGTCTCTCTGCTACCAAGTGAGGCACATGTATAGGGGCAATTAAAATTGGATGATGATTCGAGAAATCCAATCTAGTTAGGACTTTAACGAAACCATCAGGAAACTTTAACCTCCAATGATCATTACAAAGAGCTCGATCAAGTCTTTCGAAAATACGTTGTCCACCATGATAAATAGGTCCTCTCCAAGTGAATTTTGGACCCATAGCACCCATATCAATCAAATTACACGCATCAATTCTGTCTTTGAAAGTATTACACTTCCTTATTGATGCACTAGCTCCTCCTTTTTTCTCTCCAGCACACACAATATCATTAAAATCACCGGCCAACAACCAAGGCTCATGAATATTGCGCGCTAAAGATTTCAAATCATTCCACAAGATGTTCCTTTTTGTTTCAATAGGACTTGCATATATAGATGTAAAAAACCACCAATCACGATTTGGATACTTAACTCGTAAATGTATGTATTGAATGCTTTTGATACAAACATCCACAGTAAAGTAATCTTTCTTCCACGCCACTAAGATGCCTCCAGCATAGCCTTCAACATCAGTTGCGACAAATTCATCATAACCAAGAAGCTGACAAGAGCGTCTAAGTTTATTAGGATCACAACGTAATTCCATAAGAACCAGCATGGCAGGCTTGTTAAGCGAAACATATTGTTTACAAAACCTATAGAAAGCTTTGCTAGCTGCTCCTCTACAATTCCACACAAATATTTTACTAATTGTACTAATCATTAAAATATGTACAAAGAAAGTCACCGTAGTCCACATCTTTATGCAAGGTTGGGTGTTTCCCCCACCACTTCCATATCCGAATCCGAGCTCAAATGGGAACCCTGGTCATTGGCATCTTCAAAGACCTCCCCTTCTATAGACAAATCCTCATTTGATGTCAACAATGTTGGGATTTTTTGAGAAAGGGGGGGTATAACCACATTATCAGGAGGTCTGGGCAAGTTTGGATTGGACACACTCTTTGGACCCAGCATACTTGCAGATGTAAGGCCCAATTCATTCTCTCCAATATTTTTCCTTCCTGTAATATTCTGAGTAGATACAGCTTTGGGCTGCACTGTCTGGCCCATTAAGTCTCCAATAATATCTATGCCCATTTTATCCATCGCATGTTCCACCCCTTTTTTTGTATTTGCACTGAATTTTCCCTTGAAAGTATTTCCAACACGTGTTGCCAGCTTAGGCTCTTTTGGAATCCGCTCTGCCGCATTAAATTTTGCGACATGGTCACCTCCAATTCCGCGCTTGTTTTTGTTTTGTTTTTTGCGATTAATAGCTTCCTCCTTATTATCTCTTAATTCCAAAATTGGCTCCCTTCTAGTCTCTTCACTATCCAGAAATTCCCCATCTGGCTCCACATTTGTCTCCATGTTTGTCTCATCCGAATCTACATTCAACACATCAAATCGGGATCCCCCCAAATTGCGATACGCATTTATTTTGGTCGACAAGTCATTAACTGCCGCCGGCATATTAGGCTTGCCGGTGACTGTCTTTTTGCTACGCCGCTGTTTCTGGACAATCCTCCATGGTCCTTCTACTCCCGTATCATCAGAGTTCGAGTTTCCAGCTTTCCCTTCATCCACTTGACCATCACCATTGCCAGCATTATTCTTCTTGATCTGACACCCTTCTTTGTAGTGTCCAAATCGTCCGCACGTCATACATAACATATGGAGACCTTCATATTCGATAGTATATTTCCTTCCCTTCAAAGTAAACATAGCCAGGAGGGGCTTTGTCAAATCCACTTGTACACATAGTCTTGCATACTTGCCCCTTTCTTGAGTTAGTGTGTTCTTGTCAACTTTGACAGTTTTGCCCACGTGGTTACCAATGAAACTTAAAATTTGGCTATCATAATATTCAATGGGCAGCCCTGAGATTCTCATCCATACAGCCACCTCTTTGATAGTGTCACTCATAGGATTGAAGTTTGGTTTCCAATCCTGCACTGTCAGATAGTGATCGTATATAAACCATGGCCCATCCATAAGAGCAGCATATTGATCCTCTTCATTAGTGAAAGCTACCAGGTAATAATCATTGCTCAGATCAATGATATTGATGCTCCCCTTCCTGACCCACATCTGTTTCAATCGTGTCTCTAGTGCTTTGAAACCAATTCTCCGCCCTAAAAGTTTCACAATTACACCCCTCCTCCAAGGTCGGTAAATCCGTTTCTCTTCAATTTTGGAGAGTATGAATTCTGGACATTCATAATCACCTATGCGACCATTCACCATCTTCATGCGTTCCTCATCCTCCTCCTTCTCCGACTCCACATCTTCGTCAGAATCCTTCCTACCCGTTACTTTTTCTTTATACGACCCCCTATTAGCTTCAGCAGATTGCATCTCCATAGCATCAGAGTAATCTTTCGGCAGTGATGACTGTGCGGTAAAGATATGCTCTCCATCCTTCATTTTCTTGGTACTCCTTGACTGCAAATCTTTTTCATCATCAGATTTCTCGGGATGAACATTAGGGTTAACAGAATCTTGCCCTAGCAAGGCGCTAGTGCAAGCCATGGCAAAAATTGCGACTACCCTATTTAGCGCCCTTACCAAGACTGGTCCCTAACCGATAGATCTCTGTTGCCAGAGACCGTGCTAGGACTTTAAACTCTCGCTTGATAAGATTACTAAAGGTAGCAACAACTTTAGTGCAATGAAGAAGACGATGTGAGAAACCCTAGCAGAGCGTATATTGGCCTTGTACTATTATAACGATTCCTTTTTTAATGCTAGCCAAATATTTTCTTTTTTTTTTTATATTAAAACCAGATCCTTTTTTAATAAAGCAAAAAATAAAATACAGAAGAAATTGAAACATGTTCATCGTTCTTCTTGTTTCAGTTCAATCATCATCTTCATCCTAAGGCTTTCCAACTAAGATCACCATTTTTCTATTGTTATGGCTTCCTTCGCAAATATATTCTTCTACCCAGATCTATTGTTTTGGGGACCGATTTATGGGTTGGATGCACGAAACCAGAAAATAAAACATATCACAGTTGCCGCGGAAACAACCACAGTTGCGGCGGCGCCAAGGGCTGCTGGATGCACGAAACCATTTGGTTGTAATGAATCTGGGTTAGTGACTTGGTGTTGAAGATGATGATGATAGTGATGATGACGGATAAAATAAAATTAATTGATTTCTTATTTTTTTTACAAAATTAATTGATTTCTATCTATAAATAAAATAATACTCCCTCTGTTCCTTTTTATAAGAGACAGTTAACTTTTTAGATTCATTCAATAATGAATGTATTTAAGCTATAATATAGACCAAATGCATCAATTATTGAATGAAGGTAAAAAAAAAATTAGTTAAATTGTAATAACAGTCTCATTGGAAATCTAGTTTAATGAAAGATCATGAAATTTGACTAAAACTACCGATTTTAACTAGAGATTTTGAATTTTATCAATCCGACCGTTCAATATCTGGACTAACAAATAAATGAGAAATTTTTTTATCATCAGAATCCGGATTTATAGACATATCGTAATAACAGTCTCACTGGAAAGCTAGTTTTAATGAAAGGGTCATAAAGTTGGACTAAAACTACCAATTATGACTAGAGATTTCGAATTTTATCAATCTGACCGATCAATATCACCTAATTGAACTAACAAACAAATGAGAAAAAAAAAATTGATCATCGTACTCCGATTGTGTAGACAGTCGTAATAATATTATCATTGGAAACCTAGTCTTACAGAAAGGGTCATCAAGTTTGACTAAAACTACCGATTTTTACTCGAGATTTCGAATTTTATCAATCCGACTGTTCAATATCACCTAATTGGACTAACAAACAAATGAGAAAAAGAATTTTGATCATCGGACTCCGAATGTTTAGACAGATCGTAATAACAGTCTCACTGAAAACCTAGTCTTAAAGAAAGGGTCATGAAGTTTGATAAAAACTAGCAATTTTGACTGGAGATTTCGAATTTTATCAATCTGACCGTTCAATATCACCTAATTAGAGTAACAAACAAATGGGAAAAAGAATTTTGATCATTAGACTCCGGCTGTATAGACAGGTCTTAATAACAGTCTCATTGAAAAACTAATTTTAATGAAAGAGTCATGAAGTTGTACTAAAACTACTGTTTTTTATTGAAGATTTCAAATTTTATCAAACCGATTGTTTAATATCATCTAATTGGACTAACAAACAAATGAGAAAAATAATTTTGGTCATCAGACTCCGGATATATAGACAAATCGTAATAAATAAATTACCAAGATAAAAAAAAAGTTTAATTATATTTTTTCTTTTTCAATTTTGTGTATAAAATAATTAAAATCCAAATAGTATTTTATTCAATGTTGGAAGCCTATGATAATCCCTATACACTCTTTGCATCCAATGGTTGAAATTGAAAAAGAATTTTTGAGTACTCATAGTCCATCATGCACCACTTGCCTTCCTGGGCCATGGTAGAAGCAGCCTATTTTCGACTACAGCCAAGGTTGTCAAAACTGGACCGGACCGGCCGGTCGGACCGTGAACCGGTGATGTGTCCGGTCCGGTTAGGCTTGAAAACCGGTTTGCAGGCGAACCGGTAAAAAATCGGTCAAATCGGTGAACCGGTCGGTTCAGACGGTTCGATAGTTCCGTTTTTTTTAAAAAGGAGGTCAAAACAACGCCGTTATATATATATATATATCACCAAACGATGTTATTTGGTTTTATTTGTAAAAGAAAGATTAAAAACGATGTTATAGTACTATTTTGTGTAATTGGACTTAGTTATTATATAATTTTTAATGTAGTTTGATTTCGAAATTTTATGTCTAATGTACTAAAGTTTTAATTTTATATTAACTATATGACATTTCATCTTTTTTATGTGTAAAAATAAGGAATATTAAGTAATTATTTATTTATTTTTATTTATATATTAATTAAAATATATATTTAATTAAAAACGGTTTGACCGGTCCGACCCCGATCCGACCGGTTGAACCTTGAACCGGTAAGCTCACCAGTTCGATGACCGATCCGATTATGAAAACCTTGACTACAACATTCCGTACTTAGTAAGCAACACAAGGCGAGATTTTGAATGCTACGTAGAATTGTGAATTTGGTGTCCCATTTTTTATGTCATACTTTTATTTTATTTTGACGGTTTTGTAATTATAAATATAGATGCTAGTATAAAAATAAAACATTGCGTCAATATCGAAAAGTTCACACTAAATCAAAATTAAAATAGAATTATGACAAAAATAATTATTCATGTATCACTCAATCCAAACATATATCAGTAGCATCACACACTAGCATTCAATATAATGTGCTAGAAAAAACCTGGTGCCACTATTATAATGTGCTTGGATTGCTTGATCTTTGGGCCGACCCTCAACAAATTTTCACCAACATTTTCTTCTACTAGTCTTTCAATTACTTGCTCTTCAGCTCATTCTTTCTCGATATATTCATCTTTCGGAAGAGAACTATCAGGTATTTATTGCAAAGTTTCCGCACTTGTTCTGACTTGGCAATGGCTGTAACAACTGTGGTGCCATTGGATTTCAAATTAGATGATAAGAGTCATAGGAGTTGAACTGGACCATAGTTTAATTTATTTCTTACCTTGAAAATCATTGCATGAAATTTGTACATGCCTATAATTGTTTTATTCGAATAATCTGTGTAAATTCAGTAAGAGTTTCAATTTCCAGAAAAGATAAATGCGAGCTATAGGGAATAGAGAGAACCCTCCACCATTATTTGCATCACTGATCTATGGTTCCTTTCACTTCACTTTTTTTAATGAAAAATGTCATGGTTGTGCAATTGAAATGAATATTTGCAGTCACTTCACTTTTTTAAAATGCATTTTGGTATTTAATAAAAGAAAAAAATTGTCTTTCGTGATCTTAACCTAGTTGGTAGAGATATCACATTATATATGCAGAGATCGAGGTTCGAACTCCGAACATTCACTTATTCACCTTTAAAATGAAATTTCTAGCGACTACGCTACTTGACAAAAAAATTGATTTGTACAAAAAAAATTAATTGCAAATTTTATGCGGATAAATTTTATGAGAGCCAAAAAATCGCAGGAAACAATTACTCACAAATCATGTATTAACTGGAAACTAAAATCATTGAAAAAATCTGCAGGAAACGTGTTTAAAGTAAATAAAAACAAAACAAAGATTGAAATTATAGATGAAAAGATCACATTGAACAAGCAATATATTATTGAATGTTGTTCGAACTCATGAGTAGAAATATTAAGGCTCTGTTTGGTAAATCAAATAAGCTAGCTTATAGCTTTTAGCTTATAAGCTAAAAGCTCTGTTTGGTAACCGTTTTTAAAAAAGAGCTTATAGCTTATTTTACTAGCTTATAGTTTATTTTTCAAATGTTATTTCAAGTAGCTTATGAGCTTATAGCTTATAGCTTATTATTTTTTCTTCCAATCTTACCTCTATCATCTTACTTGAAAAAAATAAAATATTAATTAAACATATATTTTTTATGTTATTTCATACTTATAAGCTAGTTCAACCGCTAATTTTACCAAACACTACAAATTCAATCAGCTAGCTTATTCGCTATAAGCTAAAAGCTAGCTTCTAAGCTATCCGTTATAAGCTCATCCGCTATAAGATAGCTTATCAGCTATCCGCTATTTTTTACCAAACAGAGCCTAAATGTAATATGCAGATATTGGAGTTTGAATTTTAATATCCATTATTCACCTTTTGAAATTCTAGTGACTGGGTTTAACAAAAAAATTATTGATTTAATATTAAAACTTCATTCATCATTCCAATTTATGTGTCCTATAGAGTTTGCAAGTAAGAAAGGAATTTGATGGGTTTGGGAATTGGGATTTGGGATAGTGTCATTTGGCTCTCAACTTTGTTTTCTACACCGCTTTGGATATTCAAAAGTTCTTCATTTGGAATATGCCTTGAGTGGCAAGACCAACCAAGACATGAAATAATGTCAAATTTTTTTTGTCAAATAATTTATTGACTAGAAATTCTACTATTAAAATAAATAATATCATTTTTTTTTTTCAATGAAATAATGTTACTAAGAATAGGGAAAAGTTTAAATATCAATGTTACTACTAGTATTACAAACATTATATTATATTTCCTACCTTATCTTTAAGTTGTATTTTTTTCACAATGAAACCAATAAAAATTGAACTTAAGATCTCATGCATTCTATAAAAATCTCTTACCATAAGACCAAATCTAATTTTTTACTTTGGTAATAATCTAGTGGCTTCCGATATATAAAAAAAATTAATAATAATAACTACATCTTCCTACTATATATTTCTAATAAAATGTTGACATTTTTGTGTTAATTTTTTGTTGTTATAATTCTTCAAAATACAATATTTAATTCCCCTATATATGATATTAGCCACCATACAAATATACAATGGGATGATATAGACAACCACAACACAAGGTTTGGATTTTAGCCTTCACCATCATGCTTTATTGTGGACATAGAAAAGAAGAAAGAAAAAACAGGGTTCCCTATATATCATCACTGAACTAGAAAATTCACATGACACAAGAATCCAAATCCAACTTTAGCCGTATATGCATGAATCATGATCATGCATTTTCCTCCAACATATCATACAAAAATGACCTTAGATTATTTTCTGCAGGACCACCTTCCTTACCTGCCTCTCTAGCCAATTCTTTCCATTTCTTTGCATTCTTTTTCATTTCCTTTCCTTTCTCTCCACTCCCCATCACCACTTCCAAACACTTCCTAATTTCCTCCCTTCCCACAATTCCATCCTCATTCACTTTACCATCCACTCTCACCCCTATCTTCCACACATCTTCAACTAACTTTGCATTAGTCTTTTGATCTGTCCACTGAGGAAACGCCGCCATAGGAACCCCTGATACTAAACTTTCCAAAGTCGAATTCCAACCACAATGTGTAAAGAAACAACCTAATGACGAATGTGAAAGAACCTCTATTTGAGAACACCATTTCACTATCTTCCCTTTCTCTCCAAATTCCTCTCTAAATTTCAAATCCTCCGTTTTTTCTCTCAAGACCCACAAGAAAGAAAATCCACAATCCAACAGCGCACGTGCAATTTCATCTGTTTGTCTCTCAGACAAAACAAAGTAACTACCAAACGAAACATAAACAACCGAAGAATTTGGTTTTGAGTTCAACCATTCGACACAGTCACTTGATACTTGTAAGAGATCGCCACTTAAAGAAGTGTCAGATGGAATCAACGGTCCAATGGGAATCATTTTGAGGTTATTAATAGTATCAACGGCTCTAAGTGCCTCCGGCTCCAAAGCTTCAAAAGTATTTACAAGTATTATCGGATTGGTTTCAACATCGAGCTCGTGAAATTCTTCTTGAAAATACGGAAAAACAAAAGACAACGGACTTGGATTCGAGAGAAATAAAAAAGAAGGTATGTCACGTGGTGATAACGTAAAGGGCAATCCTGGTAATTCAATGGTAGTATTTTTTTCGTTATCGATATGATTACTATAACCGTGAAAGTAGTAATAGAGAATATCAAACACTGTGGCGGGTTCAATCCAGAGTTGCGCTGAGCGGAGGTTAAATCCACGTGCTACTCGCGGGGCCCAAGGAAGGAGTAAGGTGTAGAGTAAGCAAGTAAAAGGTTGAGATTCTTGTTTGGCGGAGAGAATGAGATTGGTGACAAAGTCGGAGCCGCGGCGGTTGAACTCTGAAGAGTAGAGATTGAAATCAGCGTCAGTGTGATCGATGGCTATGAAACCATCGTCATAACCGTCAGAAAAAGGGGTGAGGGAGAGGTTGGCGATGGTGGTTATGGACGAATTGAGGTGGATTAGGCGACGGTAGAGGTGAAGAGTTATAGGAAGAGTGACATGTGCACCCATGGAGATGAGGCGCTTGGCGAATTGGAGGGCTGGGTTTATGTGGCCTTGGGCAGGGTATGTAACAAGAAGGATACGGTGGTGGGACATGATTGCAATGTTCTAGCAATAGAAGAATGGAGTGTAGTAGGAAAGAAATGGAGTATTTATAGTAGATGTGTGTATATATATAATATGAACATTTATTTCTCAAAAATATTTCATCAACATCCAATTTTTTTTTTTGACAAAAACATCCAATTTTTTTTTTTTGACAAAAACATCCAATTTTTTATACACATGCAACCTTATTTTCTAAAAAAACGTCTTGATATATATAGCTTCCACAAAAACATAACTAAAAGGTAAAAATGAATTAGCACATTTCCATTACTAAACAAAATGGTCCACAATTTTTTAGCAATGGTCCACATTGAACTATATGCCTTTTCAGCCTATCATGATCTTGCAAGTTGCAATAGTATCATCTAAAAAACCTCTAAGATTCTTGTGTGAAGAGCCATATTCCTTCACAGCCTCTCTAGCCAAACTCTTCCATTCTATTGCATTCCTTTTTAATTCCTCTCCTTTCTCTCCACTCCCCATCACCACTTCCAAACACTTCCTAATTTCATCCCTTCTAACAATTCCATCCTCATCCACTTTATAATCCACCCTCACCCCAATCTTCCATACATCTTCGATTAACTTTGCATTTGTCATCTGATCCATCCGTTGAGGAAACGCCACCATAGGAACCCCCGAGACCAAACTTTCCAAACTCGAATTCCAACCACAGTGCGTCAAAAAACAACCCAAAGAAGAATGTGAAAGAACCTCAACTTGAGAACACCATTTCACTATCTTCCCTTTCTTTTCTAACTCCTCTTTATAGCTCAATAACTCCTCCTCTTTTTCTTTAATAACCCACAAAAACGAAAATCCACAATCCAACAACGCACGTGCAATTTCCTCCATTTGTACCTTCGACAACACAATCAAACTACCAAACGAAACATAAACAACTGACATCTCTTTTTTAGATTCCAACCATTCAACACAATCATTTGACGGTTGGAAGATATGTGTTTGACTTTGACCTCCAAATGAATTATCCTCCGTTGGTTCTTTCTGTTCCAAAAAAGCAGAAAGAACCAACGGTCCAATGGAGATCATGTTTATTTTCTCAACGGCTCTCAACGCCTCTTGTTCCAATGCTTCAAAGGAATTAACAAGTATTGTTGTTGGATTTGTTTCTACATCAAGATCTTTAAATTGTTCTTCAAATAAAGTAAGCATTATAGAGTTAATATCACTATCACAAGTACTTAAACCTGATTCCAATAGAAACGGAGGTAAATCACGTTGTGATAGCAATAATGGCAATCCAGGTAATTTAATTGAACATGAGGGGTTTTTGATTGACCTGGAGTGTCCATGAAAGTAGTGATATATGATGTCAAACACGGTGGCTGGTTGAATCCATAGTAACGCAGCTGGGAGGTGAAGTTCACGCGCCGCTTCCGCAGCCCAAGAAAGAAGTATGGTGTGAACTAAACAAGTGAAAGGGGTACCTTGTTGTGAGTTAGAGAGTATGAGATTGGTAACAAACTCGGAGCCGCGGTGTTTGAACTCCTCAGAGTAGAGTAAGTAAGCGTCGTAGCCGGTACGTTTATAGCCGTCATCGTAGCCGTCGGAGAAGGGGAGATAAGAGAGGTTAGGGAGGGTGGGTTTGTTGGTGATGAGGTTGTGCATGAATATGGTGGTAGATATAGTGACGTGTGCACCTAATGCAATGAGTCTTTTTGCAAATTGGAAGGTTGGGTTTATGTGGCCTTGTACGGGATATGGTAGGAGGAGGATGCGGTGGCGGAGGTGAGGCATGGTGGTTGGTTGTGGTGGCGCGTGATAGAGAGTTTGCAATTATTAATGAGTGGGGCGCTAGATGGAGCCTGACTCGATTGCTATATGAGACACACTGTCTTAATGGATGAAAGTCAGCATGAAGAACTTTAGCTACACGATCATTTAAATAAAAATTAAAATCAAACATGATAAAACATATAGAAAATAAATGGTTAATTTTTCGGTACACGTCTATTTTTCAGTAATTTGTATTGAACTGAGGTCAATTATATTTTTGTTCTAACCATAAAAATGAGAAAAGTCCCGTGAGTTCAATTCAAATGATTGAGATGTTATATTTTATATATGGAGGTTGAAGTTCAAATCTCAGACACATCTTTTATCTATCTTACAGATGAAGTTTCTAACTACTAAACTATTTTAAAAAAATGAAAAGAGTCATAATTTTTATTTTAAAAATTGTGGATGGCTAAAATTTCTAACAATTTTAAGCACCTATCATAGTAAATCACTTATAAAACTGACAGATCATTTATAAATTATAAAGCTTAGTCACGGCAGCACTCACCTAATATTATACTATAAAGTTGTTTTACCATATATATGTCCATCGTCATTGGGTACGAGTGTAAGACTAATTAAGTGGCTTGCAAGAAAAACATTTTACTAGTAAAAGTTATGTTATGGTTTGTGACGTTTGTGGTGACGAAAATTTGAACATATGCATGAATTTGACTCAATTCCAATCACATCATGTGAAATACTATCTTCCATTTTTTTTGGTTAGGGTCACGTCAGTACGAAATTTCCGTTGTTAGCGATGATTAATTTTAATCAAAAATCTATAAGATATATAAGTTTAATTTTTCCTCCCAACTAAATTTTCTCTATACACGTAAATATAAAATCAAACTCCTAATTAACCACATGTTTAAGACGATCAAATTCTTTACACTTCAACCAATTCAATATTAATATCTTACATATTTATTATGTAAGATAATTAATATGTCTGGTTAAAATATATTGTATACTATTAATTGTATAAAAAATATATACTATTAATTAATAGTATTGCTTAAAAAAAATATATAACAATTATTTAATAAATTTAAACTGAATGTTTCATATAATAGAAACCAGAAAGAGTACACAAACACAACAACATATACTATACTATATACTTTACAAACAACCCAAATCAAAAATATTTTATGGAAGTATTTGTTTAATTCGACCAAATCATCTGAAAATTATGATAACAATAAGTAATAATTTCGACCAATTAATGATTCGACCAAACCATTTGAAAATTATTAGGTTAACAACAATGATTTATAAATGTATATATTTTACGTTTCATTAGTGTTGTAATTTTTTTAAAAAAAAATCCATTGATGAATTCCGGTTCAATCCGAATGATTTTTCATATTTCGTTGCATGCAAAATTTTTAAATAGATCAATTTATGAGACTGAGTGATCTGTACAACAGTACAACTAATAATTCAATGGTTCCATAATATGCATGTGACCCCATAACCTTACTGACTCTCTAGTCTCTACGATTGGACCAAAATTCCCAGCATTGAGAGAGTCATGCGATATTAATCTGCCGGTTTAAATTTTGAGTTTGAAAATTTTAAATTAAGATAAAAAGTAAATTTATACGTAATTTATTAAATTGTTTGATCAAGATTTAACTATTACAAACATCTTCGTTGACTATGTGAATGCCTATTTTTTAATAGATTTTTTCTAAATTACTCCTTTATAATCTAGTATTATTAACCATCAACCAATGAGAATAACATATATACCTGTAAAATAAAAGTTTGCTATAAATTAGTCGTGAATATCACATATAAATCTAGTTATATAAGTATATATCCCAAATTATGAAGAAGTAAAATAAGTCTCACAATAATCGAAGAATGAAATAGGATGGATAAATCAATCAAGTGGGGTGTAGTAATTAACTCGTCTATATAACAAGAAAAGTAGTGCATGAACATGTGAATGGAATGCATTTTCCACACAGTCACAATCAAAAACATATCCTCTTCTATAAAATTGAAAAACGAATTTTCTTTTTTTCAGTCAAAATAAAAAATAGTGTTTAATTACCAAGAAAACTTCGTACATTTTTTCTTGCATCCCACACAATCAAAAATCGTATATATACAAGCATACAAAACAAATTTGTATATATCTCCACCACACTCCACCACCACCAAACACCATGTCACACCACCACCGTATCCTACTCATACCATACCCAGTACAAGGCCACATAAACCCCGCTTTCGAGTTTGCAAAACGACTTATTGCTTTAGGTGCACATGTCACTCTCTCTACCACCCTACACATGTACAATCGCATCACCAACAAACCCATCCTCCCTAACCTCTCCTATCTCCCCTTTTCCGACGGCTATGACGATGGCTTTAAAGGCACGGGCAACGATGAGTACTTACTCTATACGGCAGAGTTCAAACGTCGCGGCTCCGAGTTTGTGGCCAATCTCATACTCTCTAACTCACAACAAGGTACTCCTTTCACTTGCTTAGTTCACTCTCTCCTCCTTCAATGGGCTGCCAAGACGGCGCGTGAGTTTCACCTCCCAACGGCTTTGCTCTGGGTTCAACCAGCCACGGTTTTCGATATCTTATATCACTACTTTCATGGATACTCCGACTCCATTAAGAACCTCTCAGGCTCAATTGAATTACCAGGATTGCCACTTTTGCTTTCATCACGTGATATACCTTCGTTTCTATTGGATTCATGTCCAAGTATTTATGCTTTAATGGTTTCATTCTTTGAAGAACAATTTAACGAGCTTGATGTTGATATAGAAACAAACCCAACGACAATACTTGTTAATTCCTTTGAAGAATTGGAACCAGAGGCGTTGAAAGCCATTGAAAAATTGAACATGATCTCAATTGGACCGTTGATTTCTTATGAATTTTTGCACGGAGAAAATCCGTCCAAAAATAATTCATTTGGAGGTCAGACACATATCTTCCAACCTTCAAACGATTGTGTTGAATGGTTGGACACTAAGAAAGAGATGTCAGTTGTTTATGTTTCGTTCGGTAGTTACTTTATGTTGTCTAAGAAACAAGCAGAGGAAATTGCACGTGCGTTGTTGGATTGTGGATTTCCGTTCTTGTGGGTCATTAGGGAGAAAGAAGGAGACGATCAAGAAGCTTTGGATTGTAGAGAAGAGTTGGAAGAGAAGGGAAAAATAGTAAAATGGTGTTCTCAAATGGAGATTCTTTCACATTCTTCTTTAGGTTGCTTTTTGACGCATTGTGGTTGGAATTCGAGTTTGGAAAGTTTGGTATCCGGGGTTCCTGTGGTGGCGTTTCCTCAATGGACGGATCAAACGACTAATGCGAAGTTAATAGAAGATGTATGGAAAATTGGGGTAAGGGTGAATTATGAGATGAAAGAGGATGGAATTGTGGGAAGGGATGAAATTAAAAGGTGTTTGGAAGTGGTGATGGGGAGTGGAGAGAAAGGAAAAGAATTGAGGAAGAATGCAAATAAATGGAAAGGGTTGGCTAGAGAGGCTGTGAAGGAAGGTGGATCTTCAGAAAAGAATCTAAGAGCTTTTTTGGATGGGGTTGCTAGATGATGGTTGAAAAGGCATAGTTAAGGTGGACCATAATTACTAGAAGTTAGAATTGTTATCCATCGATGATGGAAATATGTCCCAGATAGTTGTTGTTTTATATGAGCTAATAGTATTTTATGTTTTTGTTTAACTCAAAACATGTCTTATATATAAGTAAAAAATAAATTTTTTAGATTTATTAAAAAAAAATAAGTATTTAGTTACATAATTTTTTTAATCAATCTAAAAAGTTAAAATTTACTTATATATAGAATTGAATGAAGTATTAATTTATGTTTCTTACTTAGTATTTGGGTGTTTATATTAAAAAGGGTGTTCAAGATAAAAAAAATTTCTTTTTAAATGTAAAAATAGTTTTTTTTCTTCATGTATCCATAATATATTTTGAATAGTCATTTTTTGTAGAATTTAGTTTCTCCATATATTTTTTTTAAAATAGTCTAGTAGCTATAAAATATATCCTTAAGATGAATAAATAAAATGTCCGAGGTTAGAGCCCTAACCGATATGTATATAATGTAATGTCACAACTAATTGAGTCAAGCTCATGAGATTTTTTTATTTGCTTGTTAATTTGTTATGCTTTTGAGATTAAATTTTACCGGGCGTAAAACTTTTTACACATATATCAAACGATGTTACATTTGTAAATATATTTTAGAAACCAATCTAAAAACAAGTTTTAATTGTAAGTGTATCCATAATAGATAGATGTATAATAGTAGGAAATTGCTAAATAGTACTTTCGGGACACTAATTAAATATATAAATAAGAAGATTATGTTTTGAAATTCATGTATTTAATGCATCGAAAGTGTAAAAAATTATTTTATCAACATTAGTTTTATATTTTATTTCTACTTTCAATATATTTAACAATTACTCCGAGACACTATTTAACATAAACCATAATAATAGCTTGATCTCAAATAAGAAAGAAAAAAAAGATGGTTCAATATGTAAGCAAACCTCAACTACTTTATTCTTAAATGTGTGCTTTTGTCTCTCTAAGAGTATAACATGGAAAATATCATTCACTGTGTCTTAGTTCCGTGAACGAATTAGAGTTTTAAGACAAAAATAAAATGATTAAAGGCCGTTCATGGAGAGAACGAATAAATGATTTATTTTTTAACTCTTTTTTATGGGTCTCTGTTCGTTTCGTGCAAAGGAGTAAATGATATAAATAAGTATCAATTTTTGTAACGAGGATGGAGTCTAGCGAAAGAAGTTAATCCGTCACAACATAGCAAACAATTATCAAATTCCGATGGATAAAGTAGGCACAATCCACAAGCATGCGTCGGGTACGCGACATCATTGGACCTCAACATTTTAGAGTTTAAAAGACGAAGTTCAAACAAAAATTATTCCAACAACATAAAATAGTTTTACATTAATAGCTAATATAATAGTTTTACACTAATATCTAATATAATGAACCGTTTCGTATTCTACCAAATCATAAAATTATTTTAAAGGCAAATTACACTAATCTTCCACGAGGTATGGTAAAATATCACTCGCACCCCCTCAATTTTTTAACAAGATACAAACCTCCCATACTTAATTTTAATCTAGGAAAATGCTAAATGGTGCCTTCAGGGAAATGATTAAGGATATAAAAATGGTAAAATATTCTTTGAAATAATGCATTCAATGCATTGAAGTGTTAAAAAAGAATCTTTTTTATTGAAATTTTTTGATTTTATTTCTATTTTTGTATCATTAACCATTACTCACTATTTAGCATGATCCTTTAATCTAAACACTAACTAGTATCCAGACCCGTGCCAAGCACGGGTAAAAATGCGTTTTTAGATTTATTGACTTATAAAAAAATACATTTTAATATATTTTACTTTAGAGTGAAAACTTAAATTTATTATTAATTTATGAAAACACTATATATTTGACAAAAAATATTAATTTCTGAATAAAATTAAAATTGTATAAATATATGAGAAAAAATATTGGTTTTTATAAATTACAATATAAGACCCTCATATAAGTTACAATAAAATAGATTCTTATATTAATATATAAGTATAAATATAGGTCACATATAAATCATAAAAAAAATAAAAAAATAGACTCCTCTATTAATATAGCAATATATGTCTCATATAAATTACAAAAGACATTCCCCATATTAATTAGAAGGAATATATACACACAGACTCTTAAATTAGAAAGAAATACGCCACATATTAATTTGTGAGTACAAATGTTGGTCTCTTATAGATTATAAAATTAAAAAAAAAAATAGACCCCGTATATTAACATATGATTATAAATATAGGTCCCTGTAGCAATTACAAAATGAAAAAGGCCCCATAATAAAATATGAAAATAAATATAAACCCCGTATAAATAGAAGAAAAAAAATATCTCAAATTAATTTATGAGTATAGATATAAGTCTCGTCTAAATTATAAAAAAAAAAAAAAGACCCCATATTAATATATCACTATAAATAGAGATCTCGTATATTTTTTCTTAAAAATGAAGACTTCTGTAATAATATATGAATATAAGTTAGGTCCCGTAAAAATTACAAATACATAGGTCTTGTATTAACATATGTGTATAAATAGGACCTCTTATTAATATATAACTTTTTTTTTTTAACAGCGGATTACTAATATATAACTATAAATATAGATCTCATATAAACTACAACAAAATAAAAAAACTACAACAAAATAAAAAAGTCTTGTATTAATATATAACTAAAAATATAAATCTCATATAAATACAAGTCCTCATATAAATGAGTAAGAATACAGACTCACGGACTCATAAATTAGAAAGAAATAGGCCACATATATTAATTTGTGAGTATAAATATAGGTCTCTTATAGATTACAAAAGAAAAAGAAGAAAAATAGACCATGTATATTAACATATGATTATAAATATAGGTACCTATAGAAATTACAAAACAAAAAAGGCCCCGTATTAAAATGTGGGAATAAATATATGCCCCGTAAAAATTGGAAAAAATATCTCAAATTAATATATGAATATAGTAGATATAAGTCCCGTCTAAATTACAAATAAGACCCCGTATTAATAAATGGCTATAAAAAATATGTTGTAGATTTATTGACTTATAAAAAATATGTTTTACTTTAAACTAAAAATTTAATTTTTTTTATTGCATATGGAAAATGATTTATATTATGAAATAAATATTTACAATCTTATATAATTTAAATTATTAAAATGACACTATATCTAAAGAAAACAATTACAAAACAGAAAACCTAAAGAAATTATTCCAATATATCTTTTATTATTTCATTTCCACATCAATACCTTCAAATAAAACAAATATAGAAGCTCAGATAATTTCCTTCAAAAATTAAATAAATATGAACCTCCCATAATTTATATATAAAAAGTCCTTGTATTAATATATAAAAAATAAACAATATAGTTCCCATATTAATATATAAATAAATACATAAGTCCCTTATAGATTATAAATAAAAAAGAGAAATATAAATTTCAAAATAAACAAAAATATTTCTCCATACTGATATATGAATATAAATATAAATATAGTTCTCATATAAATAAAAAAAATACCCTGTATAATTTACAAAAAAATAGTTTTGTATATTAATATATGAGTAAAAATATAATATCTCGTATAAATGTTATATAAAAATGCCTCATGTAAAAAATATAATGATACAAAAATTATTGTTAATTTCCGCCGGAGAAGGTTTGAATTGGAACTTTGGTCCTTTTTTTTTTGTTACAAAAAGGTAAATAAAGACTAAAATTAACTAATAATAGAAACTAATATTTTAAAAAGAAAATTTTCATTGCGTCATTCTTAAGATGATCTCAAATACTGTTGAAAGTTTGAGTCCTCTGGTATAATTTAAAATAGTAAAAAATTTGCCTACCGTGCATATTATAATTATTATTATATTAATAAAACATGTACATATTATTATTTGATTGGTTATTTTCCATTTAATTTAATTCATCAAGTTTTTTTATTTTATATATGGACTAATTCATCAAGTTTCATTGCCATCCATTAATAATTCATTTAATTATATGTATTATTTGATAATATAAACTTTCCATTTCAAGCAAGAGAATTTAAACATGTTGAGTGATTCATTTTTAGGTATAAATGAAAATGGAGAGATTCATGATATATTATTAATGTACTAATATACCAATTTTTTTTAACAGTAATTTATTATTGTATTTTGTGAAATCAAGTACTTAATTGTGTGTTCATATGTGTAGTCCACAATAACAAATTTAATAATTTTTTAACTTTTAATTTTACATATTCCCGTTGTTTATATATTAATTAATTTATTTTTATGTTAAACATCTTGGAAAAGAGTATTATGTAAAGAGTACTTTGTTTATATCTAAAAAAAAAAGACACTTTAGTTTTGAGCACAATTGAACAAAGTTATAAAATGTGATGACTTTTATGATATCTCCCATTCTCTTTCCCGTCAATAATAATCCATAAAATCTTAAAATCATTTATATGAATTTTATAAAGAATTAACTCTCCCATGTAAAAAGACATTTTTATCATATCTCCCACTTTCTTTCCCGTCAATAGAAAATCATCTAGATAAATTTTATAAAGAATTAATCCTCCCATGTAAAAAGAAATTTTAGTATTGTACGCGATCGAACAAATTTATAAAAATGTGGTGACTTTTATCATATCTCCCACTATCTTTCCCACCAATAATCTATAAAAACATAAAATCAACTTAACGTATATATGTTGAACAAAAAAAATAATAGTGCAAAAATATTATGCGTAAATTTAATTTATTAAACTAATTCTTGACTAATATTTCATAAATTAATGTATCGTCTTGTATTGCCTACCTAAAAACGCATTAGCTGATAATTAAGAACCATCTCATAGTTTTATTGCTAAAAAACATATTCTATACATTTTCTATTACTAAGAGACCAACTTTATAGTATATAGAAAAAAGACCAATATTCGTTTTTTGTTGGTTGAAATAAATCCCCATATAACTATATTACAATATTGCATTCAAATTATATAAATTATAAAATACAATCTTTAAATCTAAAACTACAAATTGGTCTATATAGCAAACATAATAAAATCAAACCGCATCAATGTTTACTTTGTCACTTGCCCCTTTAGTTGACATGTACAATCAAATAAAAAATATAAATATAAGTTTGAAGATTGAAGTATGAGAATAAACAAAAAATGTAAACAGGACATGTCCAGTATATAAAAAATAGACTCGTATCTCAGAACAAACAAAAGTTTGTAAATACATACCGTAACGAATAAAACTCACACTCACAAATTCAAGAATAACTTTGATACTAATATTTTAGAAATGCATTACAAAATAGCAAGAGACCTGCAAAATCTGCAAATATCCAACAATTAAAAAAATAAAAATAGACTGAACCTGCAAAACTAAGAAAAAATGACAAATTAAAGGAAATAGTGAGAGTGAAATAAAAAGGAAAAACTACTCAAGAAATAAAATTTTATTCAACCAATATAAAATAATAGTATCATTACCATATTTTTTGAAATGGAAACGCACATGTATATATAGAATTGTGAGGCTAGCAACAATTAAGGGAGTATCTCTGAAGTTTTGCATATGGTTGACTATATAGTATATATGAATTAATTCTCAAATTCTAAAATAGGTAACTATTTGAATTGTTTCTTTTTAAGCACAAACCTAACCATCACATTCCAGTTTTCTTTTGAGGCATTCAAATAAGCAATTGAATCGTACTTTGGAGCCATTAGAATTTGTAATTTGTAAATAAGAGAATTGGTATTGAGATTGGGTGTGATGAATAGAAAATAACATTGTGTAGACTATTTATAGATGTAAAATAGGTCAAAATAAAGCATAAACCTAAGGAATATTCTATTAATTATTAAATGTGTGAAAGTCAAATTAGATAGAATATATTTTTCGTGGGGAGATATTCGGGCCATTAATACGGATTCACAGATTTTAATAGGGAGATTATGTGGAAAAAAAATGAATATTGCCTTTCCTTTTGTAGGTATAATGACAACACATGAACATAAGTCAATTGCTTAGGTATAATGACTTTGAACAGTAAATAAATAGCATTTAATTCTAAGAATTGCGGATCAAAATTCAAAATAGTTAGCATATCAAAATTCAAAATAGCTATATGGAAATAATTCTAAGAATAGCATTTTTAAAGCTTTTATCAAAATTCAAAATAGCTACTTTTTTTAAGGTTTTGATCATAATTCATAATTCAAAATAGCTATTTTTTTAAGGTTTTGATCAAAATTCAAATTAGCTATTTTTTAAGGATTTGCTTGAAATATTTTTTTTATATTGTCTTTGCTTATGTGGTCTGATTTGTTCAAAAAAAAGTGTATTAATTAATTACTTAGAGATTGTTTTTTTATATTTTTTTTTAACTAAATCATTTAATTCATTAATTAATTGCTTATGGATTGTCTTAGAGAAATAATTGCATAATTTGAGCACACCACGTTTTTATTATGCTTGTACTTTGATCCTTTTTTTTTTTTGAACTAAATCATTTAATTCATTAATTGCCAAAACAATGTGAGAGTAGAATCATTGTGGGATTGCCACGTGTACGTTATGCTTTGAGGAAAGGTTCCTAAATAATATATATATAGATCTCCTCTACTGAAATTTCAATGTTTTAACCGTTTTAAGGTGACATTAAACTCAACTAGTATGATAGCCCGTGCCGTGCACGGGATAATTTTCTTTTTTAATATTATTTATGTATTTATTTTGAAATATTATTTGAGTAATTTGGTTTAAAATTCTATGATAAAATTGAGTTGGTTTTTTAATTATATAGGTTTAAGGATATTACACCAAAGAGCGAGAAGAAGAGTATTCATTCGCTTCCCGTTCTACATTATTAGGAGGATTTTTTCTTTCATCTTCATCCCCGGGACTATATAGGGACTCTATAAATATAAAATAATTATAAACTTCATGGCTTTAAGACTTTTTAGCAGCATAGTTTTTTATAAAATTAAAATATACCAAGATTCTTTGATTGCGATAAATTCCTTCAAGGATGGTTGTGTGCTAAATCATCTCCAATCGACTCTTTCTTTCTTTTAAATGTTGTCTATGTCCTTTTTCCATTTTATATTATTTAGAAGGTTGTCTATATTTTTTTGCAAATGTCTATGAGATTAATTTTATTTAGTTTATTTGGGTATGAAAATACAATGTATGTTTCAGAATGTTAGATGAACATAGTGAGATGTGAAGTACTCCCTCTTCCCCGTTCGACAATGTTGATAGATTCTCTCTCCATCTCCCAAGACTCTGTAGGGACTCCATCAACATAAAATAATTGTAAATTATATATTATTTTTCGAATCAATAATAATTTACTTTGACCTTGATCTTATTCTTACACTTTTCATGTCAACGTAACACAAATAAACAATCTTCAAGCGTGATCGTCAAATGAGAAAAATCTATGTGTAAATCTCCACTCACATTGATAAATTAACATCCTCAAAAGACTTGAACGAAAGCTTATGGAAAGTTTAAAATTGTAATTATAAAAAAAAATTCCAAAGATTATAAAAACTAAAATTATATTAAATTATTTTAGGTTTTCATAGATTCAGCAGCTCATGGTAATTCTAATGAAAGTGTGACAGACATAAAATATGGATAACTCTCGCAATCAGAATTCAAATTTAATTATTCAAGGTGCATTATTTTTAATAGTGGGGTGAAAAGTGCTATGCGTTGTCCATTCTACACCAATGATAAATTTCTCTCTCTCTCTCTCTCTCCCTATTTCTATATCTCTCCCACATGATAATTTTTATTTTGTAATGATATTTATTTGCTTATGTTTCTTTTTCTTTTGAAGGTTGTCTATGTCATTATACTATTTTGAATGTTGTCTATGTTTTTCTTGCAATTGTTAATGAGATTGATTTTATTTAATTTACTTGAATATGAAAATATGATATATGTTTAAGGATGTAACAGGAACATAGTGGTGTGTGAAGTACGCCCTCATTCCCTGTTTCTCGTTCAAAAACACTAAGAGATTATCTCTTTCTCTCTCTCCCCGTCTCCCAAGACTCTGTAGCGAGTCCATCAATAAAAAATAATTGTAAATTCGATACTATTTTTCAAATGAATATTAACAAACTTTGAACGAAAGTTTATAGAAAGTTTAAAGCTTAAATTATTCAAAAATTCCATAGATTATATAAAATAAAAAATTATAGTAATTTATTTTAGGGTTCCATAGATTTCATCAATTGGAGGTAATTACAATAATGAAAGCATGATGATGTGATGAACACAAAATATGACTACTTTCACTGTCAAAATTCAAATTTTAATTAGTCAAAATATATTTCATATTATCAATTTAAGATTTCATATTATCAATTTATATGAAATTAGAGAAGTGTTTTCCGTATTCCGTTTCTACACCATTGAAAATTTTATATTATCAATTTATATAATATTAGAGTTTCTAAGAAAAAAAACAATATAATATTAAAGAAACTCTAATTGAGTGCTTCTTAAAAAAAAAATTACATAAAAAAAAACTCATTAGGTTGATAAAAGTAGTATAAACTTTTGATTGTTGATTGAAGTAATAATAAAGTAGTTTTATTATAAAAAAAATACGGTTGTTTTATCTATTAAAAAAAGATAGTAACTTTCTATAAAATTAAAATACTATAAAAATTAGATTATTGTTGTCAATGAGATTCGAACAACGGACCTTATACTAATAATAAACTAATTTTCTCTAAAAAAACAAAAAAAAAAGGTAGAATGCCATATAATATTATAAAAATTGAATTTTTGTTGTCAATCGGATTCGAACCAAAGACCTCATGCTAAAAGCTCCGCATAAGTAGAAGCTCTATAATAATGACACGTAGGATTATTTTCTTGAGAATGCACGAGAGAGCTCCGTGGAAATCTCGTAATGTATATAATAGAGATTCCATAGCAATCGTGAGTTCTTAATGAAAGACAATACTAACCGTAACTTATGCTTTGAAGCACCTGTTAATTAAAAACCATGTACTTAATTTTTTAAAAGTTTAAAATTTCCTTTTTTATTGCTGTAAAAAAAATTAATTGGAGGAAAAAAGGCCCAAACAATCTAATAAGTCAACTTTTTCTACAATATTATTATCTACATACATTATTCTACAATAATCTAATAAGTCAACTTTTTCTTATATATAGGATCGGAGAAAGTACTAACTTATTTAAATAAAAATAATAATTTAGGGTACCCAAAGCTACCCCATCCATACACTAAACTTTTCCCGCCAAGAAAACCATTTGTTCCCGCCATAACACATTTATGTATAAACAAGGCGCCAAATTTCACACATTTCGAGACAACAGCAGCAGCCATGGACGTGATCGGAAATTCCCGCAAACGGAACCACCGTTCTCCACCACCGTCTTCTACTTTCACCCGCAGCAGAACACAGCTTCTTTTACATCGCAACCGCTCCGGTCAGATCCGGTCCGATCCCGTTCCGAAAAAGAAGGATAAACCTCATTCCGTTCCCGTTCAGATTCAAGAGAAACCCTATTCCGTTCCCGTTCCTTTTGATGGAAATGATGCAACTCAAAGGTGTTCCGATTTGGAAT
This sequence comes from Trifolium repens, assembly GCA_030408175.1. Classification (NCBI taxonomy): domain Eukaryota; kingdom Viridiplantae; phylum Streptophyta; class Magnoliopsida; order Fabales; family Fabaceae; genus Trifolium; species Trifolium repens. The sequence continues at coordinate 53,632,487 of CP125842.1, read as the reverse complement.
ACAACAGTCTCATTCAGGATATTTGCAAGGAATGTTGCGAATCGGATTCCGATGACAACGTTCTTGTTAAGGATCTTCGCAAGAAAGCCAAACATGAAGATGGTGACCTAGCTTGCGCTACGACAAAGGACCTTCGCGCGAAACGAGTTTATTCCCCGCTGTCGAGTGCTGGTGCTTCTTCCGGTGTGATTGGAAACGTGCTGTCCAATGGACCGACTGAGGTTTCGAAATTAGGGTTTGGATTGCCTTCAAGTGGTGAAAACGGCGACGCCCGTGTCAATGATGGGAAGATTGAACCGGTTGAGATAACTGATTTGGGGCTTTCTTGTGAGCCTCAGAATTTTGATAGGGGAAATGCTGAATCGTCATGTGAAAGTCCGAAATTGCAAGTTCACATACAAATTGGTGGGGGAAATGACGGTGATTGTTCAGAGAAAATCAATGATTTGAGTGAAGAACCTGTATTAACGACACCGCCCGATGCTGTGAATTGCGGTAATATAGAAGTTATCGGAGATGTGAGGAAAACGGAAGAGACTCTTCATATCGAGGGCTTTTCCGGTATTAAAGATGGCCGGAGAAATAGTTCTGTTCTCAAGAGCAAATCTGTAAGGAACTGTAATGTTCAAAATACTTTTAAGTTTTAACTATGGAATTTTCTGCCTATGGTTTCCCAATATGTGCCTCTTGTTGATTGGAATCTTGATGCAGGTACTCAAACCACGTTTACCAGGGAGATTGTTCAAATCCCCGGGTTCAGTCAATTACAGAAGGCTAATGAATATTATGGGAGCTGATTTTGGTAATTGTTTTATGCAAAAAACCCTTTATTGTTTATCGATTGCATAGTGTATATGATGATTTAGTTTGATATGTGTGAATGTGCGATAGAAGTAACTGTTTCATAATATTTTAGGTATACCAAAATTGAGTAGACAGGGATCGGAACTTCCTTTGTCATCTGATAATCATGAAGGTTCTAAACCTGAAACTGTGACTGATAGTTGTACCATGCGTGATACCGAGGACGTGAATGGCGAGTGTTTATCCATGCCATCTGTGGATGATAAATGCTCGAGTGAATCAAAGGTGGATCCAACTACCGGTTCTTGTGGTGCTAGAGATGTTGGAAATGCTCTGGACCATGGTGACTGTAAGCAAGATTCTATCCATGGTAACAATCTCGGTTGCGCTAAGGCTACTAATCAGAACGGTGGCTCTGAGCAGCTTGATGTTTTGAATGAAGGTTGTATAGCAATGACTCATGACAATTCAGTGCTCAATGTAGACCAAATGCAGATCATGCCCAAGGATGTGTGTCACGTCAAACCTATGGATTTGACCAGAAGCACTCAGGAAAATGCTGTTGAAGCTTTAACCCCCAAAGCTGACAAGAGGAATGAACCTCTTAAGAGTAAATATGTAAGAATCTGTCATGTTTTCAAATCATTGTTTTTAACCAATAAAGGGTTAGACATTTTGTTGACATCTTTACTAAATTCTAGATGTGCTACCTAATACAATTTGGTCAGACTCTCAGCTGTCAATTTTTGGGCGTGTTGAGATGTTTAAACTTTCACTGTAGTAGGCAGCCAGTGAACTTAATAATACCTTCTGTGTTTATTTTTTATAATATATGCATATGTTTTACATTTGTTCGTAATTTAGATATATCATGTACCGCAATGTCTCTGTGCAGGTGCATAGACCATATTTGCAAGGGAAGCTGATCAAAACCCCTGGTTCAGTCAACTATAAAAGGTTGCTTCCATATTTGAAGAATCTTACGAAAGATGACTCTGGTAATTACCGTGTTTTCAGTCCGTTGTGCAATATAAGTTATATATTAGATGTTGGTTAGATATGGACAATGAAGGTGCTAGCTGATTTTACAGGTACATCAAAATTTGGTGATCAGACTTATCATAACAAAGATGGGGCGAATTTGTATGCAAAGGAATTCCAACTTCCTTTGCCTTCTCAAAGTGAAGAAGCTTCTATGGACAGAAAAATGTTGGTCGGTGACCTTATCCATGACAAAGTTGACTCTAATGCTTTGGAAAACAACAACTTAGTTAATCCTGCTAATATGTCATCTCATGGCTACCGGCCAACATTGACATCTTCCCAAGACTTCTCTGAATTGCCAATGCAATTGGATGAAAAAGAAATGGTACATGAGTGCTTATCTGGACCATCTGTTCAGGCACATTCTGAGAAAGCTGTGATCAGTTCTAAAGATGAATGCTTGAGTGCATCAATGACTGATCCTTGTTCAGTAATGATGGATTTTCACTGTGCTAAGACTGTCACAAATGGTGGCTTTAACCAAGTACACAACACGATATCTGGACAACACTCTAGTGAGCCACCACCCAAAGACCAAAATTTGCTTAATATTAATGATGATATCCCTAACATTTCATTTGAGCATCATTCAAGCAATGGGAAAGGATTCACTATTAATTATGACGAAAGAGAACAATTTGTGAATATGGAGGAGCATGAATATGTTAGCAGATGTCCTCCTAAAGGTCAGAGTCTAAGTCAATTGGATCCTAATATGCTAGACACGAAGGAGAGTGAAACAAGCAGCCATCCAATTAGAAAAAGTGATGATGCAGTGGTTTTAAGTCATGTCAGCATCTCAAATGAAAAACCTAGACCAGAGTTACCTGAAATTGCAGGACATGGTGGCGATAAAGCAGGAAGTCTCTTGAATGGCGTAGTTTATGGTTCAAAGGTGCCTTCAAAAGGAAGCAATAACAAAAATGCTAGTTTTTCTTGTGTGATTGAAAATGGATCTCAATCCAAGACCACACAGGTCAGGACTATTTCTTTTAAATGTCCAAAAGACCTACATTCTTTTTATGTCTTCTCCCTCTCTTTCTCATTGATTATAACAATACTTTTTTCCTTGTGTTAATTTTTTCCTGGAAATATATTTGATGAAGTGATTTTGACCAGGTTCTAAATCGTTGTCCACGGATGAAGTTATTTAAACACACTGGATCTTTCAACTACAAAAGATTGCTTCCGATTTTTTTGGAAACTGTTAAGTCTAATTCCTGTAAGTATCGGTTCTTATTCTAATGAAGATATCATTCAGTTTTGTGATTCTTTTCACTTCTTTTAATCTGCATTGGTTGCTTAAAGCTAAACTTATACTAATCTTAGGTGCTTCAAATAACGATCATCACCCAAAAGTTCAGAAGCTTTTGGATCACAGACCACTTCCAATTTCAGATTCAAACTTGCAAGTAACTGCCGAAAGTTATTCAGATGATTGTGTTCCTATGGGTGATAGTACAGGCAATTCTGGTTCGCCGCAAGAAACAGAGTTGCAAGCTTGTGATTCAAATGTTGATAGTTCAAGCCCAATATCTCAATTACAAGATAAACAGATTGTATTAAATGGACTGTACCAGCTGGAGAATTCCATTGGTTCACCAATTTCTGTTCATAGAGATTTACTAATCACACCTTTAGGACCTATTACCGACGAAGTCATTACTAGGGAAGAAGAGGCTATGCCTGCCTTGTCTACTGAGGAGAAATCACCTGAAACACAAGGATGTTTGTCCAAACTGAATGTCACAGACCAACTTAGATCCCCTGCTGCTGATTTCCGGAAAGGAATTTTGAGAAGAAACCCAAGAGGATGCAGAGGGCTTTGCACATGTTTGAACTGTGCTTCTTTTCGCCTTCATGCAGAAAGAGCATTTGAATTTTCAAGAAATCAGCTGCTAGATGCCGAAGAGGTTGCTCAAGCCCTTATGAAGGAAGTATCCCATCTCAGAAACATGTTAGAAAGCTATACTGATAGTATCAATGACACTCCTCTTTTTAATGGAAGTCAGGTGAGTGGCACATGATCTTTGACTTGTCTCTAATGTTTTGCATGGAGATTGACATGACTAATACATTAAAATCATTCATTTTCTGTTGTTTCTTCCATGTTCATTTTATCATTCTTAATCATCCCTGTAAATTGCTACTTTTCTTTTCATCTGCTAGCGATGCTTCTTATTATGCGAAGTTTTTGACGACTCTCAAATAAGTTTGGTCAACCCTATAATTATCTTCTAGCAATGCTGTTTACTGTTATTTCATTTTACAAATTGTCTATTTTTCTCTTATGATAGAAAAATGAGTACGCACCATCGTATCAAATATTGTAAAAAACTATCGACAGAGATTGATATGGATTTATTTTCTCAGATGAAATGTTAACTCTATACCTATCGGACAAGTTTATAATATTTTGCTTATACCATTTAGAAATAAAACCTCGAGCAAATTCTGGCCATATTCTAGTATGAGGGCACCTTTGTAGTGAGAAATTCAAAGTAACTTTGCCATTTTTTTAATTGCATTTGAACTTATGAGATTATAGTTTCATTGTCATTATTTGACTGCTTTTAAATTGTTCCTAAGATTTTCAAGACTTAATCTGTTTCATCACCTGTGTAACTAAATAAATTCAACCATTTTCCACATCTTTATATACAACCTAGTGATAATGTAGTATAAAAATAAGAGGAAAATACTAATCAATGTAGGAAATTTTTTGTTCTGTATGTTTTCAGGTGAAAGAAGCCTGCAGGAAAGCATTTGAAACAGAACAACTTGCAAAGGATCGTCTTAGCCAGATGAATGACGATCTTAACATACATTGCAGAACACCGGTATGTGCATAGTTATTCCTAAAATTGGTTTCTCAAAATAAACAAATAGTTAATTTAAGCTTGTTTGGTGCAGAGTCTACAGAGACCAAGTGTTAAATTTTCAGATCATGTTGAGGAAAAAATTATTCAATCAGACAGATAAAAATGGCTAATTGAATCTTTACACTACCTATCATCAGCACAGGAATTTGTTTGTAGGATTGGAACAAATATAAGGTTAGTGTTGGAAAACCAAATAATAGGCAAGTATGTTGGTACTTGATATTTCTAGTAGTAGCAGGAAAAAGTGATGGAAATTAAGAACCTTATAGAAATTTGTTTAGTTTGTTTGCTGTAGATATTTTTTTTTTTTTACAGAGTTGCCAATATTTAAACTGCTCTATTGAAGAAAATTTGACTTGTTTGTCTTGCTGATTGTCAACGAACACTGATAGTCTGATACTAATATTGGAATGGATACTTGGAACTAATTCTAATTTTTTGTCAAAAAACAATATCTAATTTTCAAAGTATGTTTGCGTTAATTCAATATTTAAGTCTGTTTTTTTTTTTTCCTCCTGAGAATTGTACTTGAACTTAATTCAAGTATGTTTGCGTTAATTCATGTGTAAGGACTAAGGAGTATATTTTTGTAAACACAATTCATGTATGTTTACAATTCATGTACTAAAGTTTGAGGGATACACTCTGTAAAACTTAAGGACAAAAATAACCTATGTTTACAATTTTAAATAGTGTAACACCCAATTCAAAATTTGGATACTGAACTAAATTGTGTTTGTTCTAATTTTAAATACCAACTTGATCATTAGACAACATTAGCTCATGCCTCATAGCATGACTATGAGCCTATGATGGATCACGGGCTACTTCGGCCAAAACTGAAGTATTTTTATTTGTTTATATAATCCTTTACTGATATTTTTTTATTCTACATCAACTAATATTTATCTTTGAATAAAGTTGCCTAAAGTTATCCCTATCCATTTTTACTAAAAAACGAAGTTGCCTAAATCCTTTCCCCCCCTTCTTTTTATGAATAATCTTGTGCATTCCTCTTCTATATCTATACTAATATATAAAAGGGATTCAAATTTTTGGGATGGCTTTTTTGTTATTCCGATTTTACCCTTAAAAAATAACTTTCACATAAAAATAGATTTTCAGTTTTTTTAGTAAATAATTTTTTTTTCTTCTTAATAACTAAGCACAACTTCTACATATTTCAGTTTTTTATAGTAAAAATAAAATATATTTTTTCTTCTTAATAACTAACCATAACAAAAAAAGGAGGTTACGTAGTTATCAATTAACAAAGTCTAATAAAAAGGAGATTAACTAATTATTTATATTTGCACAATACAAGATATCGATCACACACACGAAGAAAAAAAAGAATATTGATTACACAAACGGGCACGCGGCGGCTAGTCCTTATAATGTTGATTTAAAGGCAAAAGTTCATCAAATTATAAATCTGTAATGTTCTCTGTCCCTTTTTATAATATTTTATAAAAAAATTGTCCCTTTTTATAATACTTTTTTTTATAATTATCAATGACATTGATTATTATTTTTTCAAAACTACCCTTATTTACTTTACATATTTATTTGAATAACTTTAATTCTTTTTTGTAAGTGGGTATCATCACTAAGGGTCTATTTGGTTCAATTGAGAAGGAGGTGAGGGGAGGGATTTATTATGTTGACAAAATTACCCTCATTTTTTTTATTAAAATTCAAAATTATCCTTGTTGGAATATTAAAATTCTAGGTTTTATTTTTTTTTACAACAAAAATAATTTAGGTTTTCTACTCATTAGATTTTTTTTTTGTTATATATCCATTAAATTTTTTTTTTAACGTAATATATCCATTATAATTTAATCATTATTTTGAGTTTATAAGGTTAAGAGTAAAAAAGTAAATTACTTCTCCAAAATTTAAAATATTCCCTCACCTCCCCTCCCCTCCCCCTCCAAAAACTTCGAACCAAACGGACCCTAAAGGTAAACATGGAAAATCAATATAATTTTCCAACTAATTTAATACTAAAACCAACTCTCTTAAACTATATGAACTCATTGTAACAGATAAAAAAGCTACATGGACTAATTTGTATTACCTTAATCTAAAGTTATATGGACTCATTTGTAACATCAGATATTTTTGTTATTTACAGTATTTTTCTCATACGATTTTGGGTTGCATGTTGCTGTTGGTATAGACTATACGATATTTTTTAGCATACAGTAAGTGGAATGAGATTGATGTTCACTTTTCTTTCTTGTTTCAATCAATAACGAACACAAGTCGTTGTTTGGTCAAATCCATGCGACGGTCACGGGAAAGGAAAAGATGAATACATGCCATCAGATTAGATTTATATCATTGTCAAAACTGAAAGAAAAAAGAATAGATTTACTACTAGATTAAATTAAATTAAATATGAACGTGTAGATTTTAAATTTTTGTGCCAAATTCTCCATCGGAACAATTTGTACGTTTGTTAGTAAACCATTATTATTGCTAAAACATATTAAGACAAAATGATGTTGACTTTTGGAAGAGTTGTCATGTTTCTTGAACCTCTCACGGATCAAGTTTTCCTATGTTTATTATGTGCTGTGCTGTGCTGTGCTGCCCGTGGGTCTATTGTCTTGATAAGTATGCTGCCAGTGGATTGGTCACTGCTTTTACAACTGCCAAAATCTAATGATTATTCATCGAGAATTTATTTTCGCGTCGTGCATAAGTACCCGCATGCCTTACAAATTTTTAAAAATACTTATTGTGAGTTCAGTTTGCACTTTAAATAGCGAACGACAATTTTTTTAACCCAACTCAAATGTTTGCTCCTGTCACGTTTTCATGTTGTGTTTGAGAAGAGAATATAGGAGTATACAAATTGAACCTGTGCAACCAATAGAGGCCACCCATTTGAATTGATTTTGAAATGTCCCCATTTTTAATCCTCTGATTTTCTTCTATTGAAAGCACATCATATGAGTGTGTATCAACACAACTTGTATAGTACCATTCAGATTATCACCTAGTCTTCTTTTTCTGCTAAAATGATAACAAACTTGGTGCCAATGAAGGTTGATCGAATCGCTAAATGTTCAACTCATGTCTCCGAAGACCTAGATTTGAATTCTAATGATGATGTGAAAATTTTGTTGACAGGTAATGTAATATACAAGTAGTTTTATAAGTGTTCTTTCATCTTTAGAGTTTTTTTTATTGATCCTGGTCAATCTTCGGGATCAAACACACGTAAACTATTTTATACTATTTAAAAAAAAATATATCAAACTCAGCATGTGATTATTGCTCAAGTTTTATAAATTTTGTTTATTATACCAATGTGAGTTATGGTTCAGTCCAATAAAATTATTAAATATTTAATAGTATTTATAAATGAGCAGAATATGAATTTGCAGCCTTAGTATTTTGGTTAACCCACAGATCAACATAAACTTGAATATAACTTTTTATTATATGAACATGACTTGATCCCCTTAATGTACATTAATAGCTATAAAGTACTAGATGTTACTTTTCAAACAAGAAAAACAGAACAAGTCATAAAAGATAATCTAAGACATATATTACAAAGACCATTAAAATAATTAATCCAAACTTTAGAAGTGACATTTTTGTTGATCTCTTAGAACCTTATAAAGTGCCTAGTGGCTACACTCAACAGGAACACCTTGTGGGAATCGTTTAAGATCATTACAATAGTTATAAATCATGAAGTACTTTTGAACCCATCTCAATCTTCTTCTGCCATAAGCATCAAGCTCATTTATTTGCCATTCAGCATCAGAATTTGAAGTTGAAGTAGACTTAGTTGAGAACTGAGTGACCTTGAAATTACGGTAGTATGCTGTAAAGGGTGCTTTGGACCAATCTGTTTTCACTAATCCACCTCTTGTGGCCCAATCATCAGCATTCCACAGGCTGGAATAGATTCTCATTGGTTGGTTCTTTGGAAAAGGTACACCAATTGATTCAACATTCTTGAATACCCTTATTGGTATGTTATCAACCAAGAATCTGCAATAAAATTTCAATTCATGCATTATTTACTAATGACCTAATTATAGTTTATTTAAACACCATGGACTTGATGGTTTTTAATTCAGGAGCTATGAAGTACGGACACCAAATACGACATGGACACAAACACTAATACGTCGACACCATAATAACTTGACAAAATGACATAGCTCAATGTAATCACAAGTGTCTGACATCGAGACATATATGATCTAAGGAGTGTCCGTGTTTCATAGTTCAGTAGCCCTATTTAAGAATTGTGAAATAATTGAGTAACATATAAAGTGACTTACATGATGTGTTGAGGCTTCCAAATGATGGAGTAAGTGTGGAAGTTTCTGGTGGGGTCAAACCAAAGATAAAACTGTTGCTCTCTGTTACCTTTACCTAGAGTGAAGATGTTTGTGTGAAGAATATAAGGGTCACCACTTGTGTTTCCCAAGAACTCAAAATCAATCTCATCATGGGTTGGCCCTTGGGATGACAGCTGTACCAAAACAAATTTAAATTATTGATAGGGCAATACCAAAAAGTAAAGGAACTTTTCTTTGGATAATTGTTTGTTTTGTTATTTGATTGTTTTAGTAACAAGTATATGAAATTATGTGCATGTATATAGTAGGAGCTTAAACAATTTTGAAAGTGATTCTATGTGAAGATTCAGCCAAGAGAGTTCCATACAACATCATATTGATTAAATTTTAAGATAATATCCGAGTCTATTACATATCGGTGCACTATAAGGCCACTTACGTTTGTACGATTCATATTATGAATTGAATAAAATATGAAACTTGATAGTGTTTATAAATGAGCGAGTCTTATAAATCGGTTTTGTAAATATTGAGTTGCATCCAATCTAAATTATGAGATAATTTTCAATTTTCTTTCATCATTATTGCTAGTATATTTTGGACATTAAATTATGCTACGAGATTGTCCTCGTGAGCATAACTCAGTTTGCAGAAACATTGCATGTAATATACAGGAAGCGGAGTTCGAACCCTAATGTTCTCAAAAAAGTAAATTATGCTACGAGCTTAAGTTTCAAAAAAATGTTTTGGACCAAAGTCAACAACAATAACTACATTCCCTTGTCACGAGCAAGTGAAATTAATCCACCGTTTAAAAAGACAAAGTTGATTAATGTACATAAATGTATCCATGAAAATGAAAGCAACATGGAATGAGTAGTTAAATTAAAGCAATTGTTGTAGACAACAAAATGGAATTCTTGTTTGCTAGTAATATACAGCTTCTCGTGAATGCACAGTTGAATTTAACAAAGGTTGCTGTCTAAAGTGTAAAAGTAGGGTCAATAATGGTCTTATATTCCAAGATGTCAAAAATTATGTCCTTGAAGAATCAATACTAAAGTTAGCTAAAAGTCTAAAACACACAGTCTATTACTTTACTAGCAAGCATGAGAAAGAAAAAACAATGATCAAATTAAATGAGTATAATTCTATTATAGTATAAAGTAAAAAACAAGGGTAATGAATTAATGATGGTATACCCAAAGAAAAAAGTTATTTTGTACACCACATGAGTATATATCATTATAATTATAATACTTTTGTAGTTTGAAATATAAAAATAACAAAAAAAGAGTGTATATTTTAACATGCTTATCTTGTTGTATTGATAAGACTTACTTGAATTGACTTATGTAGTTTGAATTTATCTACTGACATAAGTGTTTGTAAGTTTGTTTAGAAGAACTTATTAAGAAAGTAACTTCTAATATATTTATAATATATTTCGGCTTATTTTCATAAATTCTTTAAAATGACTTATGAAAACACATTATAACATATATGCAAACATTATTATGTTATAATTGCTTAAGCTATTTATTCAAACCAGATTGCATAATATGTAAAAGGGTATTGATAAGATAAGAGTATACTATAATGAAAAATGGTGTATGAAATGATTATAGTAGAAAAAAAGTAACATACGTAATAAGCAGTGACAGTGCCAGCAGAGTTGCCAGCAACAAGCTTAAGTTGCATATCAATTCTCCCAAATAGGTACTCTTTCTTGGATTTGAAGCCAGAGCCAGAGACTTTGTCAAGGGAAAGTGATAGAAGTTGTCCACCACTGAATATCTTAGCACGGTTATCACCCCATGTTAGATCAAAGTCTTGGTAGAAACTACCAGCACAAGAAGCTACCATGGAGCTAACCATTATGACAATAAGCATAAACACATGAAACTCATTGTAAGTAGAATTACAAGCCATTTTGGATAGAGAGAGATAGAGAGAAGTTTTGATTGTTGTGATATGAGGGAATGTGTTACAAAATGGGTGTATATATAGTGATGAGAAAGAGAGGAAGGAAATCAATTAATGTTTTGAAAATTAAACCGAACCATCCGGTTTAACAGATTGAACCGAGAAACTGATTAGTTTGTCAATTGGTTTGATTCCTATTATACCATATATATTCTGATTGAACCAGATTGAACTGCGATGGATGAACTAAATTTTTTATTTTAACCCTTAGAGAAACGGGAATATATATCGTCACTGCAAACTAGTTTTATACCAATAAGAAATCAAATATTTAATAATTATTTTTCAAATACATTTACAATATATATAGACTTGGGAAATCAGATTGAATGCGGTCGGAATGCATACAGTTAGTTATTTAGAACTGTCTGATTAAGATTAGATGGTTCAGATATTAGGACAATTTTTTATTTTTTTTAATATAAAATTCTAAAATAACTTCTGGATCGTCTAATAGAGATCAAATGGTCTGAAGTATGCTGATTGCAGGATTTTCCAACTGCACATAATCTAAGTCTTAGACTTGGACGACAACGCAATTGATTTTGATTGAATGTCAATATAAAATTAATTTACATAGATAAAATATATATTCTCTAAACCTTATTTTTTATTTATTTGACATGAAATTTAGCCGGTTTAAAAATTTAAAAGAATAGAAGAAATAGAGGGGGGATTGTGTTATGGTAGCATAGGATGGTGGGACTTGTGATGGAGCAATAACTTGGGGATGGAGGGTCCAAAAGCTGGTTCCAGCTAAGCAAACTTTAAAAGCTGGAAGCTTTTGTTTGGGCATTGGTTATACTTTAATGGATTTTAGGCTCATGTTTTTTGGGTTTGTTCACAAATGCTATATCTAGAATGAGTAATGATTGTATTTTGTGTCAATGGTATTGTTAAAATAATTGAAAGTATGCTTGTTGTATTAAGGTAGACCCCATTTTTGTATGATTTGGAAAACTTAAATTCCTCTTTAAATTGGTGATGGATGCCAACTGTATGTGGCATGGAAGTAGAATAAAGCCATGGAGGTATTTTACTAGTACTTCACTTCAAAGGACCACCAATCATGAATTATGGATCCAATAAGATCATGCCATGTGGTATAGTTCAAATATTTGAATTATTACATTTTTATTGGAATAACTCATGTAGTATAACTTAAAATTGGCCAACTATAGAAAGAAATTCTTGTATTTCTAAAAATAAGGAATTAGCTTAGGCCTTGTTGTATAAAATTAAAGTTTTTGTTTGGTGGTAGTTAAAAGGTTATCAGAAGCCAAGTGCTTGTTTAGATTTGAATTTGAATTTGTAGTGAAATGTGAAATAGTCCTTAATTTATTTTGGATAAATCACTAGTTGAGTTTATCTTTTTAGTTGTTTTGGGTCATTCTTATTTTATGAAAGGTTATTTTTGTTCCATTATTGACACATCTTGTGTTAGAAAAAGTTTTTAACATTAATTTTTTTTTAGCTTCGAAAAGAAGAAGAAGATAAGACTAGCAAATTAATAGAAGTTAGTGTTGCAATTAATAGAACTCAAAATATAGACAATACTCCTCTTTGCAAATCAATCTTGTAAAATTGAGTAGGATAATTAAGCAATGAAGTAAACTGCAACAAGTTCTCTTGCTAATTTTTTTTAATAATAAAATCAATTTTTCAATCAACTAATTAATATGTATTTTTTTGTCCAGTATTCTTATGAGTAGAATCGCACGTTTTGGAGAACTAGAGAATTCGAAATTCGAACTTTGATCTCTTTAATAATATCTTTAGTAGCTACATATTTAAGAGACTTTATTGAATTTTTAATTTGTGATAAAAATTAATTTTGAATTAATCAATTTTATAAAATTGATTTTAACTAAAAATAAATTACGATTAAATACAAATTAATTTATATTTGAATACAATCAATAGTAAATATATAAGTTTACTAAAAAAAAGAAATATATGGGCTTAGTTTTACACTTCTTAAATTAATTTAACAAATAGATCAAATTAACCATACAAAAAGCTTTGCGGAGTTGCCTCTCCATTAAATTTTAACGATCAAGAATTTGAATTTTGGAGGATTTAGAAATACAATAAGTAATCACGTGAACTTAATTAACTCAATTGATAAAATATTATATTATATATGTATGGTGTGAGAGTTCGAACTTCATCATTTTACTTATGCATAAGTGAAATTTCTAAACACTTATTTGACAAAAAAAATACTAAAAATATATAGTCACACACTCACGAGACAAGGAAAAGATATGGCATGGTTATCCACTTCGAATTCGATGATACTGATAACTCTTTCTGCTTTGTCTCCGGTTGTTGTTTCATTGTTTGAGTCTTTCTTTAATTTGTCTTTTCCAATGATGACAACAAGTCAACAAATTTGGATGTAGACTAGATGGATAAACAAATACTTATATATAAAAAAAAAATCTAGTAAAATCAATGTACATTTATTTCTCACGAGTGATGATGTATAAGAAAATATATAAAAATATTAATATTGATGACACAAATTACTGCAGGTGCATGAACTATAACGATCTTGCCTCCCCCCACCTTCAATGTCACAATTACAACAGCTAGGAATTTTTTTTCTTTATGATAAATGTTCCAAATATATTGAATAAAGAAGGAAATCCTTCAAAATCAAACCTTGGAATAAGGGTATCCATACCTTTTTATTTTATTTTATTAACTATGATATAAATATGAATTGAGTTTAATGGATATGCACAGTCGTTGTAAATTAATTTTACACAACGACCAATGAAAATGATATAATCTTCCATATCACATCAAGAAGGTGGGGTAAAATGGGTGACGTGGCGGAAATCATGATGGTGATTGGTTGAGTGTGTAATATTTTTTCAGATATATATGATAAATTCTTGTCTCACAATCATTTTTTTTTTTGATCAAAGTACTCATATATTATGTTACTATTCACTATTTTTTATTCTATCCGGTTCTCAAAGAAATGGGGTTATAACGATTCAAAATTCGTCTAAAAAAGAAATAAAATTTTACTACATATTGTTCTAGACAATATTTTAACTATGATTCTCTAGAAAAATTCATCATTATTTGGAAGTCATTACCAACTTTAAGCAAAATATTTTGGTGGTATGAAACACCATTTAAGTGTGGCCATACACACAACCTTCACCGACTTGTTATTGGTTATGGGGGGTAGTAAAATGGGAATCAAAGTATGGCAACCAGCTAGCAGAATCTTCTCCAACCATTATTTTTTTAAAAGTCACTAAAATTATGATGCCTTATATTTAAATAGTAGAATTTTAATGAGTGTTAGAATGAATAGAAGCACCTCAAATGGACCTCATTTTTATGTGAATAATAATCTATATTGTTTGCTAAGAAAACAAGAAGCATGAATTGATGGCCGAGTCTAGCATGGGAAAGACATGTAGGTCTTCCATGGTGGGAAACAAATTTTCACCTTTAGATTACAAAGGTCTATCATAGACTATAATAAAGTGTCCACACCATATTCTATCATTTTTCATCAAAATTATTTTTTAATTTATATATTATTATTATTAAAAATTAATTATATCTTATTATTAAAATAATTTTTATATGCCAAAATTTTATTTTAATGTAGTATATATTTCACGTCAAAGTGTATATGTACAATAACAAAGGTGAAAAAAAATCTAAAAATCGAACTTATAAATAAAGAAGGTTGAAAGACTAAACACACATAAGAGTAAGTCTCATTGCACTAAATATCTCATTTTATTAATTTAATATCTCATTTTTAAGTTGATTTGTTTTTGTCTATATAATAGTGATTTTTTTCCCACCATTAGTATCCGGCCCACAGGATCACCTAATGGTTCGTTAGTCAGTTCTGCCATCAAGTGATTTCAGCCCTCTCTGATAGCAGTTGCAGGGGAATGAACCTCCTAATAGTGACTTTTTTAAATATTCTCTCTCATTTACAATAATTATTAAAATAATAAACTAATTTCTATTATAATGAGAAAAATATATTTTTAAACTAGTAATTGTTTCAAAACCTAAAGAAACACAAATAAAACTATTAAAAATGTTGATTTTTCTCTCAACTAATATGTAACAAACATATTTTAAAAATGTTAATTTAGTGAGTTGAACAGATAAAAAATAAATTAACATGGAGATTTCCATTTTCGCCTTACTCTTGATATTTGGTCATACATAAAAAAATGAGAGTAACAACCAATGAAGCCCCGATACTCAAAAAGTGGTTACGTATCGTGTCAGATACGTACTCGATACCGATACTCTTCTGATACGTCCTATACTCGTATCGGTAAAGTATCGGTTAAATCATTATTTTTAAATAAAAAAATAATACCCGACACTCTTCTGATACGTCTCGATACTCATATTGGAAAAATATTGGTTAAATCATTATTTTTAAATAAAAAAGTAATACCTGATATGTCTGATATTTCCCGGTACCCGATGTTGGTTTGTACTTTAGCACTTCTTGTGGTTTTCCTTTGTCATATAATTTTTTACTTTTCAAAAGAAAAACTATGGTGTCCTACTATATAATAGGTTGTTAAAAATTTGAGCTTATCGCAAAATTTTGATATAAGACTAGATATTTTCTGCTTTTAATTATTTATATTGTTGATTTTAGTCATGTTTATATACTGTGTATTTATATATTTAATTTTTAAATAACGTATCGCGACAGTATCGAATTGAGAATTTTAAAAAATTTCACATATCGGCGTATCGGTATCGTATCAGTATCGTGTCCCGTATCGGGGCTTCATAGATAACAACAAATACAATTACTAATAAAATAAAAAGGATTAAGAAATGAAAATAATATCGATAAAGATTAAAAATTGCATACACAATATAATCTTTGAAAGATAAAAAAAAGATTAATTTCGGCATATAAAATTAATTTAATAATAACATATAATTAATTTAAAAA
Organism: Trifolium repens; assembly: GCA_030408175.1. NCBI lineage: Eukaryota > Viridiplantae > Streptophyta > Magnoliopsida > Fabales > Fabaceae > Trifolium > Trifolium repens. Next base: position 53,616,459 of record CP125842.1, on the reverse strand, counting down.
TAATAATGTATAAATTAAAAAATAATTTTGATAAAAGAGAATAGAATATGGTGTGGACACTTTATTATAGTTTATGGTAGGTCTTTGTAATCTAAAGGTTAAAATTTGTTTCCCACCATGGGAGACCTACATGCCTTTCCCATGCTAGACTTGGCCTGAATTGATTGCATATTATATGAGTGATGCTTTCGGCTATTATATGATTTACTTAATTAGAAACTTTGAGGTGTTTGAATTATAGAATTTATTTATGAAAGCCAATGTATTGAAACATTGGTGTTGCAAGTAACTATAAATAGAAAACCAATCTAAATAGAAATTGTAAATTGATTCAAAAAATTTAGAAAGTAAAAAATTTATAGACAAACATAATGGGCCAAATATATGGGCCAATGATCTATATGGACATACACTAATAATATTAATCATAACAATTTTGTCATTTAAAAATAATTAACAGCGCAATTTATTATCCGTTTATCTTTCATTAAAGTGTAATTATCATATATTAGAATTTGTACTTTGGATATCAAAAAATTGTTTCAAATTAAACCGCACAAAATTGAATTAAATTGAATCATATATTTTTTTTAAGTTGCTATCTAAAATCGAATCAGACCGTTAGTACGTAATTTCGTCTTTAGATCGGGTGAATTTTACTCAAAACTTATTCAAATTGAAGCGCAACACCCCTAATTATAAATTTTAATTTACAACAAGATGAATGTGACTATAGAGTTACTAATAGATAGTGAAATTGTTGAATGCAACTAAATTGGTTGGCCAGATGATACATATTGTCACATATAAAGAGATATATTAATTGATCAAAGCTACTTTTTTTTTTGGAAAGAATTAATGAAAGCTACTTATTCCTCTTCAATAACAGCAATCATGAAAAGCAAAGATTGATCATAAATAATGTGTGATTTCATCCCCTTAGCTCAATAATGAGGCTTTTTCTTACAATCTTTTATGGCATATGCTTTTGGTGAAAGAATTAAAGTAGGTGTATGGCATCAATTAGTGGGTAGTGACAATAATTAATATGAGAATAATTGTGGAATTAAATATGATAGATGATCATGATGATTTGTTAGTAAGCATCATATTCTATTTGAAGAAGAAGAAGAGGACATACACATTTCATAGAAACTACCTCCTTCATGGTTCCATTTCATATCTCTAGTAGTTTAAGATTTTTGCGCACAGATTAAATATTCATTTAATTTTTGAAAATAAGTTAAAATGAGATATATAAATTAACCAGTTAGTCGCCTCGGCACAAGGTGTGCTGAAACAGATTATAAAAGTTTACAAGTTATCCAAAAGAGAAACAATATGAAAAATAAAGTTAGCTAGTCAATGCCCAAATAGGTAAACGGGCTCGACCACCACCTATGATAATTTTGAAACAAAAGTAATATTCATTTTATTTTTTTTGTCTAGAAAGTAATATTCATTTAATTGATATACATTTGCACCAAAATGCCATTAACTTCATCTGAGTTGTTTTGCAAATTATAATTTTCAAATCAAATTGCACAAATGCTCAAAGGGTATAGTTGAAACACAAATGTCAATTACATATTGAAATTACTCATTGTTTTGAAACCAAAATAAAAGAAGTTAATACCCAATAATTAGAATGGGGAGAAAAATTAAGCTATAGTTTCAACTTCATATGCATGTGATCCACGAACCAAAGCAACTATTGTTGGTTCATGCATTTGAGTTATGAGCTGGTAATTTAAAAATAGTTGGCTAGTAATTTATCATAGGACGACAAAAATTGGGTGGTAGAGAAGGTAAGTGTTTAAAAATCAGAGTAGGTGCGAATGAAATTTATACTCCCTCTGTCCCAAAATAAATGACATGTTTGACCACTGATTGCCAATGCACAACTTTAATCATTAATATATCTAATTATATATTATTAAAAATTATAAAAATGGTATATTTTAAAAGTACTCGTCGAGACAAATCAAACAACATCTCATATGCTAATATTTGCAGGTATATATTAGTAGAAAAATAAGGTCAAAGCAGGTCAAATGAATAATATACTAAGTCAAAAAGAGGTCATTTAAAATAGGACGGAGGGAGTAATTTCTACTTATGATTATTCTGTTACATAGGTTCATACATTACTTGCCTACCAATTTAATTTAAATACTGCTACAAAAAATTATACCATTTATTAATTCACATTTATATTCAAGTAAGTACATGCATCAATATGTGATTGATTGGTTTAGGTGATAAGAGACATGAATATGTTAACAAATACTTGAATTTCTTTTGTGTAGTTGCAACAGAATCTTTAAACCACATTTATATGTGATCCAAGCACAAAAGAATTATTTAAAAAGATATTTTTATACCCTAAAAATTTAGATTAAGAAAGATACTATCATGCAAAGCCAATTTTACATATATATGTAGCTAACTTTTGCTTAAAAAAACCACCAATTTGAGAGCGGAACTGTATAATAAAATTTACATAGCCATTTTTGTGAGAACAAAATCATAAATTTGTTATCCGCACCAAACCATTATGACTTGAACCGGTTGATTTAGGTTGAATCCTAACTTTAATGATTTCATATAAAATAGAATTGGGTCATTGAACACCCCTAAATGTTGAAAGTTTGTTTTGCCATTCTATCACCTTCTCACATGCCCTGTTAGTTTCCTATTTTATCTTTTTGTTATTTAAGTAGTAGATATGTAAAATATAGTGTTTTTTTCTCAATTTTTTTTTCATTTTTATAACATCCGCTACAAGGAATTTTGGTAATTTTATAAGGCTAAAAAAAATTGGTAGGATGGTAAAAGAAATTTTTCTAAATGTCAGTCTCCATTAAATTGGAATAAAAAATGACTTTACATAGAAACATTTATTTTTAAGGAAAATCACAAAATTTTGAAAATGACATTTGAATAAGATGAGATTAGCATTGTCCAGTGAACTTAGATCAATTGACAGAGATATTGTATTATATATGTAGGGAATAAAGTTCAAACCTCAGGCATCTCATTTATCCACCTTAAGGGTAAATTTTTTTATCATTAGACTACTTGACAAAAAAAAATGAGATGGGTGCTTATTTTCCATAAGTTTTCTCAACCATAGAAAATCCATGTATTGGGTATTAAATATGGATATCTCTCTCGTCAAAATTTGAACTTTGATTCGTCATGACAGACAAATTTAACAATACATCGCACGTCTTTAGGGTGCGTTTGTTTTGGATTTTTTTGAAAATAGATTTTGTAGTGTTACATAATTTTGTGTAAGAAAAATTTACAAAGAAACTTTTTATAAAAGCTTCAAATGAAAATTTGGTTTGAATAGTTATTATTAAAATGTGATTTTAAGAATTTCATCATTTTATTGAAAAAAATTTGGATATCAAAATTTCGAAAAAATCATTTAATTTGAAGCTATTTCAAATAGATTTTCATAAAAATCATTTTTGAAATACAATTTTTTAAAAAAATTGTGATTTTGACTATGTTTTGTTCTTCAATAATGTATGTTTATGTTATATGATGTTAAAATTAGTGTTTCAATTTAGGAAAAATGAATATAAAAAAACTTATAATATTTTGAAAAACGGTTTTACAAAATCCATTTTCAAAAATACAAAGAAAAAATCTATTTTTTTAAAGCTAGAATAAACGCACCCTTAATCTTTGATCTTTTTGGTTTGTGCAAAACTTTGATTCTTACCTGAAACTAATGTACAATTAATTATTGTTATCATTTATATATTTACAAAAACCTAAAACATTAATTAAATAAATTTCACTTTCTTAATAAATAAGGGTAAAAAGACTTGACTTGGCAATATTTATTATTCTTTAATCCATGTGTGAAACTTCAAAAGGATCACTCTACCAAAGAAGAAAACTTCAAAAGGATAAAAGATTATGGACAGTGGGAAGAGAAACCAGGGAATAAATAAAATTGATGAGATCAAATGACAAAAAAAAAAATAATGATAATTTGATGAAATCTACATCAAAATTTCTCTTCCCAAATAAAAAGAAAATAAATCCAAGAGACTATTTGAATGTTTTAATTTCAGCCATCTATTTTTTGTCTTATTTTCTTTTGTCTCTTTTATTGACCCTCATTTTCTTTTTGTCTAAACAAAGCTTTACTGATAAACAAATAAATAAAACAGGTGAGACATAATCATGTGAGATAATTCAATCATTCAGCAATCTCATTCTCACCATCAATGAATCCAAGTGCTAAAAGACATTTACTTAATGCACTCACTCTATACAAATATTTGCAATCAACATGAATCAACAGAGATTATGAAGTTCACCCAAGCCTACTTGTGATAAAGAAAATGATACATCCAAACTCTCCATTAACATTTCATATGGAAGTTACTAGTATTTAAGAGTATGTGTTTGCGGTCAAATTTTGTGTCATATTCAATAAACCTAAGTAACTGTTTGTCATGTGCCATGAGTTAAACTTAAAAAAGCTAATACAAGAAATACAAAAGGCAAAAACTTCACTAGTAAGGGGGTAGAGAAGATCGTGAGGTAGCAATGCCAGGATCGCCGAAGGCACAGGCTGTTACAAAAAATCCTATATCCCATGGTAGGAGTAAACATATAGAGTTGAGGTTTCATTACTTGAGAGATCAAGTTACAAAAGGTCTCCTAAATATGAAGCACCGTAGAAGTGAATTTCAAATAGACGATGTTCTGACTAAGAGTGTTCAGATTGAAGTGTTTAAGAGGCTTAGGGACATGGTGGGTGTGGAAGCATTGGCTGAAATGAATTAGGTGGTGTGTTGTGAATAATTCAATTTAGCCAAAGCTGTTAATTGAGCCCCAAACAACTGTCTAACTAACTCAGTCAAAGTTAGTTAGGTTGTTATTAGTAGTAAGTTTCTGAATTAAATTTTAGTTACAATTAGAGAAAGAGGTTAGTGTTAGTTAGGTTTGTTTTAGGCTTGCTTAGAGTACAAGTCACACTAGTATATAGTGTTGTAACATGTGACTGTTTTGCCAAAAAAAATTCTTTCTTTCTCAATCTCTCTTCCTCAAAATACTCTCATTCTTTCTTAGATTCGGTGTGTGTATGAAGCAACACACTTTGTGACTGTATGATCACCAAGGTTGTGAAAACCGGACTGGTCGGTTGGACCGGGAATCGAATCTGTATTCGGTCTGAGTCGGCCGCAAAACCAGTCTGCGCATGAACCGGTCATTGAACCGAAAAACCGGGTGAAAATCGGGAAAAACCGGAAAAAACCGGCGGTTCAAAACCTGAACCGGTTTAAAAAAAATTACTTATTTTTTTAATTGAAAAATTTAAAAAATCCACAAATTAAGTGGGGTCAATCTCATACCACTAAAAGTCACATTAAATAATGACCAATCAAGTGAGAGACTTCAAATGCACTAAGAAACATCCTAACAAAGACTTATTTATAACCAAGTGGGAGACTTCAAGTATGAGATTTCTCCAATGTGGGACTTCATAGAGTAGTTCATGTACAAAGACACTCTATTTTTATTTACAAATCACATTTAACTTTATTTTTTATTAATAATTTGTAATGAGATTAAAAAAGACATATTTATTTTATTTTATAAAACATACTTAAATTTATATTTGTTGTAAATTACCAACAAATTTAAAATAAATATAAAGAAAAAAGCAACCAACTTTCGAAATAACTATTTTTTTAAATTTAAATTATACAATTATAAGCTTTTATATGGACTTCAATTTTTAATAGTGTAAAATTATATATATTATCTAATTTTTAGTTTATTATTATTATATATTATTTAAAATATAAAAATTATATATTTAATTAAAAACGATCCGACTCCGGTCCGACCTCGGTCCGACCATTGAACCTTGAATCGGTAAACTCACTGGTTCGATGACCGGTCCGGTTCTGACAACCTTAATGATCACAGATTAAACAAAACTGTATATGTCAAGCATTTGACAGTGAAGATCTTAGCTAGTGAAGGCCTGATCTTGGATTTGTGTTCCCACACTAAATGCACATGTTAGTTTTTTCCTTTCTTTAATGGGTGAATAGTTATATCTTGGACCAACGCAGAGCTTTCCTTCCACTAATCAGCCCTCATAACCTATATGTACATCAAATCAAACAAATTCATCATGTATTAATAAAAAATTAAATACAAATAAATAATTCAGTCTCTTGAGAGTTTATCATGCTTACTTGGGTCAGTAAAACTAACGACGGCATAGTTATTGAAGTTGCAGCTGGATTGATTTCTACCGTATAAAGCATAGTACATATGGAATTAGATTTCCTGCTATTACAGCAGGCTGCTGTAACAGATCTCGATCGTTTGATCTCTGATCGACGGCTGAGATAGATGAGCGAGATCATTTTACTTTATAAAACTGTATTTTAAATTTGAACAGTTCGTTCTCTATCTAACGGTTGAGATTCAAAATTGTGTTAGGTTTGAAACAACTTCCATATGGGAGCATTCATATTCAATATTAACAGACCCGTCTTTGAACCCGTCCAAGCAAGCCTATTGCATGAAGCCTCCAAAAAAATGGAGCCTAAAAAATAAAGGTAATAGGTAGTTATATTGGGGGTGGGGGGGGTGGTGGTGGTGGTGGTGGTTAAGACACAAGCTGTTTAAGAAAAATACAAAACATATAAATTTACAAATGTTACTTATTTTCATTTTATTTTTTCTCTAATCTTGGGATATTAGGTAGTTTGTTTTGCTTTTTTTAAAAAATGGATTTTATAATGTTACATAATTTTATGTAAAAAAAATTACAATTTTTTTTTTATAAAAGCTTCAAATGAAAATTTGGTTTCAATAGTTATTCTTAAAATATTATTTTACGTATTTCAAAATTTATTGAAACTTTTTTTTATATTAAAATTTCAAAAAATCACTTAATTTTGAAACTATTTCAAATAGATTTTCATAAAAATTATTTTTGAAATACAACTTTTTGAAAAAACTGCGATTTTGATTGTATTTTGATCTTAAATAATGTATGTTTACGTTATGTTATATAATAAAATTAGTGTTTCAATTTAGAAAAAACTAATATAAAAAACTTGTACTGTTTTGAAAAACAATTTTAGTCTATTTTTCTATCCACCTAAGTCGTGTACCGGCATATATCCACATAATTTGTGTATCAGAGTGTTAGTCTCTTTTTCTATCTATATGTAAAAGAGTGGAGCAGGAGGATTCTGGAGGATGTTCGGGAGGAGCGACTGCACAAGGCACCAAAGTTTTAGGGGCACCATTTTTTATTAAGAGCATGTATATGTGCGTGCGTGCGTGCCTCCGGGTGATAAAATAAATAATACTATAACTAAATTTTAAACGAAACTTATTATATGAGTTATAATTTGAAAAAGTTAAAAGTTTAGACAATTATATGACTTAAAATTTTATATGACTTATAAATTAAATTTTAAATTAAACAATTAGAATTTTGATATTAATATCTATTTGAAAGATTAAAAATTATCAGATAAATTATAACAATTGAAAGTATATTTTTAATTTTTCTTTCATATTATATAATTTTATATGACTTATAAAAAAAATGAAATACCAAAATTATAACTTGCATAGGGTACTTAAAACCTCTGAAATAGCCTTGGAGTGGAGGAATCTATATACTATATTAGGGAAAAGACAACGCGCCAAAAAAATACATATAGGTGTCATCATCATAAAAAAGAAAATATTCATCACAAATTTACAATCCTTAGTAGACAAGTTTTTATAATACAGTTTTGTAGATGTAGAAATTGAAATTGAACACAGTTTATAATAATAATAATAATAATGAATAAAATTCTCATTTTAAGGAACTTTGAGCTTGTGGTAAAATTTTAGAGACTGCATGTGGAGGAACTTTTAGAGATTTAATTTTAACGTAAGATAGACACACCTAACACATTTTAATAAATGCCCTGTTTTATAATTAAAGTGAAGATGATTTACATAATTTTTCAAAAACTAATTTACAATTGTTGATTTTTAATCCATCTTTCATCGTCTATTAAATTAACATTTAGCATAAAAGGTATTATAGACTAAACTCCAAAGGTTTTAATTTTGTAAGAACAAAAAAGTATTTAACCTAAAAAATAAAAAAGAAAGGTCTGTGTACTCTAATAATTGAAAAATTGGTTTAAATACTGTTATTGATAAGGAAGGAGAAGTAAATTGTGATTCAAATTAGAGTTTGAGTTTTGAATCTGCTTATTTGATTTCATTGAAAAACAAAGAAAAAATGACAGTTAGTCGTCTAACTCAGCTGATACTTTGTTATCTGATGAGAATAATGTTGTTAATCAACCATCTCAAAGATCTACTCGAATGTCGAAGAAACATCAACTACTATCAAATATCTAGCCAATCGAGGTTGTTGGCCGTCTTACTCGGAATATGATCAAACCTTGTAGTTTGCATTATAATCTCATGTGTCTTTGGTTTGACGGTGACAATAATTGACTTTGATAGAATTAATTTTTATAGAATTAATTTTAGTTAAAAGTGAGTTGAATGAAAATTGATTTATGTTTCAATACATTTAGTAAAATTGGTTCTCACCAATTCATGGTGTTTGGATGAATTAGATTAGAATTGTTTTTAGATGTATAATTACCAAAATAGGTTTTTATTTTATTTAATTAAAAAAAATTGACAGTTTTTTTTTTACTTTATGTTAAATTTGCAAATATTGTTGGGCCTTTATCCTTTATAGCCCATTAGGTTTCTAGAATGTACTTCATTGCACCATCAGGAAAGAAAGGCGACATCTACTTTTGCCACCCTACGCTTTTTCTCACGCGCCCTACGATTTTACCAAAATATTCATGTCTACTACTTAAGTAGCGAACACCCCCCAAAAACACCCTACAATTATAATGTCTGCTACTTAAGTAGCGGACGACATTTTTCAAAATTTCTCTTTTTTATAACGTCCACTACTTTAGTAGCGGAAGGGTAAAATGGGAAACACGTAGGGCACACGAGTAATTGTCAAGAAAGGAAAGAAATGGAAGTCTGCAACAACATCGGTGATGAAGTTCCGTTATAAACAACGATAAGAAGCTTCATTCCTTAGAATAAAGACATTCCTTTTTTGTTTCTTTTTCTCTTGTGTTCTAAATTTGTTTTTAATTTCCTCTCTCTTTCATCTATAAGAGTGAAATCTGATTTGTTTATTGGATTATCGATTTAGATCAGATGCAGAAGTTATAAAGACATGCTTCAACTAGAATCGATTTTACAGAGCAAGAATCAAATTTTTGCAACATACATCAAAACATCATTCTAACTGTTGTGAATCACATTTGCCACTGAAAACGTGCTTTTGGGTCTCCCCAACGTGTAACCAAACACATATCATATAGGTTAGACTGATGATGTGTTCTGTCACACACGATTCTCCATGACAATATACAAATATCCGCGGTCAACATGAACTAACAGAAATTATCAAGTCCACCCAAGCCTACTTGTGATAAAGAAAATGATAAATCCAAACTCCCCATTAACATTTCATAGTATTTAAGAGTATGTGTTTGCGGTTAAATTTTGTGTCATATTCAATAAACCTAAGTAATTGTTTGTCATGTGCCATGAGTTAAACTTAAAAGCTAATACTAGAAATACAAAAGGTGACATTACTGACCAATTTCATCTATAGATCATCCTGCACTATTGCTGATTGGGGTCAGTTGAAACATCAAAACCAGGAGGTATAAAAATAACATCATCCCATTTTGATGTAGAATTTTCCTGCAAAATTATTTTTTTGTTAGTTTCAATTTAAAAATAAATTCCTTACATAGAAAAAGAATAGATATAGAAGAAGGGAAAACTCCGGCAAAAAAAGGGAATATAAACTATGAGTTGAATGAATCTATTCCCCTTGTATTCCATCTTCAGCAGTAACATGACACTCACCTTCATTTCCTTTATTACATCCTCTAGAGCTGCAACCTGAAAATATTGATCATGGGTAAATCTACTGAAACGAAAAAGTCGTGCTTTAAGGGGGGCTATTGAAATCTGTACCTCAATGTCGCCTTGTCCGGTAGAAGATTTTATTCTATTCAGCTGACCAGATGCTTTTTCAAGTGAATTTTCCAAATCCTCCTGTAAAAAGTTCAAAATGTGAGGAGCTTTAAATTTAGCTTCATTTATAACTACCTAAACTCAGATAATTCAATGCAGGCACATCAACTACACCTTTCTGAAGAAAAGTGGACGATATCTCTTATTCTGGCTCTTCAATATCAGACTTCTGGACTGAAACCCACCAATATAGCAATTCAAAACACTAGGTCAGGGATTCCAGCAAAATAATAAATGAAGTGCAATCACAAACTATGATCCATAATACATTTGCAAGACTTTGAACAAAACCAGTCCATAGTTTCTCTATCAACATAGTACCAGTATTTATTTTCTTAATAACACAGAAATATCATTAGTAAATCCATTAAACATATTTAGATCATTTGCAAATCCAAGACCTTCAAACATCCAAGAGCGGAGGAATTTTTTAGGTCACCATAGGTCTGTATGTAACTAACTCATGTTTGTCAAATCAAGTTTTGGTACATATCTTAATAAATGACGGCAAATATGCAGGGCTGAAATAGAAGATTTGCCAACTCATGGTTAGTGTTAAGTGTCAGGCATAAGCATTTGCAGTTTTAAAGTCACAGATAGAATAAATGAACCATGGTCTAGAAACGCATGAATGGGAGGCTAATCTTTGGATTGAAAGAGGGGCAGGACTCCAGGCGTGTGTTGGAAGGAATTTCTGGCTAGCAGTGTATTACAAGAATTTTAGATAGTCTATATTTAGGGATTTATGGATAAAACACTAGAAATATTTAACATTTTTCTTTTAGAGAGAAGATGAGTACTTGTTAGGATCGTTTAGTAAACAATGACAGAGAGATCAGGGATGTCATTTACACAAAAAATTACACATGATGCTGTAACAAGAAAGAAATCACAACTTTGAAGTCTATAAAACCTCACCACAATTCGGAGTTGAGAGTATGTCATATTAGTCCCTATAAGAAGAATAACTAAGAAACACACCGGAGAGACAGGATCGGAAATGTTGAGCAAAGATGAACAGAAACATGTGATTTATTTTTTCTGTAAACGTAAATAATGTACAAAGGAGTCAACCTAGGATTTTTTGAAACTTTATTAACTTTTATAACTTTTTTTAGAAAAAGGCCAACTCAACTTAAGAAATAAAATTTTCAGAAATTTATATTTTAATAATATTTCAATAAATATCTTGTTTTTATTGATGACCAAGCGTTATGTGTGAGAGCCACACAACTTTGCTTTCTAGGGAGGGAACACTAAGTTCCTTCGGTGAAGACTAAGTGACTTAATGAGCCATATGTTGAAACTTTCCCACATATCCTCTCTGCCAGGGAAGGGTGATTGCAATCCGAGCTCTGAATGTAGACCCTCTCCCGACCACATAGAACTATCAATCCTATACTAGTGTGTAAAAATTACACAAGGATATGACTCAATGATTAAGACCACTAACAGAAGAATTTGGATTCCCTAACAGAAAGCCTGTGATAGGAGCTGGAAATGCGTGTGGCAATGACTATTATTGTATTTTACATGCAGGAAATCCCTCGTGAAATAATATTAAAACGATACCAGAACCAGAGTAAAAGATTAGTGTATATCTCACTCTCACTCGGTCAGTCTTTCTGATAGTGTGATTATTCACCACGTTTTACTTAAATAAAATCAAATGTACAATTTATGCACACAAGAAAAATACACACATTACTTAGACACTGAGCAGCACCATTAGTTTACTAATTCTTCTCAAAAGAAGAACAAGTTAACCCCCACAAGTTTTGAAATTTCTGGGTGTTCATTATTATAATCATGTCTCGTAAGATATGAGATCATTTTCTTCGTTTCTATTTTTCTAAAATATTTCATTTTGATTTATTTTATATGCATGTGCTTAATATTTTACCCAATTTTGCAAAATCTTGCTTCTAATTCTGCCTAAGAACAGATACCAGCAGCGCAGAAGCTCTGCATTCCCTGTCCCCAGAGAACCGGCAAGGCTGTCATTGTTGAGACAAGGACCTCAACCCCAAATGAAATCAGTCATTTATTCTCTTTGTCTTTCTCTTTTTCCGCATATTAATATTTATATAGTATTACCATGTTGCAATTCATTCCATCAATCCCTTATCATTACATTGCTTGCAACATAGGAACTAAGACGCAAATGACATATCAAGACTTAAATATCTAAGAGAAAAACCTGAAAAATTGGAACACCAAAAAAGCCGTCAGAAGGAATGCCAGATTTTTCCATCTCCTGCAAAGCACAAACATAGGTAATTGTTAGTATACCTCAAATGACAAGCAACAATCTAAGTAGAAACTGAAAAATTTCCAAACTTACATTAACTAGATTTAAGTATGAATGACCGATTTTAAAAAATTGCATCAAACTGGTGTAAATACATTCAGTAGTATACCAGAGCAATTAAGCTCTAATTCTTGCTGAGAAGTTTTTATCCACAAGCTAATTTTATCCAAAAATAAAGATTTTCCATCATGAATTGCATACAATGTACTAAAAAGAAACTAGTTCAAAGTTAAACTTCTTTTACCCTCTTCCACCATACGGTGGCATCATAATCAATCAAGATTCCAAGAAATTGAATAGCCCAAAAGATACCATAAACAGCGAAAAAGAAGGCTTATTTATCATCGAGAGTTAGAGGGATGCAAAGTCAAACAGTGTAAGTACTTAGTTTGATTGGCTTTTTACAATGGTATCCAACGCACTTTAGTTAAATGGTTGACATTCAGATCCTTATTGCTTCCATTTGGACAGACATTTTGAATTTAAAAGACTGATAGCAGCATATTCAATATTCCAGATGATTTTGACAGTAAAGTATGAACCATTAAGCTAAGTTTGGGAGTTTGGAGGAGAGCGCTTTCAGGATAAACGGGGGAAATGGAAGGGAGAGTAGTCTTCCCGTCTTGCCTAGAGGTTTTTTTTTCTCTTCACCGGAACAAAATCCCCAAATATGGAAGGATTAAAAAGTATATGAAGGGAGAACTTTGGAGGATTTTGAATGAATTTTCAAATCTTTCTTATCTCTCTATAATACTCTCAAATCAAAGAAAACATCAGTCGTGTGTATTTTGTCGCCCTCTCCAAAAACACTCTATAGGTATTTTGTCGCTCTCTCCAAAAACACTCTTCCAAATAAGGTGAAAGATTTCCCTTCATTTATCCTCCTTGCCTCCCTTTAAAATCCCTCCCCTTCCTTTCCCTCCTATCTCCCTACCAAAGCCTTAAAATAATTTCAATAATTTGGTTTGGTTTAAATATTAGAGCTAATACCTAATGCTAGCACCCTTTAGGTTTTACTATATTCTTACACAAGTGTTATCAACAAGTATAGGTTCTGTAATCTGTAGTCAGTTAAGTGATCGGTTGGATTGCATTTTGCAAATAACGGTTGAGACCAAAATCATGTTTAAATACTACCCAACTAAACATTTCACCAAACACATAGATTTTAGAATGACATTGAAACCCGTTTGTACCCTCTAAACAAAGATTTAGGCTGTAAAACATTTTAGTTTAGTTATATTAACTTCGGCTTGACAGTGTTGAGTACTTTCAAGGTTTTGACTTTTGGCTTAAGGGGCATCTTGGATTGGATTTTATGCTAAGTTAAATTGGTTATGTTGAACATCATGTGATTTTTACTTTTACCGAGTTAAATTGAAGTATAGAAAATGTAACATGTACTCTAAGCGTAAACTAGACTTACACCGACATCCAATGAAAATCTAGTATTTTGAATGTATAAAACTAATTTACACTAACATTTCATCGAGATTTCATTCGATGTTGGTACAACATTTAGAGTGTAAAATTAGAAAGTAAAATGAATGAATTACACAAAAGAAACCGCGTAATCGAAATTCGAAATAAAAAAGACACTCACATTCAATGCATTCTTAACTTGAGCGAATTCAGGTATCAATCTAAACGCAACACCATTTACTTTGAGTTGAAATACCTACAAAACGTAACAAACAAGTTTCAAATATCAAAATTAAACAAATAAACAATCAAAATTCAAAGAGAATAAGAAAAATTGTTTTCTATAAACCTTATTGAGAGCAACGGGAACAACTTTGGATCCATTAGGCATGAGAGGATCAATAGCAGTTACTTGCTGAAGTAAAGCTTCAGCATCTTCTTTTTTGAAGCAAAATAGACCTAAATTTTTTCCGGTGGAAGCACCGGAAACTAACAAGAACTCATCGGTTGCGTTACTGAGAGCGTAAACGGGAACGCCTTCGAGACGCTGTTCGATTGCCTCCGTTGACAGGGGGCGGATAGGGGTAGTAGCGTTTTGGGTTATACGGGCCCATGGTGGAGGGTTTTGGAAACGGTTTAGGTTAGTGGTTAGGTTTTGGACTACGTTGCTGCAATGGGTTTGGAATTCTGATAGTGCTTTCTGGAAATTCTCGAAGTTCATTTTGTGGTTGTTTCCGGTGGCTTTGCGGTGGTTGTGTTTGAAATTAAGGTTTTAAGTTTTAACACGATGAGGATAAATAAAATTTCAATAAATGTAAATTTTTAAATTTGCATTTTTTTCCTCTAAAATATCTCATGGGATAAACAATTTATTTGCAGTCTAATTTTATACCCTGTAATAAAAAAAAAATGTTTATACCTATAGCATAAAGATAAATTGTTGGAAAAAGTTAATATGTATTCTAAGGGCACAAAATAATAATTTAAAAGAAGAAATATTTTATTATAATTTTTGTATATAATTTATTTTTTTAATTTAATCACAAATTAATTGTATAAAATTTAAGTTAAAATTTCTACTTTTGAATTTTTAACATGTGACATAAACATGTGTCCGTTAACAAGACCCTAAATTATTTAAGTTATATCGAAAAATTTATAGAAAGAAGTTAAAAAAAAACTTATGAAAATTATCGTAAGTCACTTTTTTAAGTTTTCTCAAACTGTTTCACAAAATTTATACTTCAATAAGCGTACGATTTGTGAAGTTATGAATCAACGGATTTTGGAGTGAAATAGAAGTTGGAGTGTGAGTCATGATTAGTTTTTCAGGAAATTTCCAAACAAACAATTTCAACTAAATCTTTCAATTTTTTACTGAGGAACGTCTTTATCATAACATTTTTGCTTCTCATTTCGAGCAATTAGCAATCACTTTTCTGTGGGCTTCCGAAAATCTCTTTCATGTAGCTTGGCAGGGAAATTTTGAGACATGGGTACAAGATCCTTTAGGCTTTGTTTGCGAGTTTGGAGGGGAGGGGAGAGAATGGTTTTGAAAAAAAGGAAGAAACAAGTGGAAGGAATAGAGAAGTTTGGAAGGGAATGAGCTTGGAGGGTTATTTTTTCTTCATAACACAAAAACCCCCCAATTTGGGGGAACTCAAAAATTGTATTGGATGGGGGTTTGGAGGGGGTTTGAATGGTTTATATGAATTCTTCAAATTTAATTAATGTTGTTATAATATTCTTAAGTTCATAATATATTAATCATAAATATTTATTTGGCATTCTCTATAAAAAATATTTTCTCAAAAAATGTAAAAGATTTTTCTAATTTTCTCTCTATTTCCCTCTCTTTCCGTCCAAACTCGCAAACAAAGCCTTACTTACTATATAAACTTAAATAAGTCAAATTAAATATTGCCTCAAAATAATTCATTTTATAATATTAATACAATATTGGGGTTTGCTAATTTAGACTCACTTAAAAACATGTGGGTTTAAATTAGCAATGTGCACCTTTTCACTTTGGACAAAAATAACCCCTTACCGCTAATTTACGTTAGTTTCAATTAAAGGACGGTTTTGTAATTTCTTTTTCAAGAAACATAAACCATTACAAACCTTAATCTTTGATGGTTACAAACATTCTCAAAAGTTTGGAAATTGGTATTTATCGCGAGCGGAAAATTCACAACCGTATCACGAGTGTTGGTTTACTTTCATATACTGCAACCATTTACTTTCATATACTTCCACGTGTTATCAAACTTTGAATTTTTATTGGTTAACTTTTATTTGTGATCCTTTCGTGAAGCTTCTTTTCACCGTAAATAGCATTACTCCAAAAGTTTATTACTATGTACCTAGGTCCTGCTTCTTGTTCTTACGCTTTGATTTAATTTTGCATTGCATTTTTATAATAAATAAATGAATATGTGTGTTTGTACAGAAAAATCAGTCATTGGCTGAGAAGCTATTTTATGCAAATAATGATTCAGCGACTTTTATGATTCAGTCGTGTTTAAGTTTTTTTTTTATATCAAAAAATTAATAGTAATGTTAAAATTAGAAAATAGTTAGACTTAAAAAAAATAGAAAATAGTTTTTTTTTTTATTAAAAAAAGAAGATGAATCTAGATTGAATATGTTTTCCTAAGTTGTCTTTTTTTGATTTTCTAGGTTTTCATGTGTTTTTCTAAGTTGTATATATTTATAATTAAGTGGGTCTAAATTAGCAAAGTGGGTGCACATTATTTAATAAAATTTACTTAACTAACCCTTAATTGCTAATGTTAAATAAGTAAATATCAAGGGTATTTTTTGTCCAAAGTGAAAAGGTGCACATTGCTAATTTAGACCCACATATTTTTAAGTGAGTCTAAATTAGTAAACCCCTACAATATTATAATTTTTTCAACAAATATTATTATTATTTATTGACTTTAAATATAGTTAACTACTCTACTAAATTAATTAGTAGTAGTGTTTTAGTGAATGTTATTAATTTTAGCTTAAAATCAACATAACTAATCATCTTGTCAAGAATTATGCATTTTTTTTTTTGATGATGAGAATTATGCATTTTTCAAAGAAGATATTTTATATGAGACGAATGTATATCAAGTTAGTCTGATTTTATACGATGCTCTCAAAAATTTCTATTAGATTTTGAATATTTGAAAAAGATTTTTGATTCTATTAAACTGTTGAATTAATCTTTATATTTAACTATTTATAATGAATCAGGTCCTATCATATACAATATAAGAAAGTTGTTGTTCCTGGAAAAGACGAAAAAAACCCTGCTTAATATGCTGCCACTTGACAAAAATGAGGGCATTTGATGTCCAAACATTATGTAACTGAACTAAATGCAAATTGAACCAAACCAATTTTCTAAGTAACCTAGCTATATTCCATTTGTTGTGAGAGAGCAAGTCCCTTTCACATGAGTCATCATTACATATGAACCAAGCCGGTTGAGAAAAAATTATAAAATAATGAAGGAAGTACAACTTTTGTCTACAATCACATGTGACAATGTCATTTAACTTGCAAGTTGTCAAAAACTGTCAAATTTTTGGAGGCAAGCTACAACGTTCAAATTTCAAATATCAAATTAATCATATTTATATATCACTCAATCTCTCAATATACAATTTTAATTTATAAAATTGTAAAACATTCCTATTTAACAATATCCAATTACTTAAATAAATTTCAAGTTGTATAAATTTGTAAGCGATATATATAAATTCTTTATCAAATAGTTACTTTAACAATTGATAATTAAAATAAAAAAAACGCGTAACGTTTCGACCCGTCCGATAGGACGAGTTATCTACCAGTATATTTTAACAATTCATCATCAATTTGATTGTTATATTTAATCACCTATTGTCAATTTAGTCATTAACAAAATTATAAACCATTTTAATTTTTTTTATAATATCTAAGACTTAATTGACAATGTCCTACAAAATTATTAGTTTTTACCGGTAGATGAAATTTTTTAAAAATAAAACAATAATCAATGTAAATTTACATACATAAGTAAATGAGCCAAAATCCAAATATCGGTTTCAAATCTATAACTTTAGCATTTTTTATCAATTGAACTGAGTGTTTACGCAAATATATTTTTCTTACCGTCCAAATTTGAAGTACTATTGGAATACACATTTGGAGATTTTTGGCATTATGAGTTAGATAAAACTGTTTGAAAATTGCTTTTTTGGACTCCTGAGTTGCTCCCATGCCCCTAAAAACCCCAAAATACCCTCAATTATTCGGATTGTAGGATTCGTAAACACTAAAATGCCCCCAAAAAACACCATTTCGGAAGTTATGTTTTGAAGTAGCTGTTTTTTAAAAAAATAGATAGATTTCGGAACGTAACTTCCAAAATGGTGTTTTTGAAAACTAGGTTTCGAAATGGTTGAATATTTGTTTTGCTTCACTCAATATTGCAAAAAAAAAAAAAACACTTCGGAATATATGTTTCGAAATTAACTAATTTTGGATCTTAAATTCCGAAATACCTTGAAGATAATTTCGTCAGTTTGAGAAGCCCGGAAAACAACAGCAAGACCTAAAAAACAATTTTCAAACTGTTTTCAAATTTGAAGCCCTTGAGTTGAGACTCAATGACCTTGGACGGCCCAATGAAGAAGCAACAAATATAACTGGACGGCCCATTCAAAACAAAATAATTGACAATTTGACACCCACCATTTCCAATGATAACAAATGTGATTTTTCAACACAGAACTAACAAATCCTGTTATGAACGAGACAAATTCTCCCAATCATTTATCTTTTCATGTAATTAAAGTGCCAAAGTTTGTCTTACCCAAAATCAAAAGTACCAAAGTTTGTTGTTTTGCAATTTAATACTACTAGCTACTTCATTATTAATCTTCTAAGTCACGTTCCAACAACACTAACCATAACTAAAAATTTTAGATCAACCACTGAGGCATGTTTCTATCAGCAAGATATCCCAACAACAGAATCACATGGTGGGGTTCCTATTGCACCACTTAGTTCACCAAATTATTGTGACCCCACCGTTAATCCTGAGATGGAATCTTTATAGTTTACAAAACTTTTGGTACCAAAATATTGTCTCCATAAAGAGAGAAAAAAACTAAATTATAATTTTTAAAATTTAGTATTCCTCTGAACTTATATATAAACAACTTTTAACTTTTTAGATTCATTTAATAAAAAATGTATCTAGTCTATAATACTGATTAAATTCATCGATTATTAAAAAAAACTAAAATGTGAAAAGTTGTTTATATATGAGATCGGATGGAATATCATATTTATAGGAATGTCCCCAACAATTTAGATGTTTTGCTCAAACATTAGATAAATTATTAATAAAAAAAAAAAACACATTTGCGAACAAAATAGCTCTATTACATGGTGATTTGGATCCTCTCCAATTTTTTTCTCTCATGTTGGTCATGTGGTAGATCTTAGCCATTCATTTACCTATTTTCTCTCTCTTCTCAAGTATTTTTCTATTCTTTATAATTTAACAACCATTGAATTAAGAAAAGGAGAGAAAACATTGGAGACAAAATTGGAGAGAATCCAAATCCATTACATGGTTTGTTATGGAAAATGAAACTTTACGGTGAAGGAAATGTTGAAAATGATATGCGAACTGTGTGTGAGTCCAAATAAGACGATGACAAGTGACCGGTCAACAACAGAAATGGACAAAACGAAGGGCAGAGTATAAAGCAAAGTGTTCAAATCATACGATATGTATGTTGGAGAAGGGGCCAATAGTGATGCAGTATAATTCCAAATATGAACTTGTAGTAGTATCCGGAGTATTGTTAAAAAAAATAAAAATTTATTCTAAGTCTAAAAATTACAGTATTTAACATTATTTGTAAATTTAGAGGTATAATTTTCCACCTTAAAAAAAAGTTTCTTTAATTTTTATGAGATAAGTTTAGCTGTTAATTTTTTTTGTTTTCGCAATAGTATCCGATCCACTAGACAGTTTAATTTCGTTCGCGGGTTAATTTTAACACTAAATAATTTCAGTTTTTTCTAATCACACTTGTAAAGAATCGAACTGTAATCCTTTTTATCAAAGTCTGATCTCAATCATCACTAAGGGCCCGTTTGGTGCGCAGGATAAGAGACAGGATATGATAACTGTATCATATCCTGTTTTAATCCAGTGTTTGGTAAACCAACAGTATATGATAAGTTAATCCTGCAACTTATCCTATCCTGTCTCTCTAGTTAAAATTCTTATCCTGAGTTTTAGCTGGGTTACGGGCAGGATAGGATAAGAAAATAATTTACCCATTTATTTGATAAAATATATTTTAAAATAAAAAATGAAAATTAATAAAATATTAATAATAAAATAATTTGATAGTAAATTAAAAATAAAATAATTAATTTTTAAATATATACCGGTTTTTCTCAGAAGGGTAATTTTGTAATTTATATAATTTTAAAAATCAAAATTATACTGTAATTACAATATTTTAAAGTAAAATAATTATTAAGGGATATTAATTTAAATTTAATAACAAATTAAATATACTTCTCTTGCAATGGTAGTTTTATTATTTAAATATAAATATATGATATATTTATTTACCTTATCTAACATATATAATTAAGTTATTTATTTGACCGTGTTCATATAAAAATTTAACATGTTTATTTGCTCATTATTTTATTTAAATTTATATGAAAATATTTAATTGCTTATTTAAATTTTTTATTTATAAAATTCAAAGTATTACAAAATAATTTTTTTAAAATAATTATTTTTTGTAATTAAAATATGATATATATATATATATAATCATATTATTATGAGCGAGATATATATTAAAAACATTATACGATAATTATCATGTTTGGTATCCTGTGTGCACCAAACACATGATAGGATAACTGAGGATAACTATTATCCTGCTTATATCATATCCTATCCTTATCCTGTTTTATATCCTATCCTGACACTATCATATCCTTCGCACCAAACGGGCCCTAACTTAACTAAGGATTTGATAGTTTACGTGTTATCAGTAGTTAAGAACACTAGTTAGTGTTTCTTCTAATCAAATAACTTGTATTTCATTTCATTGTTGTATTTATTTCCATCGGTATATATATGTCTCTCCTCTCCCCACGTTGTTATTTTGCGGAATCCCACATGGGCTATTCATGTTACTACTTAAGTTAATCCGTACAAGTAGTAGTAGAATCATCCATCAACCATTAACTTTGTCCCAAAGAAATGCATAAATAAATACTATAGTAACAAGCTAGGACAGTGAAAGGTAAAGATTTTCATTGTGGTTGATGGGATTTAGTAACATTTCTCACCTTTAAAGGGATAGTAACACATATTCAACATTAATTATACATGTATACTCAATATTATTATGATCAACGGTTGATATATTCATTAATTTTTTAGATCATTTATTCTTATTATAGGAAGTTACTCTTTTATGGTTTGTAAGTAGGGGACACATTTTCTCACAGTAGGATCCATTTGGTTCTGGAAGTTAACCTCATTCATTCACTGTCACAGTGCTGTGATGTTATCCTTAGCGGTGGAGGTTGTCACGGGCACATGGCACGTGTGACGCATGTGGATCCATCCAACTTAACAACAAAATTGTTTGTATAATTATCCTTATACCCTCACAAGAACAACATGCCATTTCTCAACGTATTTAAGCTTTGGAAGCGGAACAAACAAACATGTACACACGGATTGTAAAGGGGAGAAGCGTGTGTGCTCCGTCAATGATACAGCCATACCCCAAATACTTAGTATATATGTACGTGTATCCGTATTATCTTGGTGAACACCTTCAATACTTATACCAGTACTATTGAACACATTATCATCAATTAAATACACTATTGCTCAACATTTTTTATTTTTTTTTATAGAAAATGATGACATCTATAATTTACGGATACTCCGACACTTTAAATCAATAAGATATGTGAATTGAAAGATAAATATTGCAAAATATACTATACATAAATCGTTCTAATTAAGAGGTATATTTAAATTTGACGTGGAGCGGAACCTCAACCATTGATGATATAGATATAATATTAAAATCCTTATAAATAAAGGGCAAAATTAATATTGTTAAAGCCAAAGAGGGATGACCCGAGGTGAGCCAATATTTTCACTTAATATTTAACCTTGATCATATTAAAAATAGAGTTTTCGCTAACATAATTTTATAAATTGATGATAGATAATTTTTTTTATATTGCTCCTTGCCCTCCTAAACTACTAATAATTTTTCATATGTCCCTTATTTTTTGAAAGATATCTCTCAATAATACAAATTTTATCAATTTTTTTTTAGATTGTACAAATCTTCTCGAAAGACATTTATTAATATATTTTAGTGTAAATAAATAAAGCATGAAACACACAACATTGATATAATTTTCTCTATTAAAAAAAAAGTCACATAATTTTTTACATTGCATATCCAATTTTCACCATAATGACAAAATATATTCATTAATTAATATCTTAATAATAAAATAAATTTATTGACCTAAAAAAAATAAAAAATTGACTACTAGTACTAGTATAGTATACCCGTTAGCCGTACTCTCACATGGACCTTGGGCCCATACGGTCTTTTTCTACGGCGTTTTTCCAAACAAACCAAATCAAGGATACACTCACTCCACTCTCACTCCCATCTCCTTCTTTCTCTCTAACAACAAATGCTCCTATTATTCTCTCTTTTATATCTCTCTCATTTTCTTTGTTTCTCTCTCTCTCTCTCTCCATTCTTCTTCTTCTCTGACTTCTTCCTTTCTTTCGTTGACTTTTCCTCTCACTCTTCCAAATGCATAACCAAGATCAAACTCCAGGTACTACTACTTTCTTTAAACGCTCTTTCTTCATTCTTTTTTCATATTATTTATTTATTTATTTATTATTTCCATTTCTTGGTTTTTACGCTTTTGTGTTTTTCTCACGGAAACTCCTCCTCCTTATCTTTCTAGGTTACTATCTTTCTTCTTTTCAAATTTAAGCCTCACGAGGGTTAGTTAGTTTTTTAACATCCTTTTTTTTTTTTTTTTTTTTTCTCTATTGATTTTGAAGGACACGAAAATCATGGAGTTTATCTGTGTCACAAATGTGGATGGCCTTACCCAAATCCACATCCTAGTGCTAAACACAGACGTTCACACAAGAAGATCTGTGGAACCATTCAAGGTTACAAACACGAACAAACACAAGGTGTGTTCATTCATACTATTATAATTATAATAATAATAATATGCATTTTTTTTAATTTAACATTATTATTCATCAATATTAGGAAATTAATGAAATTAACTCATTCTAAAATAGTATTTTTTTTTTAATGTGTTGATTTTTTTTTCTAGGTTTGGTTGTGTCTGGTTCAAATAATGAGAATGATGGAATTGAAGGGAAATTAATTAGGTCAGAAAGTGAGGTGTATTCAGATGCAGTTGCTGATTTTTCAGATAATGGATCAAGTCCAGGAGTTAAGCAAATTTTGCAACAAGAAGGAGATAGTTTGGACTCGGGCATTGATTTCGAAAGAGTCAACAACTCAAAGGAACATACTCTTTTAGCGTCTTCTGAGTACAATGACTTTAATGGTAACAAGATGGCTATACTTTAATTAGTGTGTGTGCGTGTGTTTGACTTTTGATGAAATTGCAGTCACATTGTGCGGTAGCGCTGAAGCTTTCGTTTGTAGCTTTGGAAAAATCGCAGTTAATTTACATTGAGAGAATTACTTATAAGATAATAATTACATCTGAACAAAAGGTAGACGGGCAACAAGCTGCGCCGCTAAGCCTTTCTGTATAGCAAGGCTTATATATTTACATTGGGATGTAAGATCTAGTAAGCTAACTCGGATCCAAATATAGTAGAATACTTAGTCATGGATTTGTGGTATAGTAGAATACTTGTTAGTGGATTAATTAACAATTTGGGAAATGTGTTTATACTTTTTATGAGTGTTATTTAAGGTTTTGAATTTGTTTGTCACCTTGTTGAAAATTTAATGACTTAATGCTTAAGGGAAAAGTTTGGTACAACAAGAAAACAGTTTTTGATTCTATATTCATAGAGTCTGTCGAAATGTGGTTGGTTAGTTTTGGAACAGCCACCCACCTCCCTTTTTTTTAATGAAATATGAATTTTATTTTTCTCTACCAATAAATTGTTAGAACTAATGGCTCTGTTTGGTCGAAAAGGATATTTTCATAATTCCAATTTATATTGATCTTGCTTTTCTCAAGTGGGAGATTTACCTTAGAGTGTAAAGTGAGAAGTTATAACTATTTATTTGAAAATCAATGGAGTATACTTTAACAATACCATAGTTGTGAGTATGCAAGTGCATGTATTTTTTAAAATTTCAACTTATTACACTTCACCCTCTAAAGTGCATCTCTCATAGTCTCATAGGTCATCTTAATATATTGTCTGAATTAATTTATGTATCTATTTTTCCCTCAAACATTCCTACTTTTTTATTGTTGGAACGGTAAAATTGAAACAAGAAACTGAGAGTTTCTACTTGTTTATTCAGAAGTATATTGATTGAAATCTCCAGAGTAACATACGGATGTACACACGATTTTTTTATGTTATATCACTCTCACTTCAAGATTTCTTTCTTTTATGTGGTTCTATTATGTCTTAATAATTTGTTTCACAGCTGCAGATGAGAGTCCATTGATTGCCAACTCAAGCAATGACTGCCAAATGAAAAATCCAAAAACCCCGCCATGTGAAAGTTTTGAAGTTGGAAATACAGTTGGATCGCAAGGTCAATTCTCAGTCTCTACTGTGGATCCATTAACAAGCTCAATTGCAGATTCGAAGACTGAAGAATTGAGTATTGTGTATGGTGATGGTTTTTCTGGTTTGTCAAGTGACTCAAGTATCAGCAAAGCTGAAGCAGTGCCTGAAGTTTTGCCAGAAAAAAATATCTATGCTGTTGAAAATGTGACAGATTCTAGTTTGGTATGTGGTGAAAAGGAGTCTAATTTGAAAGGAAGCGATGAGGTAAAATCAGAAAGAGACATGGTTGAAATTGTGGAGTCAACTGATAGCATTGTAAGTGATGGAGCTGTTAATCCGATGGAAAATAAGGTATCCGAGTTTGTTTCTTTGCTGGCCCAAAATGAACTTCCTGTAGAGGTAAACTCGTCTATAATCACAAATGATGCTCAGTTAGGATCTGCACGTGCAATACAGTCTACTACTTGCAGTGAAGTCAAGGTTTCACAGGAAAAGGAAGACATGAATGTTAATATTGATCCACTTCCTGTGCATGATGATAAACTTGATGTAGCTTATCCTCAGAGTGAGTTATTGAAACACGAGGAAGATGTTACCAATGAAAATAATTCTCATTTCAACACAAACCAATTGAGTGAAAGGAGTCATGTCATCTCTTCAGATATGAATCTTATGGATAGTAAAATGAAGACGGACTCTGAAGATTGTTCTGAAGTTTCGTTGGTTGAGCTCACAAACGAAACTTATCAAAGACCACATGAAATTGGAGTTTCTATGAAACCTGAGATGAATGAGAATAATTTTTCTGAAGAACATGGACCTGGTGACATTCATGAAAATTCTCAACCCGAAAGTAGTTTTATGGTTTCATCAAATGAATATCAGAGGGAGACGTCCTTTCAGTCTGCGACCGATGACACATTCAACATCAATAATGACACAGCTGAAATAAATGATGTATCAGTAGATGGAAAGATTATAGGAGCTAATGTGGGTAATGACACTGAAGTTGTAGTGAAAGATTTCCAACCTAGTGACCTCTTGCAACCAGAAGTTGAGCAATCAAGTGACTTATTTAGGAATATTAGCGATGATGCTGGTGAAACCGGTAAAATTGATGGTGAAACCAATAGCAATATCAACATATATGAAGAACATAACAAATCCACTGGTATTGCTGCTGGCTCACACGAAGAACAAGATGCACAACTATCGGTGACTGCTGCGGAAGACTCATATGAAGAACAAGATGCACATCTATTAGTGAATGCTGCGAAAGACTCGCATGAAGAACAAGATGCACAGCTATCAGTGAATGCTGCGGAAGACTTTTCCAGCAAGCATACACCACATTCTTCGATAAATACTGTTCCTTCTGCTCAACTCGATTCTGCTGTTGAAAATGATACTACTGGAGAGCCTGTTCAAGATCAAAGCAATAATACATTGGTTAAACTTGGTTCATCTGGAATTGATACTTCCGCTGACTCACTTGAAGCGCGAGATGCACAACTATTAGTGAAGGCTATAGAAGACCTTGCGAGCAAGTATACATCAAATTCTTTTATAAATGCTGAGACTTCTGCCGTTGAAGATAATTCAGATGAAGTGACTAGAGTTACTGATGTGTCACTGCCTGTTCAAGATCAAAGCGTTAATAATTTGACTAAACTAACTTCACCCGGAACTGAGGCTTCGGTTGACTCTGGTAGCCAGCGTTACAGTTTGGATGGAAACTGGGGCTCTAGTTCAGGTACGTACACCTTCGTTGTTTCCTTGCATTATTTATATAAATCACTAAAGAAAAAGAATTTAATGATTTTTTCCACGATCCTTTAAACAGTTATCTCGATGATATCTGATGCACCAGCTGTTCTTGATGGAGAAACCTTACCATCAACCGGTCCGCAGGCATCGACAGAAGCTAGCAAATCAGATGTGAACACCCCACAGGCTGCACCTGCTGATAGACAGCTATCTGGAAAATCAGAAACGTTTGAGCTTCCATCTTTCACGACATTGGTTGAGCCAAGCCATGTGGCAGCTAGTCCTAACGGTGCCACAGCGGCTTCTGAAATCCAGAACCCGCAACAGTCAAGTTCCACCTCACAAGCTGCTTGGTTTCCAACTCTAAATCAGGTTATCAATGAGCCTCAAGGCAGAAAAAAGAGCGAAGAAACAATCAGCAAGATAACAAAACGAAGCAGCAGTAAAGAGCACACACCTCTGAAGAGTCTCTTGGGTGAGGCCACTCATAGCAGCAGCAATCCGAAATCACCAAAAATGGAAGAAAATAATAAAGGTTCTGGATTGACAACTGTTAACTCGATTCTTGGTCCTGAGTCCCCTTCGGCAACTCAAACTGCGAAAGAAAAGGCCGCAAATGAATGGAACTCACCAGCAAGATATCCTGCAAACATCAAGAGAGAGAAAAAGAAATTGAAGAGCAGACCATTTTGGATACAGTTGGTTTGTTGCTCAACAGTGGATCCTCAGCGCCGGTAGAAGAATAGAAGATTGATATTTGCTATATGTTCTCTCATTCATGTGCTGATGGATTCTAGTTATTATTTGCTCTCTATTGTTTTTTTAGTTTATCTGTCATAGGTTTTAGGTGAATATTTTATTGTCCTATATTGTTCTTGCTATAAGCATCTTAGGAGTTTCGTTGTATATGTTGACCATCTTTCAGTTTTTATTTTTATCAGAGAGAGCTTACTACTTATATATTTGTGTAATGTGTCATCTTAGTTTGATCATAGACTCTATTTTGCGTATGGTCTCTCAATGCAATGGATAAAACGTGAATATTATCACTATCAGTTCTGAAAATAAATAAGAACTTTCATTAAAACTACAGTATGCTGTACAACCTAAATGAAGTTTTTTTGGATATCTTTTTTTTTTTTTTAAAATTAATTTCAAATTCTTAATTGTATTATTATATGTTTACAAAAATATTTCAAATTGTTATAATTTTTTGGTAGAATATTTCAAATTGTTATCACTAGTACTATGCTAGTCTGTTTTTTATTTTGCTGAAAACCTAAATGTCATCAATTTTAGTTTATTTTTATTGTGAGAAGTGTGAAAGAGTGTGTGAAGATGTAAAGATGTGATAGTGAGAAATAGAGTAATTTTGATATATTGTCTTGAATACAGAAAGATAAGAGATATTGAAGGTTGATTCAGTTGATAAGAAGTTGACTTGTATTTTGTTAAAACTTATTCTGACTATGATGATTCTTGAGATCCAACTCACCTAAATTTTATAATGATAAAAGAAAAAAAAATGATCAAAATAGGAGTTGAATAGAGAAAGATGAGAGAATTTGAATGTTGGTAGAAATGATAAAGAGTTGACTCATATTATGTTAAGACTTATTTTGACTGGGTGAGTCTCGAGACTCAAGAAAATAAGAAACAAAAAGAAAAGAGAAGCAGGAGAGAACAAAAATATTTAAATTTCCCCGCTTAGTTTGTTTGAAAAGAAAAAGCAAAGAAAAAAAATATAATACCTAGTATTTTTTAAGGACTAGAAAGCCCTTGAATGAAAAAAATACAATTTCTAATTAGTTTCACTAAAATTTATTTGATAGTTTGAATTCAATTCTACTTAATAATTAAAGTATTTGAATTCATTGTTCTCGTAAATATAACTTAGTTAAAATATCACATTATATATTAGAGAGGTTAAATTTTAAACCCAAGTTTTACCACTTATTTATTTATTTATTTTATAATTGTTTTGTCACTTATTCACTTCAAGAAGTGAAATTTTTAGATCATATAAACTAGAAAAAACAGTATTTAAATTCAATTCACTAAATTTTACAATATGTTTTATTAAAAAATAAACCCAATATTTAATCAAATTACTAGAAAAAAATTATTAATTACATTAATATTTTATTTATTTCAAAAATCAATCCAAAATGACAAACAATTAACACCCTTTTTCTACTTTCACAACACCCAACCTATAGTCCTTCCTTCTTCAACAATTGATATTCCCCCGTCCTGGTTTCTCCTATCAAGGTATATACTTTTTATTTTCTTCTGTTTTTGATTCAAAACCTTAGAATCAATGCGTGTTCTATTCTATGTCTTATGTTTCGTTATGTTTTCAAACCTAAAATAAGATACCTTTATTTTCATGCCTCATTATTCATGCCTCATTATTCATGCCCGCAACATGTTTGTGAAATTGCACAACCTAGTTCTATTACACAAACCTGATGCAATGCAATCCCTTAAGTCACTTCAAACCTAGAATCTATGCGTGTTCTATTCTATTGCTTATTTTTCGTGCTTTTTCGTGCTTTCAATCCTAAAATAAATGTTTTATTATTCATGCACGCCATATGTTTGTTAAATTGATCAACCTAGTTCTATTACACAAACCTGATGCAATGCAATCCCTCAAGTTACGCACACTACTTTTTTATCCTCCTTTCACTTCTAACTCACTTCAATCCTTTATCTTTTCATTTTCCACTGTTTCTTTATCATCCTCAAAAACCCAATACTCAAAAGAAACCACTTCTCTATTTAACTTCCTTAATTCCAATGCCAAATTACCTAAATCACACTCCATTTTTATCTCTAAACGTGCTTCAAGAGCTACATTCCCTCAAAGGCCCTTGTCTGTCATCAACTTTTTCAAACAAAATGGATTTTCCGAAACTCAGATTCACTCTATCGTTCGTCAGAGAGTTCAATTACTGTTTTCAGATGTTGATAAAACTCTTAAACCAAAATTTGAGCTCTTTCGGCAATTGGGTTTTCAGGGTTCGGATTTAAGCGACTTTATTTCCAAGCATCCAACTGTTTTGACTGCTAGTTTGAACAAAACGTTGGTTCCGTCAGTGAAAGCTATTAAGAAAATTGTATGGAATGATAAAGAGCTTGTTCAAGTTTTGTCTAAATGTGGTTGGATACTCCCAAAGTACCAATTATTTGTTGCCAATGTTGCTTTCTTAGAGAGTTTTGGCATTGCCGGGGATCAGGTTGTGATTCTACTCAAGCGACAGTCAAGACTTTTGGTTTCATCGCTGTCTACTATTAGAAAGTATTTTTTGCAAGCAGAAGAATTGGGTTTCAATCAAAATTCAAGAATGTTTATTCATGGACTTCATACGATATGCGCTTTGAGCCATAAAACATTTAAGAAAAAGCTGGATTTATTTCAGTGTTTTGGGTTTTCTAAAGATGAGAGCTTGCTTATGTTCAAAAAGGCTCCAGCTTTGTTTAGGACATCTGAGAAGAAATTAAAGATTGGAATTGAATTCTTCTTACATACAGTTATGCTGCCAAAGTCAATATTGGTTAGTCGGCCTACGATTTTGATGTATAGCATTGAGGATCGAGTGTTTCCTCGATATAGAGTTTTTCAGCTTTTGAAATCACAAAATCTATGTATGAAGGGTCCAAGCTTTGTTTCTATGTTATGTTATTCTGAGGACATGTTCTTGGACAAGTTTATATCAAAGTTTAAAGGAAATGCAGAGGCATTATTGATAGCTTACAAGGGGCATCTTCTGGAAGTGTAATGATCTCTTGATGCTCTATTTTGCAGTCTTATTTACAAGAAGCTTTAAGGAATTTGGGGATCACAACTTTGTTAGTGCTTATGGTTTACCTCCTTTCCAATTGCTATGAGATATAGATTTTTATGGTAACAGTTCCTTCCTGCCTAGGAATAAGCCAAATAGCCATTATAAAATATACTCCAAACAAAGTTTACGTGTTCTAGGAGCAAAGACATGTATAAGATTGCATTTTAGAGTTTAGACTCTTTAATTATATCACCATTTTTTAATTGCCCTTTTCCACAGAAGCCCATTAAAAGTATTTTTGAGTTGTACTCATCTTGTTATTATTTGTTGAAGCTGCTATGATATAAATTTTATTGCATTTTGTTTCATTTGCCAACGTTCGGTCTGGTTTGCGAATGATTTTTATCATAGCAGCTGGAACGAAAGGAAGGGTTAGATGCTTGGGTTGAGATGAGGCATTGAAGCTGTGCAGGTGGACGCTGTTGAAAGCTTTGACTAGCAGATTTTACCCAATTGATGTTTGTTGATTTTTAACTATTTTGAAATTGGTTCCATTGATTCCTTATGTACAATGTTTGTTTATTTTGGAAATGACACTGCTTTTAAGATGCTGGATGGAGTTCATAAGAGAGGAAATTCTTCTACTGGCACAAGAACTATGTTTTCTTGGATGTGTACATCTGAATTTGGGGAAACAGTCATTTTGGTCCTCGATTATGCAGCTCGCTGTCACATTGATCCCCGACTTATGTAAAAATGCAAAATAGTCTCTGACTCTGCAGTCCGTTAGTCATTTTGGTTCCTGACTCTGCAGCTCGCTGTCATTTTGGTCCTTGACTCTGCAGCCCGTTAGTCATTTTGATCCCTGCAGTCCGTAAAAATACTAACTGATTTCAGAGTCAGGGACTATTTTGTGTTTTTCCTTAAATTAGGGACCAATATGACAGCGACCTGCAGAGTCAGAGACCAAAATGACTGTTTCTCATTAGTTTTTTACGTAACACATGAGCTTCAAGAGGCTGATATTAGAGATTGACTATTTAGAAGCTTTCAAACTCACTAAAAAATCTCATCATTTGGGTCAATTGGGTGTAATGTTGGAATCTTCAACTTAATTTCATTATAGCATGGCCATGGATAACAAAGTAGCCAAAATTACCATTGTTAGAGAGAGAATAGATAATACATATATTGTTAAAATGTCATATAACATTCAATTTGATTATATTATTCATTATTAAGTATTATATATAATTTTCAACTAATATTTGTAGTGATAAGAAATTAAAATTAGAATAACCTTGAATATCATAAATGAAGACTTTCTTCAATGTAGATTAATTAACACGTGTAATCAAAAGATTGATCGGTCAAGTTCTCAAATGAAATTTAAACTTTCCACCAACAATTTTAGAAACTTTAGTTACCTTGTAGATACATGATCTAATTGGATAATTGAGATTTATATAAGACAACACTGGCTGTAATCACGACTTGATTAAATTATTGAGATTTATTTAAGATAATGCTGTAATCACGATCTTTCCAATTAATTTTATTCGTTTTTTGTTTTCTTCTTCTAAAATTGTTTTTCCAAAATTGCGGTCGTTTTTCTTATATACCTCATAATACAAGTGGAAAATCTCGTGTTCCGATCCATCTCAACCCTTCATTAAAAAGAAACTTTTCATATAAATGTGCCATCACAACCCTTCATCAATAAAACCTTCTCATATAAATGTGTATTACTAATTTACTATACCTCATAATATTCAAGCAAGCTAATAAACCTTGTTAGTTCTCCTTCTTTCTACTTTCTCTTTTACATTTTTCTTTCCTTTCAATGGCTTCAATCCCCAATGATATTTTGATTGAAATATCCTCTTGGTTACCTGCAAAAGCCATTCACAAATTTAGGTCAAATAACAAATTCTTTTCAATCTTTTCAAAGGATAAAAAGTTTGCATTGAAACAAAGTCAAAATGCTTTATTAAACGATGAATCTTCTTTCTTCATCCAATCTGATTTTTTGCAGATGTATCATGAAAACATTGTTGAACTACACCATTTGTCCATAGAAGATAATTCTTCTGGAATTTCCAAAGTTGTTCTTGAATACTTAGCTAAATCAGCTAAGATTTTATCTTCCGCGAATGGATTAATTCTTTGTCGCGATACAACTGGTAATTCTAAAGTTCAAATATTTATCAGCAACCCAGCAACACAAACTTGGTTACCAATTCCAATACCAAAGCAATTGCAAGGTATGAATGTTGATTTAGAATTTAATGTTATCCTCAAATGTGACGACAAAGATAACTGCATGGTGTATTTTTTCTATGATAATAACTCAGAGTTTTGGTCTTCATTTTGGGACTGTAAAGTTTATGCAATAAAGGAGGGTATCTGGAATGAAAAGGAGAAAAGTCTTTTTACTGGTAGTAGAAATTTAAAATTTGACACGCCAGTATTTCACAATGGAGATATTCATTTCATCTCAGATTGTTTTCCCTACTTAGTAAAAAGTAGTTTTTATTACAGGCCTTATATTATATCCTACAATTTTGAGAATGGAACAACAACAATGTCGAGGGTGCCAAAAGGAGCTCAAAGGGGTTCTGATGATATAAGTTGTAACATGAAAATTTTCAAATGGGAAAAAAACACAAGCTCGGCTCAATCTATTTGTTTAGTGAGATTGAGTAAACGCGTCTTTACGATATGG
Organism: Trifolium repens; assembly: GCA_030408175.1. Lineage (NCBI taxonomy): Eukaryota > Viridiplantae > Streptophyta > Magnoliopsida > Fabales > Fabaceae > Trifolium > Trifolium repens. The sequence continues at coordinate 53,583,445 of CP125842.1, read as the reverse complement.
ATTTTGACCAACTACGAATCAAATTTGTGGGAAAGGATTTTGAAAATAAGGGTAAAAGCAATGGGCGTGATGGAGAAAGACCCCGTTGTTACAGGTTTTAGTGTTTTGAACGGCGACCTTTTAATATTTGCTACAAAGAATAAGATTTATAGCTATGGGTTGAGCTTGTCTAATGGAAACTATATGAAATTTGAAGAAATATGTGAGCATGGATGTGATAACCAAGTTTGCTTTACCTCTTACTCAAACACAATGCGCTTATGTGGGACTGATGATGCCAAACCTTTGTTACTTCATTCAACACCATTCGATGAACAAGCACATGAATTTAAAATTTGAAGCATAATTTTTTTCTCTAGATAGTTATTTTTTTAGCCTTTATTATTAAATTCTAATTAGAAGTATTTTTCATGCAATTACAAAAAGCAATAGTTAATTACGTAACTATTTACTTTACAATATTATTGTGTGACTCTTCCAGTTATATAATATATTAATATATATTTATTTACTTTGCATTGAAAAATCTAAATAAACTTTTCTTCTTATAAATTTATGTTACATTACGAAATGAGCATTGCTATTTAGCATGAAATTTTTACACAAGAAATGCAAGAATTAACACATGGCAAAATCTTAAAGGATGATGTCATTTAATCTTCTTTTTTAGTGGAAAACATGGGTGGTTATAGATGTAATCAAGGGTGAGGATTTATTCTTCTCTTTCTTGCATCAAATTTTTTTTGCTAAATAGCATTTTCCTTACGAAATAGAATACGCGTCTCCTTCTTAAGATTTTTAATTTGAATATATTTTTTGTGTGATGTAGATATGTAATTGGATAATAACAAATAGGATAATATTGCTATATATCAAAAGAAAAGATCTCACAAGTACACCACGAATGGCAATATGCTATGAAGCCCCGATACGCGACACGATACGGATACGATACCGATAGCCGATACGTGAAAATTTTAAAAAATCCATATTCGATATTGGCGCGATACGTTATTTAAAAATTAATTTTAAAATTAAATATATAAATGCACAATATATAAACATGATTAAAATTAATAATATTAATAATGATAATTTTTTTAAAGACAAAAAATTATTATTATTCTTATTATCATTATAGACGCCAATAATTCATTGTACAAGGAGTACAACCAAGCAAATAAGCTTGCACAAAAGCAAAACAGTTTGAGGCTCAACATACAAGGACTTCTCAGTCTAACTAAAGACATATAATAGCTCAAAAAACATATAATAGTCATGACATCAAGCCTCTTCAACAAGCTCATCTTGTAGCAATAGTAGACAATTATATAGGTCCTGCAGCTGACCAATTAAAAACATATATCATCCATTCTTATACTAGAATTTTGGGACAAGCCCAAATACTTAACAACCTGTTATATAGTAGGACACCATAGTAACTTCAGAACAGTGACAAAGACATAAAAAACTAATTATAATAAATTAACATCATTAATATTAACTTATGTATTTGTGTTTCATTAATATTGTTCTAAAAAATAATGATCACAAGTACATTTTAAGTTATACATCTTAAGTTAAGTATTATACAAAAAGAACATCATTAGTACTATCCCAAAAAACATCACCAGTACTATCCAAAAAAAGACATAGTTAGTTATCCGTGTAACAACATAATAGTTTGACATTCACTAGGAAACACGGATTGTATCAGATATTATTTTTTTATTTAAAAATAAAGATTAAACCGATACTTTTCCGATACGAGTATCGGGAAGTATCGGACGCGTATCGGATATTATTTTTTTATTTAAAAATAAAGATTTAACCGATACTTTTTCGATACGAATATCGGGACGTATCGGACGAGTATCGATATCGAGGACGTATCAGACACGATACTTCACCATTTTTAGAGTATCTGGGCTTCATAGGCACTATGCAATGGTAACACAAAAAAAAGAAGCACCCCACTTATCATATATGGACGGTTACCATAAATGAGTTTTATGTCACCATAGTGTTAAACATCGTAAATAAAAAATTATTTTCCTAACAAATGGGTAATGCTATATCTCAAAAAAAAAATATCTCGTGAATGCATCACAAATGGCAATAGACAATGGTAACAACAACAAAAAAAGCACCCCAATTACCATACATGGGCGGTTACCATAAATGAGCGTTATGTCATTACAGTGTTAAACATCGTGAAATATTCGTGATTTAGCCATTTGCTATAAAAAATCATTTTCCTAACAAATGGGTAATGCTATATCTCAAGAGAAAATATCTCGCGAATGCATCACAAATGGCAATAGGCAATGGTAACAACAACAAAAAATAGCACCCCAAAATCACCATACGTGGGCGGTTATCATAAATGAGTGTTATGTCATTACAATGTTAAACATCGTAAAATATTCGAGATTTAGCCATTTGCTATAAAAAATATTTTTCTAAATGGGTAATGCTAAGAGAAAATATCTCGCGAATGCATCACAAATCGCATGCAATATGCAATGGTAACAACAAAAAAAAAAACACCCCAATTACCATACACGGGCGGTTACCATAAATGAGTGTTATGTCATTACAATGTTAAGCATCGTGAAACATTCATGATTTAGCCATTTGCTATAAAAAAAAATATTTTTTTAACAAATGGATAATGCTATATATCAAGAGAAAATATCTCCTCAATGCATCACGAATGACAATATACAATAGTAGCAAAAAAGAAAAAGCACTCCACTTATATCATGTACGGTTACCATAAATGAATGACATGTTGTTACACTGTCAAACATCGTAAAATATTCACAATTTAGACATTCGCTATAAAAAGCATTTTTTCTTTATAAAAACAAACGCATTTTCCTAATAATTAAGTAATGCTATATATAATTTGGGTGAATTCTAGGACGAGGGAGCTAATAGGTCCCTCACCGGTGAGGGAGGAAGTAAACTCGCAACCTATAATTTGATTAAAAAAAGTAATGCTATATATTACGAGAAGTCTCGCCATAGCGTAACATTTTGTTTTGGTTGGTTTCGATCTATAAGCAACATTAATAATGTTGTAATATGTGTGGGCATCAAAAGCCAACTAATTGTCTGTAAAAATGTATTTTGGATTGAATGGATATGGCCAACAAAAAACACAAGATGATTTTGCAAACAGACCACGGATCTACTGTCATGTCCGTTTGATTAGATTTTTTAATTTTTTTTTTAATATTTATTTATAGCCTATTTTCAAAAATTAGGTTTTTGATGAAAAATGATTTTTACCGTTGAAAATATAGGATGCTTTGTTTTAAGAGTTTAAAAGACATGCACGTAAATTAATTTTAACCGACCAATAGTAAAACCATTTTCAACAGTGGATGTCTATTTTATAAAAATCGGTATTTAATAGGTATTTTTATTGGAGCAAAATAGAAACTAGTATCTAATATGTACTGATGCTACAATAAGCAATGATATATATTTTATTTTTGTGGGATCCATTTATAATAATGTAGAGTTATTAGTGAGATATGGTGGGACCGGTTAGAACTTTTTGACAGGTATTGGATTTGAGGGATTTGATACTTATTAAATACTATTATTAAAAAATTATAAATCAGTAATGTGTAAAATGAGGACTCAGTTGAGTAATGAAAAATGGAGATCTCCACGGTAGATGCTCTAAAAATGTTTCAACCTTCCATCTAATATAGTGAGGTTAAGTGGCGAAAATAAATAGTATGTTTTATTATTATTAGTGGTATTCAATGCTAATAGGAAGTATTTCTTATTTTAATTATGGAAAATGCTAAATAGTGCTTTCGGGACACTAGTTAAGCATATAAATATGAAAATTATATCTTGGAACTTGTACATTCAATGCATCGAGAATGTAAAAAGTTATTTTATCAATATTAATTTTATCTTTTATTTCTATTTTTAGTATGCTTAACAAATGTCCCGAGCGCGCATGACCCTTTAATTATTAGCCTTCTCCATCTGCCTTAAAAATAAAATAATTATTAGTGGTGTTATTATGTTAACAAAAAAAAAAAGGAAGTGTTCAACATTCAGTTACATTCCCGCGGAGAAATAACGAACAAACCCCTTTACGGTTGGATCTCCAGATTTGATTTGAACAACTTCGTCTTTCCATATTTCGCACATTTATTTATTTTTTATTTATTTATTAATTATTAAATTATTTATATATACTAACAATAAGAATAAAACTGAAATTAGATGATTCTGGAACTATCATGAGATTCATTGCACCTTTGAATTTCAGAACTCTCTAGACACATTCACTCCTTTTATATATACACACAAGTTTGCTTAATGCATTAAATATTCAACGATTTGCATAATCAATCAACAATTCGTAGCTCTCTAAGCATTCTTTGATTCACATCAATTTTGTTCCTCGATGGATGAGGATTTCGATTTGCCAACAGAAAGTGAAATGGAAATGCCTGAGGAAGAAGAAGAGATGATGAGTCCGATCCAGAAGGTCGGTGAGGAGAAAGAGATTGGTAACAATGGTTTGAAGAAGAAACTTGTTAAGGAAGGTGAAGGATGGGAAACTCCTGATATTGGAGATCAAGTTGAAGGTAATCATCGAGTTTTATGTTAAGAATTGGATTAGTATTAGTAATGTTAATGTAATATGATTTTAATTGTGTATTTTTTTTATTTTTTGTAGTGCATTATACTGGAACTTTGCTTGATGGAACCAAATTTGATTCGAGCCGTGATAGGGCCACCACTTTCAAGTTTAAGCTTGGTCAAGGTAATGTATACGAGTGTCTGACGCGTGTCAATATTTGACACTAACACGATAATGACACATTTTTTAAAATTATTATTACCGGTGTTTTGTAGTGTCTGGTGTCTGTGTTTGTGCTTTATAGGTTATGATTCGATGATTGAGATCCGTTAATTTTATCACTAAGCTGAAGTTAATTACTAATTAATTACTAAAATGTTATTGTTATTGTGAATGTAGGGCAAGTGATCAAAGGATGGGATGAAGGTATCAAAACCATGAAGAAGGGTGAAAATGCTATTTTCACAATACCTCCAGAATTGGCTTATGGAGAGTCTGGGTCACCTCCCACTATTCCACCAAATGCAACTCTTCAGTTTGATGTGGAGTTGCTGTCTTGGACTAGTGTTAAGGACATTACCAAGGATGGTGGGATATTGAAGAATGTTGTAACTAAAGGGGAGAAATGGGACAATCCTAAGGATCTTGATGAAGTATTTGGTACACAACTTAATCTATTATCCTCTATGAGATAGAGATTCATCTATATGATGGTAATATAACATTGATCATTAACATCTCACACTTTATGCGCTTTTATCCTTTCTGCAGTTAAGTATGAAGCTCGTCTTGAAGATGGGACGATTATTTCAAAATCTGATGGGGTCGAGTTCACTGTTGAAGAGGGTTAGTTTTATAGTGCAAACATTTGAATTTTGTGTCGGTGTAGCAGTTGTGTTCGGATATCGGATAATTAACTAATCGTGTATATGTCTTTGATACAGGTTATTTTTGTCCTGCTTTAGCTAAGGCTGTGAAAACAATGAAGAAGGGAGAGAAAGTTCTCTTGAATGTTAAGCCAGAATGTGAGTCAAATTTTTGTTATTATTAGAATTATGTAAATATACATGTTTTGCTTATATAAGTATATTGAGTTTTTTAAGTTTTGCAGATGCATTTGGTGAGAGTGGAAAACCTTCATCAGGAAATGATGGTGCGGTACCACCAAATGCTTCGCTCCAAATCGAGCTTGAGTTAGTCTCGTGGAAGACTGTATCTGACATTACTAAGGATAGGAAGGTCCTTAAGAAGATCTTGAATGAAGGAGAGGGATACGAACGACCAAATGATGGAGCTGTGGTTCAAGGTACAGTTTTGCAATTAATAGCTTTTCAAAGCTTTTGTGCCTTTTCTGTCTCCTTGTATTATATACTGGACTGTAGTATTGAGTAGATGCATCCCATTGATTCAGTGAAACTTATCGGAAAGCTGCAAGATGGGACTGTCTTCCTTAAGAAGGGTCACGATGACGATCAGCCATTTGAGTTCAGAATTGATGAAGGTACTATAAGCAATGGATTTAAGTTTTAAATCTTGACTCTTAAATAGGCTACTACAGTAAAGCCCCTTCTTTTCCAAAATAATCCTAATATGTATCTTCCGTGCACCGTGTAGAGCAAGTAATTGATGGACTTGATAGAGCTGTGAAGAACATGAAGAAAGGGGAAATTGCATTGGTGATCATACAGCCTGAGTATGCTTTTGGTCAATCTGCCTCCCCTCAGGAATTGGCTACTGTTCCTCCTAATTCCACCGTTTATTATGCAGTTGAGCTGATTTCCTTTGTAAAGGTGAGAAAATCATGTCTTCATTTTCATGGTTTTTAGTTTTGACAAACTTGAAAGATATATATGATTACTAAAAAGCGGAATACAGGAAAAGGAATCATGGGATCTGAATACAGAAGAGAAGATAGAAGCAGCTGGAAAGAAAAAGGAAGAAGGGAATGCATTGTTCAAAGCTGGTAAACACGAAAGAGCATCAAAGAGATATGAGAAGGTACACCTACGAAAACCAAAAGATCCCAAGTTACTAGGTAAATTACAGAAATGTTGTGGTATGAAGTGTGCTAACTATAAATATGATCATTTTTCATGGGTGACAGGCCATAAAGTATATCGAGTACGATTCCGCCTTTGGTGATATGGAGAAACAGCAGGCCAAAGCATTGAAAATTACATGCAATCTTAACGACGCAGCCTGTAAGTTGAAACTCAAGGACTACAAACAGGCAGAGAAGTTGTGCACAAAGGTTAGTGTATGAAATTTCATATTCTGTTTAATTTTGTTGTATTTCTTTAATTGAATCGAAGCGAAATGAAGTGAAATCCATTTACCTTTTGAGAGTTGCTTTACTCTGTAGGTATTAGAGCTTGATAGTAGGAATGTAAAAGCACTATACCGGAGGGCACAAGCATATATTCATCTTGTTGACTTGGATTTGGCTGAAATGGATATCAAGAAAGCCCTTGAAATTGATCCAGATAACAGGTATGCTTTTGGTCTCATGTATATGATCTTCAAGTCTTATATGCAATGATTACAAACCTTGTTCCAAAGGGACAATGCTGATGAAACTGTCCTAATTTAAACTTTGTTTGAATTAATCTTTGTTGGATGGATGTTTGCAGGGATGTGAAAATTGAGTACAAAATTTTGAAGGACAAAGTTAGAGAATACAACAAGAAGGATGCACAATTCTATGGTAACATATTTGCCAAAATGAATAAAGTAGATCAATCAAGAACTGCAGCAGCAAAGCAGGAATCTGTGCCCATGGCTGTGGATAGTAAAGCTTAAATTAGGAGTTAACAATGTTTTATGTCTGTACCCATGTTTGCATAATAGCTCTAGCAAGTTATTGCAATTGCTGAGTGGTCTGTCTTGTATTTGTGTCCTGTATTGACTATGTCTCTGTTGTCACCCCAAAAAGCCATGTAGACTGAAAATTAATAAGAAATTAAGTAATCAAGTTTTGATAATTTATGTCTTTGTATTGGTGTCATGACTATGTCTCTGTTCTCAATCACATGTACACAAACCGTATGTGGTCACTTAATTCATGGATTTTTTTATATGAATAAATTCATTTATCAAATTTCAATGAATATATAAATTTGTAACTGTTATAATTTATCCTCTGTCACTGAGATTTTCAGTTTCTATTACATAACTGCCCACTCAAATCAAATAGAACAAAGGGTACAATTCAATACCTACTATTGCTGTGGCTATTCATGTACAATTAAAGGGCGAGAAATAGATATAATCTGCAAATCAAATTCATTTATGATTCTATACATTGTTTGAAGCGATTGTAAACTCAACCATGGGGAGATTCATGTACCTGAGATAAAAAGTTAGGCCAAAAAGTCAGTCATGAACCCCAAATGTTTACAAGTAACCTCACTAAACTCCTGTGAATTCAGATTGTGATGATAGTTGCACATGTTTCTCCTACGTTCAACTTCTTTTAGTTGGGAAGTATTGAGCAAAGACTTTCTTGGCAAATTACAGAACTCATTGACTCAGTATACAATTATACTCAAACAAAAAGTGCTGCAAAAGTACATTTTGAACTAATAGTTCAAATTTGTCGACGCTCATTGCCAACAGTATATGCAGCTATAATCAGGGTCCGGTCATAAGGTTGATTAAGTTATATCCAAGCTCCATGGTCATACCCAACCCTTCTCTGTTATCATATTGCTTCTTAAACATACATGCATTTCTGAAGTAGTTTATATCTCAAGGAACTTTCACTTTCTCTCCCGATCCAACCTCCAGTTTCCAGAGGAAAGGAATCCCCATCTTGTTCATCGAACTCAATATTTCTTTAGCATGGCTTTCCATTCCTGCAGATTTATATAAATGCACAGCTACACTCAAGACAAACTTATCCCCTTTTGTTGACTTGCATATGCTTTCATAAAAGTTGATTCCTTCTTCCACACGTCCATATTTCAGGTAACCTTTCATGATTGTTCGGTAACATATGAGATCCGGAGTTACACCAAAAGTTGATATCCCCTCGTATACCCTCTTGGCTTCATCAATCAGCCCAGCTTTTATGAATGCAGAGAGTAAAATAGTAAAATGGGCACAGGATGGTGAAATACCCTCGCTCTGCATAGCATGTATGGTTTCCTCAGCTTTGGAGTAATTTAGGCTCTCTGTATATGCTTGTACTAGCGAAAGATACGTGGAAGAGTCGGGCAAACAACCTTGTATCTGCATGGCCTGGAAAAGTTTCTCTACTTCATCATGAACTCCAGCATTTGCATATACATTGATCATAATATTATAGCTGATCTGTATCCCCAACAAAGGCAAAGATTTAGCACTAATTCTCTAAAATAGTATTATTTAAAAACAACTAATGTAAAACATGCCTTGCGGTTCAATGTAAAATATGTCATTATTTGGGCTGCAATGTAACTCAAGTTTTTAAATAAATTAATTCGACAATACCTATTATATACTTGAGTCTTGAAAATATAGTTAACAAAAATTTTCAACTTTACCTTTCCAGGTTTAATCCCTTCTTCCTGCATTTTACTAAACAACTGTGAAGCTTCATGTATCATACCTACAAAATATATAATTATGAGTTTTCTTTTGACACTTTAGAATACCAACCATGAAAAGTAAATGAACTAATAACCAATCATCATGTGCTAATCACATTATGTGGCAAATCATATTGGAAACAAAGAAAAATTATGCACATGAAAACAAGAACAATGCAATTTTCAGATGCAAGATTGCATCTAGATTTATCAAAATTTCATCTCAGTTAAGGTAGACTAGTCCGGTACCAGCTTTTCCATAATAGCCTATCAAATTCATGTATGCTCTTTCATCCAAAGGGACATCCAATGCGCGAGCTTTGTTGAGCATCTCCACAGCTCTATCCAACTTTTGATCTTTTCCATAGACACTGCATAACCAGTTAAATATTGGTCCAAAAATTAGCAGCCGGAAGAATAGATACAAAACCTTATATTAGCAGAAGACAAAGTATAAAAGCTACAACCTTATCATTGTGTTATATGTTTGAATTGATGGAGCAACACCATTGGAACACATCCGCTCAAAAATACTAGATGCAAAATTCAATTTTCCTAAAACATGGAATAAACTGTATTAGCAAGCTTGATGTTTTAATTTAATCTTTCTTATGCAAGCAGGATTCTTGATATTTGACCTGCTTTAAGCATGGATTTGATAAAGGTATTGTAAGCCACAGTATCAAGTTTCAAGTTTTCTCCTAGACTCCGGGAGATAATATTCTCAGCCTCCCGATGTTTTCCTGAAAAGAAATTACGTGTAAAATTATCAGTTGAATGCTAAGTAACTGCATTCTGAAATGAGAAACAACAAAAAATTGATGCTTCTGAAAAATCCTTATTTTCCAAGATTGTACAATTTGTTCCAATCCAAACAAGAGAATAATTCAAGAGTTCTTAATTGTTATAGCATGTTCCAACTGATTGGTAGAACCATGTGAGAGCATAAAGTGTTGCATATCAGGTTGATTTATTTATCAGACACTAGTTTAGTTAACTGTCGCCATACCTTCATTTGTCAAAGCATTTACAACGATGCTAATACCAACAGCACCCAAATCATGTCCTTCTTCTGTTGCTTGCTTATATAGCAAATATGCTTTTTCTTGTTTACCGCATTTGGCATATGCGTCAATCATACAGTTATACAGTAGTTTACTAGAGGTTGGAGAATTTACATATTCTGCAAAAATATCTTCAGCTTGTTTCAGCATATGCTGTTTCGCATAATGGCTAATTAAAGAAGCTGCTGAGACTTCTTCCATTCTGCAGCCAAGCGTAATCAATTGATGGTTGAGTGATTCTACTTTACCGATTTCTCCTGGAAAAAAAAAAGGTTGAAAATGGAAATTTCAAAAAGATATCAGAGAGAGGTGAGATAAATTATTATTTTCTTGAATACCAGAGGCCCTAAGCCCAAGGTGTAATCAATTTTGTAGTAGAGATTTACCATCTTTAGTCAAACACATGACGAAATGATTAACAACTTTTGATCCTCCTGCACAACCCAGCAATAGTTTCAGTAACATTCTTGTCTTGCTGAAGTTGTTATTTGTCAGATATACACGGAGCATCATGCCAAGAGCTGTAGTATCAAGTTTGTCAGTGGGCTTAATGGTGACGAGTTTATCATCAATTTGCACATCCTCCTCACAAAGAATCCAATGAAATGTCTGGAAGAATTTGCAATTTTTAAAAGATTCATTCTTGACCATTTGATTTGTCAGGTGCTCAGCTTCTAGAAGCATTCCCTCCTTGCAATAAATATTCATAACTGTCCTGTAAAGCTCCTCATCAAAATGTGTCCCGTTGTCCCTTATTCGAACGATAAATTCCTTTGCTTTGTCCATCAAATTAAGTCTCACATACAGATTGAGCACATCATTACAAGAACCAGCATCAGGCAGTCCTGTCTTACAAAGAGCTAAAAATGTTCCTTCAGTAGCTACTACATTTTCTTTCGTCACATAACATTGTAACAAGACAATATAAGCAAATCGAGAGAACCGTATGTTTTTAGACTTCATGAGTGCAATGACTTCCAAAGCTTTGTCTACATTTCCTGGAGTAAGATGGACTTGTGCCATTGCCAAATATGTTTTCTCATTCGTGAGTAGGCCCTGATGCTTTAAATTTTCAAATGTTTTGCAAGCATCCTCGTATAAACCAAGCTTTCCATAAACTCTTATAAGCAAACCATATATGACTTCATCAGCAAGAGTTCTGTTTCTTCTCATTTCTGCAAAGAGAGAGAGGACTCTAGGGTAGTCCTCATATTTGTAATACAAAGATATAAGTGTAGCACAAGTGTAATTACTAGGAGCTACTCTACGAAACCTCATATCTTCATACAGTCGTTGCACTTCATCTCTGTTTCCATTTTTAGCATTAAAAGTTATAAGCAAGTTATAAATTGATTCCTCAGGGACAAATCCATTATTCTTCATTTCATCAAAAGTCTTGAAAGCATCTTCATGCAGCCCTTCTTTGACAAGAGAACTAATGACTACGGTGTAAGTAAAATCATTCAGCACCACCCCTTTTCTCACCATATCCCTCCACACGTGAACAACCTCTTTATGTAGTGATTTCTTTTGCAAAGAAGATAACATAAAGTTGAAGACAGGAACAGAGAGAATTATTCCCCTTTCTTTCACGGCCGAATAAAAAGACAACATGGACTTATGACGCCCCCATCTCGCATAAGAACAGAGCATGGTACCACAAGCCACTTCATCTGGTTCACAACCTGCATCGAGCATCTCCAAGAAAATCTCTTCAGCCAGATTAAGCTTCCCAACTTGTCCATACAAGCGCAGCACAATCGTGTAGACAATAACACTCGGATGGTAGCTCAGCTGTTGAACCACAGGACTATCAATACACAATATCAATTTCTATACAATGTGGGCCAACAACATAAATAAAAGTGACTTTAGAAACACAAAATTCCTTCGACTTATTTCCAAGTGTTTGGTTTCTTATTCTATGAAGAGAAAACAACTCTGACCCGAAAACGAATTCTAACTTGAACTTCAAATCAGGAGATTCTACATTTAAAAAACAAAAAAGCAACTTTAGCCTCACATCAACATAGTTCGATTCACTTCATGTGAATGTATTTAAACATAAATCACTATACATTTGACCCATTTAAAATCAATTTTTGTCACTGTAGAATCAAACAAACACCGAGTGAGTTTGGTTTTACGTGAAAAGTATTAAAATTGATTTAGCCTCTTGTTAAATGTGAGTTTACTCAAAATACACATGTTTATGGTATGACAAAAGTTGACTTTCCCTCCAAACATATGTTTAACATCACTTTATTCTAAGCTCAATTTTAACCAAATCAATTTCACAAAAATCAAGTTTATTCACAATAAACACACTAACTAAATTAAACACAAACTTACTTAATTTTGAACAAAAGAACCAAATTAATTAATTATTTGTTTTTGTTTTCACCACCAGTATTCGGGCCCACTGGGCCGCCTAATCTGGTCCGGGGGTCAGTTTTGGCATTAAGTGGTTTCAATTCAACCCCCTCCGACCGCAGTTGCAAGGAGTCAAACCGTGATCCTCCCTACCAAGTCCAGCGTCAATTGCCACGGGACCAACTAACGATCGGTAGTTAATTAATTAACTTTGCTTTAAGTAACATAACATATATATATATTAACTGATAACCCTATTATGAAATTGAAGATGAAAATGAAAAGAGAATAAGAAAAAGACCTGCAATTTCATCCAATCAAAAAAATCTTTAACTTGTCTCCACCCTTTTTGTTCCTTAAGAACAACACACATCTCTTTAAAAGTAAGTTTCCCAACAAAAGAACTCATAACCATTCTCATATCATAAACACCATCAGAAATCTCAGAAAGAGAACGAACTTTCTTAATAGCAGCAACAACATGTTTACCATACAATTGACCATTACGATCATCTTGTAAATACCGAACCATTTGTTCAGGAGTTCTTTTAATCCAACGAGGTGTTTGAGCTTGAGGACCTTGGTTTCTTCTTAAAGTACTTAGATATCGAGCTTTACCTTTGATTATACGGCGTGCGTTGTCGTCGGAGAGAGGGTTTTTGGCGTGCCTGTGACGGGGTTTTGGTTTTGTTGGGTCGCCGGTATGAGGTGACCATGGGTCACGGTGGATTTTGTCTGATGGGGTGTAATTGCAAATTGGAAAAATAATAATGGGTTTGTTTTTGTTGTTTTTTGTGTTTGTTTTGTGGGATTTGGAATGTGGAGGTAGAAGTGGTGTGGAGAAGAGGAATGGGGATTTCAAGTGCTCCATATTCTGATACTTAGATAAGTTTAGAGTTCAAGTGTGGATGTAGTATGCATAATAACTACGACATTGTTCTGTGTTTGTCTCTTCTGGGGAATCCTTCGGATTATCTAAAACCAATTACAATTACATTAGGAGTGTTCTTTGTTCAAAAAATCGCTGGAACCACTTGATGCCACAACTGATTCCCGAATCAGATTAAATTGATGGTGCAAACCAAAATTTTTTTTTGCACTTTTGACCTCTTAAGTTTCAAAAAGTTGTAATTTTGGCCCCCCATGTTTCAAAATAGCAGTTTTGGCCCCTATCTTTACCTCATTTTGCAAAAGTTCAATTTTGATCAATTTAACGTTTATGTGGCAAGTGCAAGTCACTTAAGTGACTCAACTGCTACATCAATTTTCTTTTTTTGTCTTCTTAAAATAAAATAAAAAATAAAAAGGAGAGGATTGCTTATAGAGCGTTTAACACATACAAACAAGTATCTTTTACTTTCTAGCATGCAAAGCCAATATGAGGCAGAAACTACAGAGTATAAAATCTTAGAAAGTGGCGCCACTAAAAAAAATCACCATTTTTTACCCAAAAAACAATTGATATTGACTTAGTTCCTCAATGCTGGGTTTTTATAAGGAATAATGATTTTCATTACACTCTTCATGATGATAGCAATAAATTGGAGGCAAATTTTTTAATGATAATCATATGACAGCAAGTAAAATGTTCATCCTACTTTGCCATTTATCTATTATTAGTAGGATAAGCTTATTTAACATGATTTAAATTTGGGTTGGTTGTATTAAGGTACCAGTCACTAAATATTATGTTTGTCATTCCCATTGGAAATGTTTTTATTAGTGCATCAGTTGTGTACATTTATAAATATTATGTTTGTACAGAATAGCTCAACTATTTTGCCAATTTATTGCAAACTAAGCAACATTGACTTGGTCAAAATTGATCTTATGTAAAAGGAAGTAAAGATAGGGGGCCAAAATTGCAACTTTCTGAAATTTAAGGGGCCAAAAGTGCTATTTTGAAATATAAGGGGCCAAAATCGCAACTTTTTGAAACTTAAGGGGCTAAAAGTGCAATTTAGCCAAAATAAAAAATTACTATAAGCAATCATAAGAATTTAGTGTTTTGTAAGAGTATCAGCAATCATATTCGCTTGTTTAACTAGATAGAACAGTAGTAGTACTTATTTGGATATTCAACAATTTAGTGTGTAAGGTGAATAACATTTTTACAATTTAGTGAATAAAATTTTATTTTAATAGATAAGAGGATCGAGGTTAGAAGAAAAAATGATTACAGAAATTTTTACAAAATCATACAATCTTGATCCAAAATGTTATATCACTTTATTTATATAAATATAATAATTACACGTGAGTGAAATAAGATAAATGGGCAACAAGTAGGGTTGAGAATAGGCTAGGCCGAGCTAGGTTTTGCCAAGCCTGAGTTTGGCCTACCAAAAAATTGAAGGCCTAAGCCTGACCTGTGACCTGTCATAGGCTTATTTTTTAGGCCTGAGTTTGGCCTTTTGGAAGTCTGGCATGACCTATTAGCCTGTTTAAAAGCCTATTTTACATGAATATATTTAAATAAATAATTATATTTATCTTTCAATATACTAATGAACTAATAAATCAATGATATTAAACTTCCTTTGATATTTAACATAATATTTTAGAGAATTTGACTATATATGACATCGTATTTCAATTTTAGTTTATAATAATACATTTATATATGTGAAAAGTTGATGTAGATTAATAAACTTAAACTACTGAAAAATTTAATAGATTTATAATTTAATCAAAGTACAAATTTTAATATATAATAATAATAAATGTAAAAATATTATTCATATTTACTTAAATAGGCCGGCCTAGTAGGCCTAAAAGGCTTTTTTCATGGCCTGAAGTCTGGCCTTTTTAGCTAAATAGGCTTATAGCAAAGCCTTGGCCTGCTCTATTTAAACAAATAGGCCGGCCTGCCCTGAGCCTATATAGGCTAGGCCGTAGGCCCCTGTAGGCCGGCCTGGCCTATTCCCAACCCTAGCAACAAGTTGCACCGTTAATCTTTTTTGAATGAGAATGATATAAAGAAGCAATTCTACACAGAAAAAGGGACAAAAAAGAAGACTTCTTTTACAATGAATCTAGGAGAGCATGGTTATTCATGGTTGAACTTGAGTAAAAAAAAATTGTCGAAGGCTTCTTTTACTATTCTTGTTTTGGATTTTGTCATTCGGTCCAGTAGACCATGTACAACATCATTTTACCCAAGACCCATTAAGTCTATCATTATTTAAACAAAAGGATTTTTTTCAAGCATATAAACCCTAATTGCCTACTTCTTCAATTTTCTCATTCTTCCTAATTGTCTTTTCATTCTAGTTTTGTTAGTCTTCTCTAGTAAGATTCCTACCTTCATTTCGCCAGTTACTCTTTTCATTACTTCATTTTTTTTTGTTCCTAGAACTCATGGAAACAAAAATTTATCATTTTTATTTTCTTGATTCATAGGTATTCTGTTGAAGATAAAAAGTAACAAAGGTACATATTTTTTTTTAGATCTATTAGAAAATTATTAAACCTAGTCATTATGAGATATAGATCTAAGAAATTCAATTTATTTTTTTATACATAGAAATTCAAAATTTTAAATGCTCGAAAAATGATGGAGTTGGTATGCAAGAAAGTAATCCCAATATTTATCATGGTGGTTTGGTTGATTTGCATACCAACTTTGCCATTTTACCAATATTTAAAATTTTGAATTTCTAAGTAAAAAAAAAAAAATTGAATTTCTTAGATATGTATCTCATAATGACTGAGTTTAATAATTTTCTAGTAGATCTAAAAAAAAATATGTACTTTTGTTACTTTTTATCTTCAAGTGAAGATTTATGAATCAAGAAAATAAAAATTAGAAATTTTTGTTTCCATGAGTTATAGGAACAGGAGAATCTGAAGTAATGAAAAAAGTAAATGGCGAAACGAAGGTAGGAATCTTACCGGAGAAGACTAATAAAATTAGAACCAAAAAACAATAAGGAAAAATGACAAAATTGAAGAGGCAAGCAATTAGGGTTTATATGTTTGAAAAAATGTTTTTGTTTAAATAATGATCTGACTTAATGGGTCTTGGGTCAAATGATGTTGTACATGGTCTACTGATCCGAATGACAATCTCAAATGATGTTGTTCATGGTCTTAATCAAAATCGGTGTTGCACATTAGACCTTATATATGTATATATAGAGAAAGATCAAATTATACTCATAATTGATATAAAATAAAATTTACCTGGAGTCCAATGAACTCCCTAACGTAAGTCCCTCTTTCCTTTCTTTTTTTTTCTTCTTCTTTGTTTTGATTTTACTGCCTTTGTCATATTTCTCTCTTCTGTTTGATACGAGGTGCTGGTGGCAATGGAGGCAAGGAGTATGGGTTTAGGGTTTTTTAGTTTTCTGCCGTTGTCGTAAAAAATTTTGTAGAAGAATATTTTTTTGTCCCTTTTTATGTGTAGAATTGCTTGTTATTTATAAATAAAAATTAGGTTTAGGCATTAATTTTTGATTGGTCTATTTTGGAATTAGATTGTACGATGTGAGCTAATTTGCAAATGTAATGAAAAATTTCTTTTCAAATCTGATTTGTTCTTTGAACGTGATTCTGCTGCTGCGTGTTTCCTTTTTTGTTTATTATTTAATTTTCATTTTTTTCCAGATTTTATTCTTATATATTTTGGATTTATTTTAGCCAATAAAAGTATCACAGTGGAATTCAAACCTAGGGGTGTACATCAGTTGAACAATTTCAATCAACCCGGTCAAACCACCCAATCCAATAAAGTGGGTTGGGCCGGGTTATTGGGTGGGTGATTTAAAAATGGCAAATCCATAAAAAAAAAGTTTCGGACAAAATCGAACCCAAACCAAAAAACCCATTGACCCATTGATTCGGTAGTACTATGATTTTTTAAAATAATTTTTATATTAACATTAAAGATTTTACATCATTAAAAGAGAAAAGCCACAATTAGTTCAATACTCAAATTTTAAAAATAAGTTGTATGCGTGTTTATTTCACACGGCAACAAATTACTATTTTGTATATCATAGTTTTAACATATTCTTTGATCATCTCTTTCGAGTTTACAGTCTTCGACTTCTTTCTGTCATTTAAAAGTAGTTGTGCTAAAAAGTATCATTATTTGAAAATAGTGAAAATATGTTATTTTTTATGAGAAATAAAATATGGTGATGATATTATCATTTTATGATGGTAGAAATTAGTGAAAATATGTTACACTGTTTTTTAAGAAAATAAAAAAGTTGTGTTATTTTTATAAAAAATGATGATTCGTCATTGAATATTTAAAAACGTTAAAATTTGGGTAACCCAAACAATCCACCCAACTCAACCTGAAATGAATGGATTTATCCAACCCGGCCCAATACTAAAGGGGGTGGTTATTTTACTCAACCTAATCTGGAGTACCCTATATGGGTGAGCATCGGTCGGGTTCGGTCGGATTCGGGCCAAAAATCGTAAAACCGATAAAAACCGCAGCCTCTTAATTTGGACCCAATTCCGACCGTCTACATCTTCGGTTTGTTCGGGTCATACGGGTGACGGGTATAGCAGGTCGGTTTTAACGGGTTACATTGAAACTTTGTTGTTACATCTAAAATTTTATTGATCAAAAAAATATTATTCTTCAAATAGTTCAATATCTCGTACACACTGCAACAAATGATACAATAAAAATGATGAGAAGTGATCCAACGACAATAATAGATAGTAGATGAGAAGTAAAAATTAATATAAATTTAGAATATTATCTTTCACATCTCCTTTATCAACCTATTACAAGCATAAACTTGTAAAATATAACATTTTTCTTCTCTATCAAAGATAGACAAAATTAACAAAGCGAAGAGTATAAGAGATTAAGAGGTGCTCAAAACTGGAAAAAAAATAATTAATTTATAATTTAGTAATTGTTTGGTCGGTTTCGATTATGAAGAGATAAATTTTAGAGACCCGCACCCGCCAGTATACAACCGTTCATGGCCGATTTTTCACAATTGTTGACCCGAGACCCGACCCGCACCCGACCGAGTGCTTCTATATGTTGGCGGTTATGTCGGTTTCGAGTCGGGTTGCGGGTTTGTGCTCACCCCTATATATGGTTCAGGTTTTGGTTTTGTATAAACCCAACCAAATCCGACCCATCTACATCCCTATTCAAACCTATGACCTTGCACTTGTAACTCCCTTAAACATTATCTTGACTATCAAATGGGCTAGTTCACAATTTTTTTTAAAAATGTGACAAATATTCCATATGATAATAAAATAGTGGGTAAAATTTAGGATATGACAACTTAACATTGACGCAGACAAGTGATATAGACTCAGAATGAAAATGCTAGAAAACGGAGGGCAAAATTTAGTGTATGACGGTTAAAAGTTTTCTGACATATGTTTTGAATAGAAACTCTTGTGTGTTCACAAAAGAGTAATGTTACATTGCTAAAAAATGCTTTAACGAATTCAAATTTTACAAAATTCATCGTTGAGTTGAAATTTTTTATCATATAGATCATCTATGTTAAGTTTTACAAAAATCTAAAATTGTTTAACATGTTTTTAAGACACATAATTATTAACTGTATTCAATGAACGTTAATAAGTAAATATTCTTGAATTATGAAGATTTAGTTTTTAAAAAGAAAAAGAGTTTAATTGATATAAACAGATATAGTAGAAAAAATTACACATTCAACCAATCACCATCATGATTTCCGCCACGTCACCATGTTTTATCTCACCTTCTTGATGTGATATGAAAAATTACATCATTTCCATTGATTGTTCGTATAAAATTAATTTACGATGACTGTGCATATAGATTAAACGACTTTGATATGGAGTATATTCTTTTTTAGCATTGAGAAAACATGTATGATTGATGGCAAATGAATGCGTGGCAATCACACAAGTAATTGAAAACATATGTGTCAATATCTCCTAAATACACCAAACCACGTTGCTCTCATTCTCACATAGCCCCATCCCACCATGACACCATATATCATCTATCTCTCACTACACTCTCACTGCATAAATCATCCTAACAACCTCCAAAAAACCATCCACTAATTTCTCAAACCCAAACATAACAACAAACACAAAAGCTGCAAACAATTTTAATCCATGGCGACATTAACAATAACATTGGTAATGGTAACATCATGGCTAGTACTATTTTGTACTACTTCATCTTACGCAGCTCGCATGGTTGGTGGAAAAACAGAGATCTCAAATGTAAGAACAAACGAGGAGATACAAGAACTTGGGAAATTCTCTGTGGAAGAGTATAACCGAAGTGTGAAGATATGGAAAGAAGGAGAAGGAGAATTAAGGTTTGTTGAAGTGGTGGAGGCACAACAACAAGTAGTTTCTGGAATCAAATACTATATGAAGATTTGGGTTATACAAGTGAAGAGTGATGGTGTTGGAGATCCTACTATGTTTGATTCGGTGGTTTTGGTTAAACCATGGCTTAGTTCTAAACATCTTCTTCACTTTGCTCCTTCACCACAATGAATTATGACTAGTTAATTGTAGTTAGTTATTTAATTTTGTGTATTTATTATGGATATTATTAGTACTAGTACGTACTTAATCATGTATTAAATCAATTTTCAAGTATGTATGAACTACATGCATGTATTAATCTTTTAACTTCTCTATTGTTATCTACTAAATAACGTTTTCATACTTTTGGATCAAATAAAAATGTTTAGAAGTGTAGTTGATCATTAATGATGGTTGCTATTCTTTTTTCGCATGGCTCAGACAGAACAAAAAGAAAATAACTTTACATACTTGGAAAGTAGGCGAGTTTTGCGTTATCTAAAAAACTCGCCTACTTTACGGGGTTAAAAATCTATTAACCCAAAGAAAATATTGTCGCCAATCGTGATGAGTATTTTACATGTCCTTACATACATTTAGGCTCTATTTCCTAAAAAATAGCGGATAGCTGATAAGCTAGCTTATAGCGGATAGCTTATAAGTTAGCTTATAATGGATAAACTAGCTGATTGAATTTGTAGTGTTTGGTAAAATTAGCGGTTGGACTAGCTTATAAGTATGAAATGACATAAAAAAGATAAGTTTAATTAATATTTAATTTTTTTTCAAGTAAGATGATAAGGGTAAAATTGGAAGAAAGGATAATAAGCTATAAGCTATAAGTTCATAAGCTATTTGAAATAGCATTTGAAAAATAAGCTATAAGCTAGTAAAATAAGCTATAAACTCTTTTCTAAAAACGGTTACCAAACAGAGTTTTTATAAGCTAAAAGCTAGCTTATTTGGTTTACCAAACAGAGCCTTAGAGAAGTTCATTAATTAATGTCTTGATTTTTGGTTCAAGTACACAAGTTTTTAGCTATAAGCTTTTTTTACGGTTCAATTCCCGCAACTGCGATTAGAAGGCCAGAAATATTGCTGAACTGATTTCCGAACCTAATTAAATTGATGGTGAAAAAAAAAGTAAAAAAACTAAATTTTTTGTCTAATTAAAAGAGAATGGTCCTAAAAGTAAAAAAAATTCACTTATTAAAAAAAATTATTTTTTAGAGAGATATAATAGAATAACTTTCGGAATTAGCTTATTATATCATGTTGCCTCACCACAATAAATTAAGACAAGATATATGATACATTTATTCTATCATATCTCTTATCATATTCACCAAATGAACTCTAAAAGTGTTTAAATTTTGGATGATTGAAATCACATATGATTCACAATAAGAATGTTGTATTGTTGTTTCTTTCGATAATCCCGTCACATTTAAAATTCAACATATTTCCCCAAACGATACAAAATGTTGTTCAACCTTGTGCAAATTTGACAGTTATATTTCTTTGGGTGGAGATAATCAGGGTGCAAGTAATAGCATGATCTAAAGATTCATAAAGCTTAACTTCAGAATGAGTTGTTTGTGCAAGAAAGTGTGCAAAATTTTGAGTAAGTACATGTATTTAAAAATAAAAAATCCAAATTAATAACAAAGAATTGATAAACAGTTTTGTGATGTTCAAATAAATAATAAAAGTATTTAAACTAACCAATTCAAACGATGTGACATTGTTTTCACTTATTACAACTTGAAATGAACAATTGTGAATCTCAAAAAAAAAAATAAAAAAAAAATGAACAATTGTGACCTAAAACAGTACTCAAGCTATGAAATGGTGGAAATAAAAATCCACTAACTTATCAATCAAACCTTATCATAAGAAAAATACATTCTCCATATATAGTAGAAGAAAGCAATTTTTTTATTTTCAATTCATCGATAAAAGTTTCTTAATGTTGGCCAACCATTAGTAAAGAGTGGTTGGGTTAATGACTTATTAAATTGAAA
Source organism: Trifolium repens (assembly GCA_030408175.1). NCBI lineage: Eukaryota > Viridiplantae > Streptophyta > Magnoliopsida > Fabales > Fabaceae > Trifolium > Trifolium repens. The sequence goes on along the minus strand of CP125842.1, from coordinate 53,561,487 downwards.
TTCACGATAAATCTCATCTCCATCTACCAATTGCTACTAATTAAGCTTATGAAAAAATGCATATACAAAAGAAGCGATCTAATTCTCCAACATTTTGGATTTTTTACAAAGTTAGTAATTTTAATTTAGAATAATAAAAGAGAAGTTCAAATAAAAATGTTAGCCCAATTTCTGACATGAACTATAAAAAACATTCCCTTAATACTTCTTTGTAGAATTGAAGAAAATCTTGATGCCACGATTTTTTTAATGTGGTTTGCTTTTTTTGTTTTGTTGATATGAAGTTATATAATGAATATTTCTGTTATTATGTCATACATTTGTGGTATGATAATAATTGAAAAACCTTAATATTTTTTTTGATAAATCATAAAGCAAATTTCAATTTTTTAAAGTCTTAATGAAAACTGATTATTTCATGTGAGAATCTATTTTTTATCTTTTAAATGACATGATAATGAGAATAATTAAAGTTCAAAAGATTCTCATTCTTATTCGGATTCTTATCCTTATTCTTATTCCTTTATGACATTCTGTCATCCCATAAACTAACTACTACATAATCATGTGAAAATTTTAAATATTTTTTTTTTAACATTATTTAATGGATAACTTATTCAACAACTATTAAAATTTTACTACATAAACAAATTTTGCACATAGAGTAATAAAAAAAAGTTCACCTATTGTCAATAAAAAAAGGACAAAACTTATATACTTTTCTTTAGGTATTGTTTTTACTGTGCCTCTCACAAAAAGTTAGTTACTTATATTTTCTATTTAAAAAAAATAAAAGAAAACTATTTTTTTAATAATAATAACCACCTCCATGTATCTAGCACAGTAAGAACTGTGTCTAAAGTACTGTACATAAGTTTAGTCCATAAAAAAATTCACCGTTTCCCAAAATAGTATACAGTAGTAGGGGAGTGGTTATGGTACATAAGTTTTTTCCTTATGTACCATGCATAAATAATAAAAATTGCTTAATGCACCCTCCAGATTACTTAATGCACCTCCTAAATTACTTAACGCACCCCCCAAATTTCTAACCCATCTCCTAAAAATTTGGGGGTGCGCTAAGCAATTTGGGGGGTTCACTAAAAATCTGGGGGTGCGCTAAACAATTTTAGGTATTTATGCACGGTGCATAAACATGGCTTATGCACCATAACTTATGCCAGAGTGGTAATACACAAGAAGAATTATACACGTGACGAGACATCGTATATTCAAATTCAAATCCAAATTCCAAACACTCTCACAACGGCTAGTTCTTCTGCTTCTCTCTCTCTCTCAACTCAAACCCTAGTTCCTCTTTCTAGAATCACGTTGCAAATAAGCGATTATGATGAAGAAATTGACGGTTCTGAGAAATGCAAAGCGCGACAGTCCTTCCTCCGTCTACCCCAAATCCACGCAGAAGCACCGATTCACACCCTTTAAGGACAAAGAGAACAAACCCCCTAAACCTCCCTCTAACCCTCTCAAGCGCAAGCTCCATTTTCTTCCCGATGAAACCGTTTCTACCTCCTCCGATTCCGGTGTCAAGGTTTTTGTTTCACTCTTTTCCTCTTCAACATTTATTAGGGTTTTTAATTTAATTAATTTTGAATTTTATATTATATATTAATTTTCAGGTTGTTGTGAGGTTGAAACCGATTTGCAATGACAAAGACAAAGACGAAGGTGATTCCGTGATTCAGAATATTTCTAGTGATTCCTTGCAAATCAACGGTCACGATTTCATTTTTGATTCCGTTGCTCACATGGATTCTACTCAGGTATGATTTTCTTCTGTGTCGTGTATTTCTCTTGTGATCTCATTTCAATTACTTGATTCATGTGTTGTTTATTGTTTTTCAGCTAGATATGTTTGAGCTTATTGGTGTGCCACTAGTAGAGAATTGCTTAGCAGGGTTCAATAGTTCCGTTTTCGCTTATGGGCAGGTTGCTTTATATCCATTTTCTATTACATGATGTTGCTTTATTACTCTTGATTATTATTAATTTTCCAATTTTTGTTTTTCCATGTAGACCGGGAGTGGAAAGACATACACCATGTGGGGTCCTCCCAATTCTTTGGCGGTCGGAAACTCAATAATTGATCAACAAGGAGGTCTTGCCCCTCGTGTTTTTGAGAGACTCTTTGCCCGCATAAATGAAGTTAGTGTCAATTTCAAGTACTATTCTTTATTAAATCATTTGACGATTCTATGAACTTAATTGGTGTGTTTCCTGTGTAGGAGCAAAACGATCAACTCCAGTATCAGTGTCGCTGCTCTTTTCTTGAGGTTGAATTGAATGACTGATAATTGTTTATTGCTATGTTCTCGTTCTGCTTAACTCTTGTCTAGTATTTTGACGCGCAAATTTGATTTTTGCAGATATACAATGAGCACATAACCGATCTGTTAGATCCAAATAAAAGAAACCTACAGGTTAAATCTAAATCATTTTAGTCTTCCCTTGCTTATGTTTGACTTGTGTTTATAGCGGAACTGGTTTATTTGTTGTTTATTCAGATTAGAGAAGATGTCAAATCTGGTATCTATGTTGAAAATCTAACAGAGGTGCACGTGTGTACAGTGAAGGATGTGAATCAGCTTTTGATAAAGGTGTGCTTTATCATACATTCACTTGTAGTAATATGAATTAGCCGTTGTCGAACTAGTCTTAGACTGTTATTCTGTAGTGCTTTTTTAATGCTCTGAAACACAGACAATTCAATGCTGAATATCTATCTGGTGTATGGATGGCAAATTAAATGCTTGAGTTATGCATCTATACTAAATGCATTTATATTTAAATCAAATTTTTCGCTTGTTAAATTTCTTGAAGAGTAATTAATTATCTTTAGGAATTTGTATGAAATGCTTATTTTATCTTTAGGAATTTGTATGAAATGCTTATTTTAGCTTTGTTTCAATACTATGGATTTGTAATATTGTGTTGATCCTGTAGGATGTATTTTATTTTCATTTCTTCCACATACTACTTACTAGAAGTTTCTATAATTCATGTCAGAATGTCAGATACCTGTATATGCATGTCGTTGTGGGATAGACATGTAATTGTGATTTATATATGGTTCACTTTAGGTGGTGCTAATCTCGGGATTTGATTTCATCAATTATATTGGACAGTTGTCTTCTTCCATCACCACATACTACTTACTAGAAGTTTCTATAATTCATGTCAGAATGTCAGATACCTGTATATGCATGTCGTTGTGGGATAGACATGTATTTGTGATTTATATATGGTTCACTTTAGGTGGTGCTAATATCGGGATTTGATTTCATCAATTATATTGGACAGTTGTCTTCTTCCATCACCATTGCGATTTGCGACAAACCTTTACAGTTTACAGTTTTAGGAACATTTAAGGCTTGTACATCGTACCTTCCTAATATAACATGTTTCAACTAAACTTGTCATCTTTAAAATCGGCATTAAAAGAACACTTCATTACATTTTTCATAACAAGTATTTTGCATGAAACACATATTGGGAGGACTTCATTTTGAGCATGCATGACTCAAATCTCCATTAAGCAAATTAAGTTAAAATTGATTTTGTCATCGAGAGAAATTAAATGCTTCACTGCTTTTACAGGCTGACTTGAATATATCAATTTTTCTTTTTTGAAGTTTGACCTTGCTTTTATGCTAGTAACTAGTAACTAGTAACTAGTAATTTTTAAGTTTTAGCTTTCCAATTATTTTAATGATTATGGATCCACATTCTATTATTGCCAATGGCTATTTCTTCTTTCCTTTTTTGACTAACCTTTTTTGTAGTTGAGGAAATCTTCTGATTAATCTTTGACTATTATGTACCTTTCACTATGTAGGGATTGTTAAACAGAACAGTAGGTGCAACCAGTGTAAATTCTGAAAGCTCCCGTTCACATACTGTTTTTACTTGTGTTGTTGAATCACGATGCAAGGTAATATATTTTTATCTCGTGGACAGATAATGTTGAATAATTGTTTTGAACCCTAGTTAACTTGTATTATATTATGGGTCAGCTGCAGATAGTAGGAAGTCAAAAAAGTTGGTGATCTTTAACTATATAAATTTTAGAAGAAACAATGTGCTATCCTAAATTTTTGCTTTTCTCATGTCCTATTTGCTAAAGCAACCGTTCAGAAGACATTTCTCTGCATCACAGCACAACTAAAAATAGAAGAGTAATTGATGTTAGCTCATATTTTCAATTTGCAGAGTATTGCGGATCGTATTAGCAGATTCAAAACAAGTAAAATCAATCTTGTTGATTTAGCTGGGTCAGAACGACAGAAATCAACAGGTGCAGCAGGATACCGTCTAAAGGAAGCTGGTAACATTAATAGATCACTTTCACAGCTTGGGTATGATTTAACATGCTTGTGTATTCCATTGTTATGTTAATTGTTATGAAAAATTCTTTGTTGCCACTCAAAATATTCATATTCTAGTCGTTGCTCCATTGTAGATATCCATTATAATTTGAATATTTGCAACAAAGCACTTTTTTTATAAGGCCTTCCATAGGACGTCTTTGCGATACACCGTGAGGCCTTCCACGGGACTTCCCGTTTATTTCCCTCTGTATCTTTCTATCAAATCCCACTTTGGTATAGCCTCAATAAACATGTAGCCGAAACCTTTTTTTAATACATGTGATACATCTTTCTATCAATTATACTAAAGTGTTTGCCCACTGATTTAGTTGTTACCATGGCACATACTTTGCTCTAACAATTGATTGGATAAAATTTCCAGCTGAAACTTCTATTCCTTGCTGTTTTTATAGCTAGTTCATCATAATTGTACCTTGGTTAACAAATTCTACACCCACTTTCCCATCATTCCAAGTGCTTACCGAGGTTAAATCCGATTGCAGGAATCTGATTAATATTCTTGCTGAAGTTTCTCAGACAGGAAAGCAGCGGCATATACCATATAGAGACTCCAAATTGACTTTTTTATTGCAGGAGTCTCTTGGTGGAAATGCAAAATTAACATTGCTTTGCGCTATTTCCCCTGCACAGAGGTAGATAAGTAAACAACTGGTGATTTTTTTCTTTTTTCTTTTTTCTCTTTATGTATTATGGAATATAGATATTTACATGAATCAGCATTGCAGCTGTAGGAGTGAAACTTTTAGTACATTGAGATTTGCACAACGTGTCAAAGCTATCAAAAACAAAGCTGTTGTAAATGAAGTAATGCATGAAGATGTGAACCAATTGCGAGAAGTAATACGTGAACTCAAGGTATATCTCTTCCACCATAAACAGCCTTCTCTTTTTCTGGCCAGTACATGAAATTTGTTTCGAATAACTTAGATCTGTAAATCAAACAGGATGAGCTGCATCGAGTTAAAACAAATGGTTACAATCCAAGTGATGGCAGTAGAGGCCATTCAGCAGCTTTGATCCGAAGAAGTTTGATTTTATTGCAGCCTAGACTGCATTATCCATTATCACTACCTCATGTTGACGAAGATGGTGATGAGGAGATGGAGATTGACGAGGAAGGTGTCGAGGATCATGCTAGAATTCTCCACAACTCAAGCAAAGATTCTGCTGGTTTTTCTGGCACAAAGGGATGCATTGATGATCCTAGTGCTACAATGAACTGTAATAACCCTGCTAGCCTCAACGTAGTTAAATGTAATACTGACTCCATCCTCAAATCCCCAAATCACAATGTTTCGCCAACAATCAACAGCAGCAGAAAAAGTTTGAAGACCTTATCAAAGCTGTCCCCATCTCAGAATAGCGTTCATATTGAAAATGACTTAGGCATAAAGAGTGACCTAGGCATAAAGGCTGTTAATCAGAAAAGCATGTCTAATGCTCTGTCTAGTCGGACAGCTCCAGATTTCCATACTAAAACTGACAATTTAACAGCTAGCATCCACCATGGTCTTGAAACTATTGATAACCACCACAGCGGTGCAGCTTTTGGGCAATCATCGCTGGGTCTCTCATTGAGACCTAAAGATTCTAAGCAAATTTTTTCAGTGGACAAAGTTAATGTGGGAGTACAGACTGTCGTGCCGGATAATACTGGAGAAGAAGATTCTGTTATGTTGAATTGTAATAACTGTAAAAGCAGAATGCAACTTGATGTCAGTAAGATTGACAATAACTCAAACATGCAGTTGGTGCCTGTTGATTGCCCGGAGTCTGTTGATAAACCAAAGAAGCAGGTTCTTAAAGTGAGTGTAAGAATCTCAGATGCATTTTTCGATATAGCTTAATTTCAATCTATTAATTATAGTTTCTTTGTCGTGTGATATAGGCTGCAGAGAAGGTTTTGGCAGGATCCATAAGGAGAGAAATGGCACTTGAAGAATTATGTGCAAAGCAGACTTCTGAGATAATGCAGCTCAATCACTTGGTAAGTTTATGTCTGTTTCATAACAATAATTCGCGGCCATTTTGTCATCATCTGTCGTGACTATTGTCAATCATATTTGTAGTTGCAACAGTACAAGCATGAGATGGAATGCAATGCTAGAGTAGGAGAGATACGGGAAGGTAAAATTTTGCGCCTTCAGAGCCTTGTGGATGGTGTTTTACCCACCGAGGAATTTATGAATGAAGAGCTAGTGTCCCTCACACGTGAACATGAGGTAAAACTAAGTTCTTTTTAAGGTTCCTTTGTTATGATTGTTGTATTAGATGCTTAAGACTTGCTATAAACATTCATCAGCTTTTGAAGGAGAATTATGAGCATCATCCAGAAGTTCTGAAGATGAAGATAGAGTTAAAAAGAGTACAAGATGAGCTACAAGAGTATCAGAATTTCTATGATTTTGGGGAGAGGGAAGTGTTGATGGAAGAGATATGTAATTTAAGAAATCAGCTTCATTTTTATACAGACTATTCATCCACATCTGCAAGAAAGGAATATCCACTGTTGCAGTTGCCTCATTCATCTGAACCTAGATTGGCAGCAAACCTCACTGCCATTCCCGATTCAACAATAGTTATTGCTGAGGCAAATGCAAATCAAGAACTTGCCGAAGAAAGTTTCAAAGTAAAACTTGAGCAGGAAAGAAATCAATGGACTGCGGCAGAAAGCAGGTGGATTTCCCTTTCTGAAGAACTCAGAGCTGAAGTTGGAGCTAACAGGTCGTTAGCTGAAAAGAGGAAGCGTGAATTAGATGCCGAGAGAAAGTGTTCCAAGGAACTGAAGGATGCAATGCAAATAGCTATAGAAGGTCATGCACGAATATTAGAACAGTATGCAGATTTGGAAGAGAAACATGTCCAGTTGCTCGAAAGACATAGAAAGATCCAAGATGGGATTGATGATGTCAAGAAGGCTACTTCCAAAGCAGGAGTAAGAAGTGCTGAGTCTAAACTCATACATACCCTCGCAGCAGAAATTTCAGCATTAAAAGCAGAAAAAGAAGAAGAAAGGAGAGTCCTAATAGATGAAAATAGAGGGCTTCGGGATCAACTGAAGGATACTTCTGAAGCAGTGCAGGCTGCCGGTGAACTGCTTGTACGGCTTAAAGAAGCAGAAGAAGGTGTCATTACTGCTCAGGTGAGAAAATATTCAATGTGCATTTTTATAATCACTGTTATCAACTGAATAATCATCCGTATTTTCCTTGCCTGTTCCATTGTCGTTGCAGTATGTTCGTTATAAAACAAACCCCACCTGTTTCTTCTATTCTCATGTTCGTTTTAAATCATTCAAAGAAAATAGGAAAATAAATGATATTTATTCGGCATTTTATTAAAAACCATTTTCTTACTTTGCATTCACAGTAATACAAATCCGTCGTGTGCTTCATTTGTTTCCTCTTTAATATGCCCCACCTTTGTTGCTTCCATTCATTACTCTCATTACAATATGTACCATTCTAATATCTAATGCTTGACTTAGTCCATAGTATTATTTTTCCCCTTAATAACAGTTTAATCTTTTAGTCTGATTCTTTGATGTAATTTGCAGAAGCGGGCGATGGACGCAGAACAGGAAGCTGCAAAGGCCTACAAACAAATTGATAAATTAAAGAAGAAATACGAGATTGCAATTAGCACTCTTAAAGAGCTCCTTGCCAAATCACGTTTGCCTATGGAAGAAGAAATACAACCTACTTGTAATGATTTTGTCATGCCTACTGATAGTGACACCCAGGCACCACATAGTGTTAATCAGCATCAGCCATTTTATAATGAAGTAGACAGCGAGCTTGCTAAATTAGAAGAACCATCATGGTTCTCTGGTCATGACAGATGCAATATATAGAAAACACGCTTGTAAATAAATAACAGTATTCTTCTATTTTGTGCTCAATTGTTCATATGATTTCGTTCCAAGAAATTATTGACATCTTTTCAATTTGCTATTTGAGTACAAAAGAACCTGTCTCCAAATTCCCAAATTTCTCTTCCTTGTGCTAACGTCTTTTTGACTAAAAAATAATGTTACATTAAAAATGTGGCAACATTTTTTTAAGTAAATCACATTTGACATACTAGTATTGGAATATTGTGCGTCAATTTTCTTTACCACAAAATCACATCAAGGTACGCAACCAGAATGGGTTAGAAGCTAGGCATGCACACAAAGTAGGATTTGTTCTACTTCTATTTCTTAATCTGGACGCAGATCACTTGGTTACACTATCATCAGACACTAAAGCCAGATTAAGAATGTATTTTTTGTCCTTGATTATTTCTTGATCAAAATCAAAAGATTAGCATTTTGAATACTCAGCTATAATTTTATGGGGTGTCATTCTTGGCCAGTTGATAACATGGAAATGGCCTAGCTGTTTCACTTGATGGTAGCTCTCTTCTATTTCAAATTAAAAGAGTGCCTTTTCACTTCCAAGTGCTTGAAATGAGATAATATGCAGAATAGTTTTTTACTTTTTTATATTATAAGAAAATAAAATGCATTTTAATACCATGAAACTAGCATAATGATCACTGTCATATATGATGTTCGTATTAGAATTATTTATATTGAAGTTCTTTTTGTTATGTTCAAGGGGTGCCAAAGCCTAAATAATTTAATAAAATGGATAAATATCATTACAAAATCGTATTTCATATCAAACACTATTTTTTGAAACTGATAAAGCAGTATCTTCATCTAGATATTTTTCTTCGAGAAGCATATATAAATACAGAAATGTGATCAAGAGTGGTGTTGTTACTTGAAGATATCTGTGGTGCACTCATGGCTTCAGCAATTGGGTTCTATTTCTACCAATTCCTTTCTATGATCCTTCTTGTCACATTCCCTGCTATGGAATCAACAACCTTGGCCAATGGATTCTCAATCAAGGAAGCAACAGTGCATGAACTCCAACTTGCTTTCCAAAGAAACCAATTAACATCAAGACAACTTGTTGAATTCTACATCAACCAAATCAAAATCCAAAACCCAGTTCTCAAAGGAGTCTTGGAAGTGAATCCAGATGCATTAGCTCAAGCCGATATAGCTGACCAAGAGAGAAGGACTAAAGCACCAGGTTCTCTTTCAAGGTTGCATGGAATACCCATTTTTTTTTTTTGGTTTATACCACCAGTTTAATCTGGTTCGGGGGTCAGTTCTGGCATCAAGTGGTTCCAGCCCCCTCCCGATCGCAGTTGCGGGGGATCGAACCGTGGTTTCAGCATGGAATACCCATTTTGGTTAAGGATAACACTGCAACTAAGGATAAGTTGAACACTACTGCAGGCTCTTTTGCACTTCTTGGATCAGTCGTGCCAAGAGATGCGGGTGTTGTTACCAAGTTAAGGAAAGCTGGTGCTATCATATTAGGGAAGGCCACTTTGAGTGAGTGGTCACATTACAGGTCTAGTAAAACTCCTCTCGGTTGGAGTGCTAGAGGTGGACAAGGAAAGGTAATTTACTACTTCTTAATTACTTATTGTGAAATTGGTTTTGCTTTTCAATTCAATTATAGCACTCTTTAATCTTTTTCAAAGCACTGCATATCAAGTCATGTGATTTTTTTGCATAGCTTACTACTTATTCTGGTACATTTGGAGGATCTACTAGGTAACATAAATGATATTATGACACAAAATTGACAATAAATTTGGACAGCAACTTGAATAGTTAGCACGGTTCAAATATATGGTTAACTAAGTTTTGTGGATAGTGAATGAATATGACAAAGTATCACAATTCACTAACCATCTACTGAACGTAATTAACCACGATTCATTAACCGTGATTTTCAGGTGTTTAAATATACATGATATCCATTAACGATCAAAATTGTGTTCAAATATGTATGTATTTTAGGGGCTCAAGTATACAATGATATTCATTAATCATAATTTGTGTTCAAATATTCACATGAAAATCGTGGTTAATTACGTTAGTGGATATGATTAATGAATCGTGATATTCATTAGCCAGCTAATTGATGTTATTAACCACGTATGTAAACTGCATTAAGATGGCCCACGACCGAGTCCTTATTAAATAAATAAAAAATTAGTCAATAATAGTAAGTAAACTTTTTTGGAGGCTAAAAGACATGGCTTCATTATGCCTTCTTCTTATTGGAACTTCATATAAATCAAAGAATTATTCTAGAAAATGAGGAGTTCAACATGTAATTGTGTTGTGCAGAATCCATACACATTGGATGAACCATGTGGATCAAGTAGTGGATCAGCAATATCAGTAGCAGCAAATATGGTGAGCGTGTCACTTGGTACCGAAACTCATGGCTCCATTTTATGCCCTTCAAGTTTTAACTCAGTAGTTGGCATCAAACCAACCGTTGGTCTTACTAGTAGAGCAGGTGTAGTTCCGATTAGCACAAGACAAGATACAGTTGGGTAAGCCTATACGCAAATTGGCAATGCCTGCATTTTCTTTATATCAATATGCGGCTTTGAAGCAAAATTTTCCGAGTTAAAACTTGAAAGACATTTTGCTACGATAAATGTACATTGATTGTGTGGTTTTTTTACAGGCCAATTTGCAGGACTGTATCGGATGCTGCTTTTGTTCTTGAAACCATAGCAGGCATCGATACTGATGATAATGCAACAACTGAAGCATCAAAGTATATCCCAAAAGGTGGCTATGCTCAGTTTCTAAAGAAAGATGGATTAAGAGGAAAGAGATTAGGCGTAGTTAGACAATTTTACGAGTTTGGAGGTGACACTTTACTGGATGAAACTTTCAAGCTACACCTAAAAACGTTAAGGAAATTAAAGTCTGAAACTATTATTTGTCAAGTACTAATACTTCTAATGAAGCTTTAATATATAAGTCTCGTATGTCTGTATATATACACTTCAAAATCAGGCAAAGAGGTGCAGTTTTGGTTGACAATTTGAAAATTGATAACATCGATGAAATTATCAGTTATCCAAGTGAAGAGATTGCTCTGAGTTTTGAATTCAAATTATCATTGAACGCGTACCTGAAAGATTTAGTTGCTTCACCAGTGAAAAGCTTGGCAGATGTGATAGCCTTCAACAAGGAACACCCAAAATTGGTGAGTATATATATGAGGCTCTCCTTTTGTTTATGGATAATAATCAAGAGCTATGCTATTTATTATGAACAGTTTGTTTCACGAATTGTATGACAATCATAAAATTAACTTATGCAAAACCGAAAAATATAGAAGTCGGAGTTAGACAGAATACAAGGGTTGATGATAGTTGTATAGTATCAAATAATAAAATTTGTTTGTTTACTATTCATGTCATGCCTATTTGTAACATAAATCATTTATAATTAATATTGGTAACTATAAAATTGTAGGAAAAAATCGAGTATGGCCAAGATGTCATGGTGCAAGCTGAAAAGACAAATGGAATTGGGGAAGCACAGAAACAAGCATTATTAAACTTGACAAGATGGTCACAAAATGGATTTGAGAAACTGATGAAAATAAATGAACTTGATGCTGTGGTAACACCTTTTTATTCCTTTAGTGACATACTTGCTATTGGAGGTTATCCTGGAGTGAATGTTCCAGCAGGATATGAAAAGGGTATGCCATTTGGAATTTGCTTTGGTGGTTTGAAAGGGTCAGAGCCAAAGTTGATTGAAATTGCTTATTCATTTGAGCAAGCAACTTTGATCAGAAAGCCACCTCCCCTTCGGAAATTGGAAGTTTGAAGTAGTAATGTTCTTTAAAATCCCCCTCCCCCTCCACTTCCTATGAATATGATTGCTTCTTCTCATCCGCTAGTAAATTGAGCTGAAAAGCTTACATTACATGAACTGTAAGAAAGTTTAAATTATAACATTGTTGATTGGTTTGAAAATCCTCGTTATAAAAAGGATTTACATGTATGATGGAGAGTTATTCATGGAAATCATGAGAGAAAATAATGCAAGAACTGTTGCCTCTACATGGCAAGGAATGGCACTTTGAGGGTGAAGTATCCACTGGACACTGGCAATGCCAAAGCTTTGAGAGAGCCATCACTGGAATAAGTAGAGCTTTAACAGAATGCTGGGGCAAGTTTTCTATGAAATAGAAATATAGAATGTGTGTTTTTATATGTAAAATATGTAATTTAAAAAGTGTATCAGATATATATATTACAATGCATATACAAAAGACTAAATGTCAGTCAAATTAGCAGTATTGTTTTAGACACACCAATCTGAAAAATTGCATATAACACTACCCTACTTTTACCATAAACCATAACCAAGTTAGAATTTTCATGTGCTTCAAAACACTTATCAAATTAATATACCACCTTAAAATAAAATGTGTTTTAATGGGAGTATTTAAAACAACAAGTTCTGAAGAAAAAAAAATAGTTATAGCAAAACTTATTTAATTTTGTTTAACTTAGCATAAACTTACATTTTCATTCACTTTTAGTGATATTGAAAATAAAATAAAAATTAGCATAAAGTAATCTTTTGTCTTTAATTTTCTAATATATATGTTGAATATTGACATTTCCTTTTGTCAAGAATTTGGACACCCGGGAGTGGAACACTATTTAAATGTCATGGGGCACAGGCACATGATAAAGCAGTGTTCCATTTTTTTTAAAGATAAATGATGTTTGGACATCAAAATTTTGTTGTCAAATCTGGTGTTAAGTGTTTTTTGTGTGTATTATTTTTATTTTTAAAATGTGTGTAAAATGTAGAAAATGAAAAGTAAGAAAGATAGAGATAAACACATACGATATCACATGCGGTGTCAGTATTTTGAGGTTGAAATATCATGACGGCTGTTTTTTTAACATCCACTAAAATGTTTCAGAAATATATTCTACATATATCATTATTAAGAATACTGCAAATACAAGGTGGTTTCAACTTTCAAGACTCCATGGATCCGGCACGTGGTTGCTCTTTCTTTCAATTCCTTCTATTAGCTACATTCTCTTCTATGCTACCAACAACCTTGGCCAGTGGATTCTCAATCAAGGAAGCAACAGTAGAAGATCTTCAACTAGCTTTCCAAAGAAACCAATTAACATCAAGACAACTTGTTGAGTTCTACCTTAAACAAATCAAAATCCAAAATCCAGTTCTCAAAGGGGTGTTGGAGGTGAACCCTGATGCATTAGCACAAGCAGATAGAGCTGACAAAGAGAGAAGAACTAAAGCAACAGGTTCTCTTTTGGGGTTGCATGGAATACCAGTTTTGGTTAAGGATAACATTGCAACTAAGGATAAATTGAACACTACTGCTGGCTCTTTTGCACTGCTAGGCTCAGTGGTGCCAAGAGATGCAGGCGTTGTTACCAAGTTAAGGGAAGCTGGTGCTATCATATTAGGGAAGGCCACTTTGAGTGAGTGGTCATATTACAGGTCTAATGAAGCTCCTAGTGGTTGGAGTGCTAGAGGTGGAAAAGGAAAGGTAATTTACTACTTCTCATAGTATTGCATATCAAGTCATATGCTTCAATTCATAACATTGCATATCATGTATTTCCCTAGGTATTCAGAATCTGATATATTTATAAAGTCATGTGGTTTTGTATAACTTACCACTTATTCACCTACATTTGGGTGTTACTAGGTAACATAAATGACAATTTTTTACACAAAATCGGCAAAAAAATTCGACAACAAGGTGAATGATTAAAACAATTCAAATATGTGGTTAATTAAGTTTAATCAAAAATCAAAGATGGCACAAGATTGTGTGAGGGCTAAATTAAACTCTGAAATCAATCTTTTTCTAGCTTATGAGTCCTTATTAATTAATGAATGATTGTAGAACATGAGAAGTTCACACATGTACTTGTGTTATGCAGAATCCATACACATTGGGTAAACCATGTGGCTCAAGTAGTGGATCAGCAATATCAGTAGCAGCAAATTTGGTTACTGTGTCACTTGGTACTGAAACCGATGGCTCCATTTTATGCCCTTCAAGTTTTAACTCGGTAGTTGGAATCAAACCAACGGTTGGTCTCACTAGTAGAGCAGGTGTAGTTCCCATTAGCCCAAGACAAGATACAGTTGGGTAAGCCTGTATGTATATGGAAAATCGGAAATGCCTACATTTTCTTTTTATCAAAATGCGCTATAACAAATGTGTAAACATTGATTGTGTGGTTTTTTACAGGCCAATTTGTAGGACTGTGTCGGATGCTGCTTATGTTCTTGAAACCATAGCAGGCATAGACAGTTATGATAATGCAACAATTGAAGCATCAAAGTATATCCCAAAAGGTGGCTATGCTCAGTTTCTAAAGAAAGATGGCCTAAGGGGAAAGAGATTAGGAGTGGTGAGACTATTTTACGAGTTTAAAAATGACACTTTACTGGATGAAACTTTCAAGCTACACCTAAAAACATTAAGGTAATAAAAGTCTAAAACTATTATTTGTCAAGTACTAATACTTCTAATGAAGCTTTAATAAGTCTCCTGCGTATGTATGTATATACACTTCAAAATCAGGCAAAGAGGTGCAGTTTTGATTGACAATTTGAAGATTGATAACATCGATGAAATTATCGGTGATCAAAGTGAAGTGATTGCTCTTAATTCTGAATTCAAATTATCATTGAACACGTACCTGAAAAACTTAGTCGCTTCACCAGTGAAAAGCTTGGCAGATGTGATAGCCTTCAACAAGAAACACCCAAAATTGGTTAGTATATATATGAGGGCCTTTTTGTTTATGAATAATAATGAAGACCTATGCTATTTGTTATAGACAGTGCGTTTCACGAGTTGTACGACAGCCACAAAGTTTGATTATACAAAACCGAAAAATATAGATGTCAGAGTTTGATAGAATACAAGGGCTGATAGTCGTTTAGAATCAACTAATATCATTTGTTTGTTACTATCTGTGCCATGCTTATTTGTAACATATATCATTTCTCATTCATATTAATCACTATAGCATCTTAACTTTGTATAAAAATTGTAGGAGAAAATCGAGTATGGCCAAGATGTCATGGTGCAAGCTGAAAAGACAAGCGGAATTGGGAAAGTAGAAAAACAAGCATTATTAAACATGACAAGATGGTCACAGAATGGGTTTGAGAAACTTATGAAAAGAAATAAACTCGATGCTGTGGTAACACCTTTTGCAACTTTTAGTAGCATACTTGCTATCGGAGGTTATCCTGGAGTGAGTGTTCCAGCAGGATATGAAAAGGGCGTGCCATTTGGAATTTGTTTTGGAGGCTTGAAAGGATCAGAGCCAAAGTTGATTGAAATTGCTTATTCATTTGAACAAGCAACTTTGATCAGAACGCCACCTCCCCTTCGGAAGTTGGATGTTTTACGTAGTAATTCTTTACAGCTAAAAAGTAAAATTAGACGGCTTTAGAAGTCTCTACTTTCTAGCCAGTTTCTTCAATATTTATGAAGATTTCCTCACTCATACTGTCCTTATTGGTCATTTTCTCAAACAGAATATCAATGAAATCATGAGAGAAAATAATGCAAGAAATATACTAGAATGCATTGATGTTGAGAAGTTCACCATGTTTAACAGTTTGATGTAGTAAAACAGTTAGTTACTTAGTACTGCATTATTCACTTCATATTCTGTGAACAGTTGGCTTCAATTTATAGAAAAAAACATGAAAAAGAACTTTCTCTATAATAGTTCAGCAGAAAAAAACAGTTAGTTCAGCAGAAGAAAAAAGACATTATCTTACACGTGTCAAACTATCATGAAAGATCTAGACATGTACCAACTAAGAAAAGACACGTTAAAGCGTCCATTTCATTCTAATGATTTTTTTTACTTTACAAAAATTCAAACTAAAAAGAGATTTTCATAACAGCTAAGATAATTAAAACAAGAAGCTATGTTTTGGATTGAGAACCAATCTAGTTTGTCAAAACTAAAATGCCACAGGTAATTCATGAGGTGTTCTTACAAAAGAGACTTAAAATGTAGTGACTTAGCTAAATAATCTAATATCAAATGTTGAAAAGTATATTTATATATCTGTATAATAATTTTATCTTATCACTCAAATAAATACATCATTTCCTTGTCAAGAATTTGCACACTCTGGTGGAACATAAAGTATTCTATTATTTAGATGACATAAGGCAGCACATGTGAGACAAGATGAAGTGGTATTAGATATTTTTATCCATGTAATGATTAAGAAGCATATTTTATATTATATATATGATTAAGAATAAGGAATATTGAAGTATAGATACAAGGTGGTTTCAACTTTCAAAGACTCATGGACTCAACACATGTTTGCTCTTTCTTTCAATTCCTTTCTATAATCATTGTACTAGTTACATTCCATTCTGTGCTACCAACAACCTTGGCCAGTGGCTTCTCAATCAAAGAGGCAACAGTGCAAGATCTTCAACTAGCTTTTCAAAGAAACCAATTAACATCAAGACAACTTGTTGAGTTCTACCTTAACCAAATCAAAATCCAAAACCCAGTTCTCAAAGGGGTGTTAGAGGTGAATCCAGATGCATTAGCTCAAGCAGATAGAGCTGACAAAGAGAGAAGGACTAAAGTACCAGGTTTTCTTTCAAGGTTGCATGGAATACCCATTTTGGTTAAGGATAACACTGCAACTAAGGATAAGTTGAACACTACTGCAGGCTCTTTTGCACTTCTTGGATCAGTCGTGCCAAGAGATGCAGGTGTTGTTACCAAGATAAGGGAAGCTGGTGCTATCATATTGGGAAAGGCTACATTGAGTGAGTGGTCTCATTACAGGTCTAATGCAGCTCCTAGTGGTTGGAGTGCTAGAGGTGGACAAGGAAAGGTAGTTTACTACTTCTCATATGTTTTTGCATAGCTAACTACTTATTCTGGTACATTTAGATGTTACTATGTAACAGAAATGCTATTATGATGAGTTATGACACAAAATTGACTACTGATAAGCACAAAAAATTAGATAGTTAACACAGTTAAAATATATAGTTAACTAAGTTCGGTGGATAGTTAATGAATATGACAGAGAGTCGCAATTCATCAACCATCTGCCGAATGTAATTAACCATGATATTTAACTTCATAAACCCTGATTTCCAGGTGTTCAAATAAACATGAGTCCTTATTAAATAAATAAAAAACTAGTCAATAATAGTAAGTAAATTTTTTTGGAGGCTTAAAGCCATGGCTTGATTATGCCTTCTTCTCATTGGATCTTCATAATGATATCTCGATGAATGATTCTAGAAAATGAGGAGTTCACAGATGTACTTATGTTGTGCAGAATCCGTACACATTGGATGAACCATGTGGATCAAGTAGTGGATCAGCAATATCAGTAGCAGCAAACTTGGTGAGTGTGTCACTTGGTACGGAAACCGATGGCTCCATTTTATGCCCTTCAAGTTTTAACTCGGTAGTTGGAATCAAACCAACTGTTGGTCTCACTAGTAGAGCAGGTGTAGTTCCAATTAGCCCAAGACAAGATACAGTTGGGTAAGCTTATATGCAAATTGCCAATGCCTACATTTTCTTTATATAAATATGCGGCTACACCGTTGCATTTGCATACACAATTTTCCCAGTTAAAAGACATTTAGCTATAATAAATTATATACGTGTAACATTGATTGTGTGGTTTTGTACAGGCCAATTTGCAGGACTGTATCAGACGCTGCTTATGTGCTTGAAGCCATAGCAGGCATCGACACTTATGATAATGCAACAATTGAAGCATCAAAGTATATTCCAAAAGGTGGCTATGCTCAGTTTCTAAAGAAAGATGGACTAAAAGGAAAGAGATTAGGGGTAGTGAGACAATTTTACGAGTTTGGAGATGACACTTTATTGAATGAAACTTTCAAGCTACACCTGAAAACGTTAAG
Source organism: Trifolium repens (assembly GCA_030408175.1). Lineage (NCBI taxonomy): Eukaryota > Viridiplantae > Streptophyta > Magnoliopsida > Fabales > Fabaceae > Trifolium > Trifolium repens. Next base: position 53,543,231 of record CP125842.1, on the reverse strand, counting down.
GTAATTAAAGTCTAAAACTATTATTTTTCAAGTACTAATACTTCTCATGAAGCTTTAATAAATCTCATATGTATGTGCATATATACACTTCAAAATCAGGCAAAGAGGTGCAGTTTTGGTTGACAATTTGAAGATTGACAACATTGATGAAATTTTCGGCGATCAAAGTGAAGGGATTGCTCTGAATTTTGAATTCAAATTATCATTGAACAGGTACTTGAAAGACTTAGTTGCTTCACCAGTGAAAAGCTTGGCAGATGTGATAGCCTTCAACAAAAAACATCCAAAATTGGTGAGTATATATACGAGGCTCCTTTTGTTTATGCTATATATGCTACTTATTATGAACAGTTTGCTTCACGAATTATACGACAATCATAAAATTAACTTATGCAAAACCGAAAATATAGAAGTCGGAATTTGACAGAATACAAGGGTTGATGGTTGTATAGAATCAACTTATAACATTTGTTTGTTACTATTCGTGCCATGTCTATTTGTAAAATAAATCAATTCTAATTAATATTGGTCACTATAAAATTGTAGGAAAAAATCGAGTATGGCCAAGATCTCATGGTGCAAGCTGAAAAGACAAACGGAATTGGAAAAGCAGAGAAACAAGCATTATTAAATATGACAAGATGGTCACAGAAGGGGTTTGAGAAACTTATGAAAAGAAATAAACTTGATGCTGTGGTAGCACCTTTTTCATCCTTTATTAGCATACTTGCTATTGGAGGTTATCCAGGAGTGAGTGTTCCAGCAGGATATGAAAAGGGTGTACCATTTGGAATTTGTTTTGGAGGTTTGAAAGGATCAGAACCTAAGTTGATTGAAATTGCTTATTCATTTGAGCAAGCAACTTTGATCAGAAAACCACCTCCCCTTAGGAAGTTGGATGTTTGAAGTAGTATATATATGAATGCATTAATGTTGAGAAATTTGTTACTAACAATCTGGTGTAGTAAAATAATTAGTAACTTAGTACTGCATTATTCACCCTTATCAAATCATCAATTTCAGGTTCAGCTGATTCAGCCTATGAAGCACATACACCATTTGGATTATACGTGTCGCGGTGTCTGACACACGTCGATGTCCGACACCCGTATGATACTCATACGACACCCATCAGACAAGTGTCTCAAAAAATTGTTTTCTTCTATTCTTCAAACTCCTTGAATCGGTGTCTGACACATGTATGAAAGTATCGGTGTGTCCCCGTTCGTGTCAAAAACATGATATTTTATCTATAATACAATTCAGCAGAAAAAATAGGGTTGCATATGGACATTATCTTAAGCATGTCAAAATTTCATGAATGGCATTTTTTTACAAATTCAAACTAAAAGGGGATTTTCATAACAGTAAATGGGGATCTATCTATCAATCTAAATGGTAAAACAATAGTAATTTGTTGAATTCAACATAAGAATATATTTAAACCGTTGGATATACATTGTTTAATGATATCAACGGCTCTGAAGTAAATATTGAAAATGCTTAACAGTAATGGGGTAAACAAATCATGTATTGTGTTAGTTAATAATATAGTTTGATATGTTTTTAATTTTACTTTGATTTAATTTAAATATATATATATATATATATATATATATATATATATATATATATATATATATAGGGATATGCTATAACACACCCACTCAATTTTATGAAGGTGTGCATTAGCAAGTTATAACTAAAAAATAGATAAATACACCTTCAGGTGTATGTTGCTAAAACACTCCTTCTAAAAAATAAGTGGGTGTACGTTAGCAACTCCTATAGGCATTTGCTATAATCCACCAACTTATTTTTCAGAAGGTGTGTGTTAGCAAAAGATAACTAAAAAGTTATGAAATACACCTTAAGGTGTATGTTGCTAATGCACACCTTCATAAAAAAGAGTGGGTGTGCATTAGCATTCCCCATATATATATATATATATATATATATATTGCATTCTTTTGTGAGGTTAATGGCTCATTTGAAATTTTTTGATAAGTTGTATAGATATATAAAAAAAATGGATTCAATTATCTCTCATGGACTATCCATCCACCGTAAGAGGTATAGTTAAATTTTGGTTGTCCATTTTAATAAAAATAAAATTGCAATAATAATAAAATCAAGGATGAGATTGCACCACGGAAAAAATGTATGGGAGTGGATTTTTTTTTATAAGAAATATAGTTGAGTTGTTTAAATAATTTTAAAGTGTAAGATAATATAAAAAATATAACCTACTTGAAGCATCCAAGTGAATATAATGGATATAGGTGGTCTAATAATTAATGGTGCAATTTTAAAAAATTATATTGAAAAAAGTAAGAATAAAATTTATTTTAAAATAAATATTTTTAATTAAAACCACGCTATTTTAAAACGGAGGGTGTAATATTTAGATATCGTGGGGCGGTCCATATTATTGGTTCGATTTGATAATTTAATTTTATTGGCAAATTCTGATATGGTCCATGGTAGATCAGTATTTAATAAATATTTAAAATATTATCAATAATATACGTTGTTTGTTTAAAAGTATAATTTAATGGTTATTATTATTTTCATGATTGAAATAATAATTTAATTGATACCGGTTTGATTAAAACAATATATAATAAATATGTAACTAGTACGGAATTGACATTAAAAATGTCATTTTTTAACCGTAAAAAAAAATCATAATTTTTTACTTTTAAAAGTATTATCGATAGTCATTAAAATCTCTCATAATTTTAAGCATTGCTTCAAGGTAAGTGGTCCATGCACTTGCCTAATTTTATCCACTGTAATAATGATTCAAGTACAATCAATAAGAATAGTGCAAGCATAGTTAGATACTGTGTGTGGGTTTCTTGACTCATGGATTCATCACATTTTTCTTCTTTCTTTCAATTCCTTTCTAAAATCCTTCTACTACTTACCTTCCCTTCTATGTTACCAACATCTTCAACCACTGAATTCTCTATCAAGGAAGCAACAATACAAGATCTTCAACTAGCTTTTCAAACAAACCAATTAACATCAAGACAACTTGTTAAGTTCTACCTTAACCAAATCAAAATCCAAAATCCAATCCTCAAAGGAGTCTTGGAAGTGAATCCAGATGCACTAGCACATGCAGATATAGCTGATTATGAGAGAAGAGAAAAAGCACCAGGCTCTCTTTCAAGGTTGCATGGAATTCCCTTTTTGATTAAGGATACCATTGCTACTAAGGATAAGTTGAACACTACTGCAGGCTCTTTTGCACTTCTTGGATCAGTGGTGCCAAGAGATGCAGGTGTTGTTACCAAGTTAAGGGAAGCTGGTGCTATCATATTAGGGAAGGCCACTTTGAGTGAGTGGTCTCATTACAGGACTTTTGAAGCTCCTAATGGTTGGAGTGCCAGAGGTGGACAAGGAAAGGTAATTTACTGCTGCTACTTGGTTAATTTGAGATTGATCATATAATTTTGTATAGGGTCTGTTTGGTTAAATTAAGCTATAAGTAAGTTAGCTGATAGCTGAAAAGTTAGCTTATAGCTGATAGTTGATAACTAACTTATAGCGGATAGCTATAAGTTTTGTATTGATCATAGAGTTTTGTATAGCTTACTACTTATTCTTATAAATTTGGATGCTACTAGTAATAATTAGTAATTACATAATTTCAAGTCAACAAAGATTATGTATAGCTGAAATAAGGCTTTCTATGGAGGCCTAAAGCCACATGGCTTTATTATGTCTTCTTCTTATTGGAACTTTGGTATGAATGATTATAGAAAATGAAGAGTTCACACATGTGATTTGTGTTGTGCAGAATCCATACACATTGGACGAACCGTGTGGATCAAGTAGTGGATCAGCAATATCGGTAGCAGCAAATTTGGTGGCTGTGTCACTTGGTACTGAAACCGATGGCTCTATTTTATGCCCTTCAAGTATGAACTCGGTAGTAGGTATCAAACCAACAGTTGGTCTCACTAGTAGAGCTGGTGTAGTTCCAATTAGCCCGAGGCAAGACACCGTTGGGTAAGCCTATATAGCATTTGTCTGCATTTCTATTGCTTTTATTGTATGTATTTTAACTCGTCTATAGCATAAAATTCATTCATTTTTTTTTGTACAGGCCAATTTGCAGGACTGTATCAGATGCTGCTTATGCTCTTGAAACCATAGCAGGCATAGACACTTACGATAATGCAACAATCGAAGCATCAAAGTATATCCCAAAAGGTGGCTATGCTCAATTTCTAAAGAAAGACGGACTAAGAGGAAAGAGATTAGGAGTAGTGAGACGGTACTATGATTTTGGAAATGACACTTTTCTGCATGAAACTTTCAAGCTACACCTAAATACGTTAAGGTAACTAAGTCTGAAACTTTAATAAGTCTCATATGTACTAGTATCTAAAACCGCGCAGCACAACTGAGATCAGATAACGCCTGTTTGTAAATTATTTTGTATTCGTTGTCTATTATTTACTTTGGCCACAATTATATTGAAAAAATCACAGACAAAATTATTTTTCTTTAATGCCTATACACAATCCTTTTGGAATTGTTTGTTATCATCAGCCAACAACATGAAATTTGATATAATTTGTGTATCAAATAAATCAACAAAGAATCATTTTTTTGCACTAAAAGTTGTAGTTTACAATTCTAATAATATCATGTCTTTGTGATCTTATCATAGTTGCCACTTTGCTTTTGAAGCTTTACAATGCTATTAGTGATCTTATCACAGTTGTCTTAGTCATCTAATCATGTGTTTTTTTCAAAAAATTATAGCTAATCATGTTAGACAACTATAACAGAAATACCATACACCGAGACTTAATTACAAATTAGAAAAGTGAAAATGATTTGATGTAGAGCTCTTAAGATTAAAGCTGGTTGCTCCAACTTTTCTGGTCCGCGAGGAACTGCAACAAATAAAGATCAAATAAACAAAGCTGATAAATTATAAATGTCATTTGACGAACAATTTTCAACGCTATTTGTGTTGAATCTTCCTGTGTGCATAACTTAATTGGAAGAAGTAGCTACATTATCGATCGCTCCTGAAAATAAGTAGTTACAAGAACCACACTGCAGACCTATTTACATTAAACTAAGTAGTTAGAATTTGAAGACTGATAACATTGATGTAATTATCAGGCAAAAAGGTGCAGTTGTGGTCGACGATTTGAAGATTGATAACATTGATGAAATTATCAATGGTCAAAGCGAAGCAATCGCTTTGAATTTTGAATTCAAATTATCATTGAATGCATACCTCAAAGATTTAATTGCTGCACCAGTGAAAAGCTTAGCAGATGTGATATCCTTCAACAATAAACACCAAAAATTGGTTAGTATATATGTGATTTTGTTTAATTAGTTTTGATTATGATATCATATTAGAATTTTTGTATAAAATTTGTAGGAGAAAATGGAGTATGGCCAAGATGTCATGGTGCAAGCCGAAAAAACAAATGGAATCGGGGAAGTACAGACACAAGCATTGTTAAACTTGACAAGATGGTCACAAGATGGATTTGAGAAACTCATGAAAAGAAATGAACTTGATGCTGTGGTAACACCTTTTTCATCTTTTAGTAGCATACTTGCAATTGGAGGTTATCCAGGAGTGAGTGTTCCAGCAGGATATGAAAAGGGTGTGCCATTTGGAATTTGTTTTGGAGGTTTGAAAGGGTCAGAACCTAAGTTGATTGAAATTGCTTATTCATTTGAGCAAGAAACTTTGATCAGAAAGCCACCAAAAGCAGTGAGGATTTTGACACAATGATGCAGTGAGGCTTTTGGTCAGTCTTTTATAACCTGGCGGCCCAACTCTGGATTACCGGCGTTCTCTTGGGAATCAAAGTGCTAATGCCAAAAAAAAACAAAAAAAATAATGTCACAACTTTTTACCTTAATGTACTGTTACTGTAAAAAAAAATAAAAAATTTTACCTTATAGTAACTGTAAAATGCATTGAGAGAGATAAATTGGTTGTTATGATTGAGGCTAAAAATGAGGGATCTCATTTGACCAAGTGCATGCTCATGCATCCTATATACCAAATGCCTCCATCACACAGAAAAGGTTCTCAGTGATTATTTAATACTTAAAATAATTAATAATCCTTCAAAAAAATTAATAAAAGAGATATTTTATCAACAAAAAGAATGAGAGAGAGAGAGAGATGGAAAGTGTGTAACTGCCTCCAACTTCCCCTAAAATATCTGAACCACAAACTATCATGAAGCAGTGAGGATTAAATCAACCGCAGTCTTTTTTCTCCTCCATTCTCTCTCTCTCTCTCTCTCTCTCTCTCTCTCTCTCTCTCTCTCTCTCTCTCTCTCTCTCTCTTTCAAACCCTCAAACCAAGCAAAGATTCACTCTCACAATTTCTAGAAACATTTCTATATTCTTTCTTAATTCTAGCATACTGTCTCTCTTTCTCTTTCTCACACAGGTCTGTCTACATTTTCTAACTACATTCACTACATTAATTATTCCAAACATTCTCGTACTTACTTTACTTTGTCTTTAATTAACTAACCTTTTTTTTTGTTTTTTTACTATGCTTTTTCTTGCAGGTTTTGTTTTTCTTTTTTGTTGTTATATATCATGGGAGCACTTAGCACATACTATAATTGTTACCCTTATCAACCTCATCAAACTAACAACAACTCAGAAATCATCACTTTTCAACATCATGAACAAGAACAACAACAACAACAATCATTACCTCAATTATCACAAATTTCAGAACATGATAATAACTACCATTTTTCTTCTTACTTAGATGAAACCTTGTTTTTTCAAAGTCCTTATTTTTATTCAAATGAGACTTACCCTTCTTATGAACAACTACTTCTTGACACCACTTTCTCTTCTCAAAATGATGGTTTCATTTCAATGAATGAAATTTTCTCAAATGAAGAAAATTTCAATTTCAACACCTACCTTCCATGCACAAAACGACAAAAGCTATGTTATGAGGAGAAAAATGTACAACAACAAGAAGAGCTTTTGAACTCAACCAATTTTTTTGTGGATGAGTTTATTACTAACCCTTTTGTTTCTTTTGAAGCAGAACAACCGTTTTGTTCTGCTTCAAAAATTGTTGATGTTGTTGGTTGCGAGAAGAAAGTGAACGAAAAGACTATCTCGTCGCAGAGTATTGCGGCGAGAGAAAGAAGGAGAAAGATAACTGAGAAGACACAAGAGCTTGGAAAGTTGGTTCCTGGTGGTTGTAAGATGAACACAGCAGAGATGTTTAATGCTGCTGCTAATTATGTTAAGTTTCTTCAAGCTCAAGTTGGAATGCTTCAAGTTATGGGAACATTAAGCAAGGTAACTGTTTTTGTTTTGTTTTGTTGTTAATTTGTATGTTTTTATATTATTAGAGCTTATAAATCAAGAAAAATAAGCTTTTATGTTGTAATCTTTTAGATAAGCTTTTATAAAAAAAATCAAGAAAAATATTAATTTGTATGTTGAGACAATAGTTAGTCAAAGATTAGAGCTTATTAGAGTATATATATATATCATTTATTGAGATGTATTGTTGTAAAATATCTAAATTTGATATTAAAACCATTGTTGATTTGGTTAGTTTTTTCTTTTATGTTGTAATCTTTGACTAACTATTGTCTCAACATACAAATTAAGAAAAATATAAGCTCTAATAAGCTCTAATTTTATTGTTTAGTTGATTTGTTTTCATAGTTTTGTTTTGTTGTTAATTTGTATGTTTTCCTACCTTACTTTTATTCTAAGAAAATGCTTAGTTTGTTCTTTATCAAAAAAATGTTGGATTAAGGAGAGTGAGAAGGATTAAGGAAACGGTTAATAAGAAGAGGAAATGGTCAATAAAACAAGAGAGAATTTAGGAACAACAATATATATGCAATATGAGCTGGCTTTGCTGTTTTACAACTGCTTTTTTTTTTTTTTAATTTAAACATTCTTTTTTTACAGGTTTATTTAATTTTAATTTTAATTTTTTGTAATAAGGTTTATTTAATTTAAATATTCATTGTTTTATTTTCCGGTTATATATTTAATTTCCTAAAACTTGGATGAATAGTAAAAAGTTGGCCTCCCCTCCCATGATTCATTGCCCAAAAATAAAAAATAAAAAGATAAGCTTTTTTTCCATTTGTATTTTAGATAAGCTTTTATAAAAAAAATCAAGAAAAATATAAGCTTTTATCGATTTCTTAATTAGAAATGGTAGGATATGAAATTATTTTACTAAGCAAAATTTTATATTTTTGGAGACATAAGGATTGTCTTGGTATTGTTACTTGAATCATCCCTTCATCTTTATAAAAAAAAAACTATAAATAATAAAATTAGTTAATGCTTTGAATAATTCTTTTTTAACTTTTTTTTCTTGAAAAGGCAAAAATGAAATATACTCCGTATTAAAGACTGCAAAAGATTACAATTGTTTCTTTTTTAATTGACTTTTTTTAATATATTTTTTTGTTTATATACATCATATGCCCAAATAAATCCACGTATATATCTTAGATTTTTCTAATTGATTATTGTAGGAAGAAAAGGAACCTCCTCCAAGTGAAGATCTACACAAACTACTTGTTTCTCCTTTTGTTCAAGAGAAATTGTATTTGGAAGAAAAGTGCTTTGTTCCAAAAGAGTTTGTCACCACATTAACCAATAATGATGATGTTAGATCAAAACCTACCATCCTTAAGGGTCTTAAGCAGCTTATTGGAAAAGAGATTAATGAGAAGAAACCAAAGCAAGAATAATTTTATTCTTTATTGGTTGTTTTCTTCATTTTTAAAAGCTGCTTTATTTCATTTTTTATTTATTAATACGGCTCTTTACTTGTGAGTCTAGGTTACATTCAATTCAATTCTTTTGTAGTTCATTTTGCATGTAAGAGGAACCATTATTTGATTTTTTTTTAATTATTTGATTTTTTTTCATCGCCAAGGTAAGTGGTGCTCGGTAAGGTCTAGGTTAAATTTAAATTAGTTAAGTGAATTGAGTTCCGAAAATTCACTAGATTATAACAAGTCACATCGTTTGAAAAACATTTACAAAGATATTTTCGGCTTACAAATTGTCCAATAAATATAATCATACTAGATGTAAAAGTTGAACTCGCTAAAACATTTGTTATTATTAAACTTAAAATTTTTGCTTTAGGCAGTGCTCTTCTCAAATTCTCTACAGTCTACTCTACATAGTCTACTAATTTGGTGGAGATATTTTTGTTAATATAATCTATTACTATATATAAAAATGATACAAATTTTTGGAATGACTTTTTTATTATTCCTATTTTTTTCTTCTTCTTAATAATCCCTAAATAAGTTCTCTCCTAAACTCCTAATATTTTTTTTTTGAAAAATTCTAATATTATATTTTAATTATTATATTGTTTATGTGATATTCAATTAGAACTTATCTAATGTTATATATTTATTTTGTAGAGATAAGCACGGAATTTTATTATGTTCCATTATATAAAAATAAACATTACATAGAGATAAACATAAATAGCTATTTTCGTCGAACAAATAATTATATATTTAGGTGAAGGTTATATGATAAATATGTTGCCAATCGTAGATTTACATTATAGAATAGAAACTGTTGTTGCTTAGCCTAATTTTTAATGCTCATCCAATTTCAATTTTAATTATTTCTTAAACCAATATTTTAAACTTTCAATTCTCGCTTCCACAATTGTTAAAATCATTCATTATAATCGTGCTTCAAAAACTCAATACTTCTTTTTTTTTTTTTTACACAAAAACTCAATACTTCTTAAACATTCAAAAACTTGTTTCTCCTATGTTTCTATCATTTATAACTTTGTGTTTATGTTTATCTTTTATATTGAAAATTTATTTCTTTATTTGTAAAATGTTCATCCCCATATATTAACAAATATTGTGAAATGTTCATTCTCGTGCAATGGCGGAGCCATCAATTATATTAGGTCTGGGCAAAACTTTGTCTACAAAAAAATTTCAGTTTTTCCTTAAACTAATCCCTAAAAATTTCAGTTTATCTCAGTGTTAAATAAAAATCACAGTTTTCTTCTAAACTAACATCTAAAAATCTCAATTTTGCTCTAAACTAACTCCTAAAAATTTCAGTTTATCTGAGTATTGAATAAAAAATCTTAATTTTGTCTTAAACTAATCCCTAAAAATTTCAATTTCACCCTAAACTAACCTCTAAAAATACCAAAGCATTTTGGAGAAAGTGTTGAGATCAATCCAACGCTCCAACGCTCCAAATGAGCTAAACAGGGGAGGTATCCGCTGTAGGAGGAACATATTTGATCTCTAGTATATTTTATGTTGGTAATGTATGTGAGAATTGTAAAAGTAAGGAATGTTTCTTATTGATTGGTAAATGATTACAAGTGCCATATATATAGGCACATACAAAGGATTAACTCTAAACATATCTAAAGCAAAGATCCACAAACTAAACTCTATCTAACTAGGCCCAATAACAGTAACTTGTGGCCCAAGTCAGACTTATTAGAAACTAAAAACCTCAACATATCCTTTCCTAATCTGATTTTTCTACAAACAGATTACACAGATTCAATCAACTACTTCTAGATCCTTCAAGTCACACATTCCCATCTTAGCTCTCAACTTATAGAAAGTTTCAAGCTTTAGAGCTTTGGTCATTATGTCAGCAATCTGCTCTTGTGAGGTGCAAAACTTCATCTCAACAGCTCCATCTTTAGTTAAATCTCTAAGAAAATGATACCTTACATCTATATGTTTGCACCTGCCATGCATCACAGGGTTTTTAGACAACTTGATAGATGATGTATTATCACAGAAGATCATTGTACCATTCATTTGAGCTTGCTTAAGCTGTTCCAATATTCTCCCAAGCCATACAGCCTGACAGGCACAAGATGCAGCAGCAACAAACTCTGCTTCTGTAGTGGAGAGGGTTACAATAGCTTGTTTCTTTGAGGACCATGACACAGCACCATTTCCATACATGAATACATACCCTGTAGTACTTTTCCTATCATCCAAATCACCTGCATAATCAGAATCCGACCACCCTTGTAACACACATTCACTATTACTTGCATACAGAATTCCATAGTGTAATGAGCCTTGCAGGTATCTTAACACTCTTTTAGCAGCTGCTAAATGAAGCTCAGTAGGTTTCTCCATGTATCTTGCTATCAAACAAACTGAGAAGGCAAGATCAGGTCTTGTAGCTAACAAATACATGAGACAACCAATCAACTGCCTGTACTTAGTTGAATCCACAGCTTTACCTCTTTCATCCTTTGTGAGCTTGTTTCCAGGTACAATGGGAGTACACACTTTGTTACAATTCTCCATCCCAAACCTGGATATAATCTCTTGAGCATACTTTTGCTGATGTATGAAAATTCCACTATCACACTGCCTTACTTCAACACCAAGAAAATATCTCATTTTACCTAAATCAGTATATCAAATTTGTTCTTCATTGACCTTTTGAATTCTTCAAACATAGCTGCATCATTTCCTGTATATATCAGATCATCTATATATAGACTAACTATTAACACTTTGTTTTCACATTTCTTGACAAACAATGTATGTTCATGGGGGCATTTTTCAAATTTTTCTTGTATAAAGTAAGATTCAATCTTACTATACCAAGCTCTTGGAGCTTGCTTTAGTCCATATAAGGCTTTTCTGAGCTTGTATACTTTGTCCTTTCCTCCTTTGCAATATCCCATAGGTTGTTCCACATATACATCTTCACTTATTTCACCATGGAGAAAAGCACTCTTAACATCAAATTGTAGAACATTCTAACCCTTGCTAGCTGCTAAGGCCAATATGGTTGTAATGGTATCCCATCTAGCTACAGGAGCAAAAACCTCATTGTAATCTACACCATGTTGTTGACTGTAACCCTTAGCTACTAATCTGGCCTTGAACTTTTCAATTTTTCCTGATTCATTGAATTTAGTCTTGTAAATCCATTTCACCCCAATCTTCTTATTCTGAGCTGGTAAATCAGTTAGTTCCCAAGTGTCATTCTTCTCAATGGAAGCTATTTCTTGATCCATTGCATCTCTCCAGACCTTGAACTTTGCAGCTTCTTCATAGGTGGTTGGATCACAGTTATCACAAAACAAGGCTAGATTAAGTAGTTGATTATCTTCCATGCCTTCAGCATCTGTAACAAAGTCATTGACCCATGCTGGTGGCCTTCTAATTATGGGTCCCAAGTCATTTGTGTTACTTGTTTCAGGATTGTCTACAATATGAGTTTCTTCATCATTGTGATCTGACTGAGAACTTTGACTTTCTTCATCTTGTTCTATCTGTTTTGCAGCTATTTCTTCATCATCAGTGTCAACTTCAATGTAACTTGTTGTGGTTGTTGATTTGTTATTCCAATTCCACCCTTGTGATTCATCAAAAACAACATCTCTACTCACAATTATCTTTTTATGTACTGGATCATACAGCTTGTATGCTTTAGATTCATTGCTGATTCCTAAATGAACACACTTGACCCCTTTAGGATCTAACTTCTTTCTTAAGGCATCAGGCACATGAACATAAGCTAGCCAACCAAACACTTTAAAGAATTGCACAGAAGGTTTTACTCCACTCCAAGCTTCTTCAGGAGTTATATCTTTGACTGCTAGAGTAGGGCTTCTATTCATTACAAACGTTGCCCATAAAACAGCTTCAGGCCAAAATCTCTTGGGAACATTCTTTTCTGCTATCATACTTCTTACCATATTCAAGAGTGTTCTATTTTTCCTTTCAGAGACCCCATTTTGTTGTGGTGTATATGTTGCAGTTAACTGTCTCTTTATACCATTCTCACTGCAAAATTCATTGAATGCATGTGAGGTGAATTCTCCCCCTCTATCTGTTCTTAAAGCTTGAATATGACAATTGCTTTCTTTTTCAACTAATGCTTTAAATTTCTTAAAAATTTCAAAAGCACTAGACTTTTCAATAATTGGATAAGTCCATGTTTTCCTACTAAAATCATCTGTAAAGGTAATAAAATACATGTTTCCACCATTAGAAGTAGGATTGATTGGCCCACATATGTCAGAGTGAACTAGTTCCAGCTTCTCACTAGCCCTCAAATTAGCTGTTTTTGGGATAGGATCTCTGTGTTGCTTTCCAATTACACATTCAGAGCATGTTTCATTTGTTTCTTGCAGAGCAGGCAACCCTTTGACCATTTCTTTCTTCACTAATGTGCTCAATGCTTTGAAGCTGAGGTGTGCATATCTGTTGTGCCATAACTTTGCTTCACTTACTTTAGTTGTTTGTAAACACATAGGACTGATAACGGCTGCATTAATCACATACATCCTGTTTGCAGATTTTTGACTAGTAATGATCAGGCCTCTACTTGCATGATACACTTTGCACTAATCATTTTTGAATATGATTGTGATCTCTTTCTTTTGTAATTGCCCTATACTTAACAAATTATTTTTGAGCCCAGGCAGAAAATACACATCAGTTATGACTTGTACTATCCCTTCAATATTCAGCTTCAAGTTGCCCTTTCCTTTGACTGTCATTCTTGAATCATCACCCAACTTCACAGTTTCTCTGAAACTTTCATCAAAGTTGGATAGCCAATCTTTGTTCCCAACCATATGATAGCTACATCCAGAATCAAGAAACCAAATCTCCTTTGGGAGTGTTGTTCCATCACTTCCTTGTGTCATAAGCAAGACTTCTTCTTGATCATCAAACTCAGCATAGTTTGCATTTTCTTCCCAACTTGGACATTCATTCTGATAATGTCCTAGTTTATGACATTTGAAACACTCTACATTCTCCTTACTTTGCCTTCCTCTCCCTCTACCCCTTGTAGAATTACTTCTCCCCCTACCACGACCATAACCCCTGCCACCATTAGTCATTTTTAGTGCTTGTTCATCATCCTTTTCTTGGTGCCCCTTCATTCTTTGTTCATGAACTAGTAGCTACTCTGTAATTCATCTATAGTTAGAGTAGTTACATCATTTGATTCTTCTATTGAACATACTACATAGTTGAATTTTGAGGTCATTAATCGTAACACTTTCTCCACTATGTTAACTTGAGATAATCTTTCACCATTTGCAGTCATTTTGTTAACAATTGCCAATGTTCTTGAAAAATAAGCATCAACAGACTCGTTTTCTTTCATGGAAAGAACTTCAAAATCTCTACGTAAGGCTTGAAGTTGAGCACGTTTTACCTTAGTCGAGCCTTGATATTTGCTGCGCATAGATTCCCAAATATCCCTCGCTGTGTCACGAACAAGAATCGTCTCCAAGATTGTCCGATCTATGGCTTGAAAGAGATAGTTCTTGGCTTTCAGATCACGGATCTTGCTTTCCTCTGCAAGCTTGCGTTGTTCAGCTGTGGCATTAGCTGGTGCTGTTGTGACTCCATTTTCAATCAAGCTCCAATAATCCTTTGACCGGAGAAGATTCTCCATCAACATTGACCAGTGATCGTAATACCCATCAAACTTAGGTACAGCTGGTTGAAGAAACTTTGACTCTTCAGCCATGGCGAGAAAGAAATGAGAAAGATGAAGAAGAAACGATGTGTGTAACAGAATTTGTAAATGAGGATGATGAAGATAACGGTTTTGTAACTGAATTTCGTCCTAAGCTGCGGTTAGTTACGAAATTGTTAGGGAGGAGAAAAAAAAGAGCTCTAGATACCAATTGTAAAAGTAAGGAATGTTTCTTATTGATTGGTAAATGATTACAAGTGCCATATATATAGGCACATACAAAGGATTAACTCTAAACATATCTAAAGCAAAGATCCACAAACTAAACTCTATCTAACTAGGCCCAATAACAGTAACTTGTGGCCCAAGTCAGAATTATTAGAAACTAAAAACCTCAACAAGAATCCATTGAGGTAAAATTTTAATGGGTTGGATTAGAATGCTTGGGCCACTTTTATCGGACCCTGGCCAAGTTTGAAACATGCAAAGAACTTTAAGATTCTAAAATTTAAATTGTACAAATTTTAAAATTTTATTTTTGTTGCAAGACAAGTTCAAACAATGTATAGAGAGTTCAAATTCCAAAATTCATACATATAAAATAACTTTTTTTAACATTCAAACTCTAAATTCTTTTTTTTTTTAATAAGCAATTCATATTCTAAAGTCTAAGATTATTTTTTAAATTTAGAGAATGAGAGGTGTGAAGTGGAGGGTGAATTTCACTTGAAGTTACTACGCCTTTCCACATGTTTTCTTTCGTCCCAATGGGATTTTGGCTGGGCCACAATTCTTTTTGCTGAGTTTTGGTACAATGTACTGAAAGTTGAAACAATATATTTTGGGGACTTCTATCTACATCCATATAATTTCCACATAATATAGGTAAAATAATTATATTTTAATAAAAGGTAAACGGATAAAAAGTTATACTGTTAACTTATTTTACCATTTTTTCAAACACATTGAAATAAATACAAGAGAAATTAAAAGATCAAGATAGTAATTGAATTGTAGGTACAAACAACAAGTACAACAATTCAAGTAGCAGCAGTAGAAAAAATTGTTTAAGAGTGAATAATTTTCAATTATTCCTTTTTACGAGCTTTATATAGAATATGTAATTATGTTCAAGTCGATGTATTAGACTAAGTAGTTTTGTCTAATTTTATACCAAAAATGTTATAAACAAGGTTACATTTTTTTTTCTATACCTTAACCCTTTTATTCTTTGGAGAAATGAGTTTTAGTAAATTAAAATTCAACCATGAGATAAATAAAATCCGGCCAATTAATGATTTTATTTAAAAATCAAACTTAAAATTCATAATTAACCATTTGAATTAACTATTTTAGATTGTAATTGAGTTGATTATATCCAAGTTTTAAAAATAATTTTAGGTAGGCATGGAATGAAATGTCATATCTCACGTGGGTCCCTATTTTCCTTGAGTTGCATGTTACATCTTGGTGTTATTTTGGACAAGAGTGTGAATTAGTAAACGAATAGTAGGTAAAGTCCAATGAGAGAGAAAATATTTCATTTTTTTCAAAAGGCTAACACACATGGCAAAGTTAAGTTTAAGTTGACACAAATTCTTTATTTTTTGTTTGTTACAAAAAATTTAAAACTATGTTTAATTGGAGAAGTATGCTATCATTATATTTAATTTAATGACGAGACTTATTAATTTAATACTAATAAATATAAATTTTGTAAATAATAAAAAGTGTGTCTCACTTATGTACTATAGATATGACAATAAAGATTTATATTAATTCTTCACATTCAATTTATATAGTTATGATATTTTTAAAATTAAAAATATGTCAATCATAAGTATATTTTTTTCTCTACTTCCAACTCTCCAAATCCTCCCCCCTATAAACTCAAACATAACCTAAGTCTTACGGATCAAAGAGTCAGTCACTAGAGAGAGAACAAACATGCATCTATAGATATACTAAATCAACTCTGTATCAAATTAAGCCAACAACGTATGACTTCAAAATCCATTATTTTAATTTCTTTAAGACATTGATTAATACATAACACATTTAGTTGATTGATACACTTAACATAAGATAGTTAAATGTCCTATTCAATTACTCCCTCTCTATTACTTATCATTCAATAAATTTAAAACAACAAATATATTGGTGATACTACTCCACCTTTAAATATAAATAAATAAAATTTTAGTTTTAAGATCTAATGTATCTGTTTTTTGTGTCAACCCTCTATTTTTTATGTTTTTATTAAACAATTCGCAATTCCTCTTAGGATATCTTTATTAATACTGCTCTATCTTTAATACTATTTTTGGTCTTAAATATTAAAAAAATATATTATAAGTTTAACGTATCTAATTAATCAATGAATAACTAATCGTTAGTTAGTTTAGTGATGATTGACGCTGATAGAGAGAAGACCACAGTTCAATCTCTACAACTGTGATCGAAATAAGATTAAAACTACTTGATGATGTCAAAATTGATCCTTAATCAGATGAAAACCAAAACTAAAATTAAATTAAATTAAATTAATCTATGAATATGAAATTCTTGCATAATTAAGAAGGGAAGGGAAGTATTTGATATCACACACTTCCTCTTCCATTCTTCACTGACACAGTCAAACTCAAACATTCAAATACGACGCTTTTTGCCATTTCCAGTACCTTCTCCACTGTTTACTCTCTCTTATCTTCTTCCGTTCTTCTATTAACCAAACCAAAACAAAACACAATTTTACCTTTAACGTCACGTAACGTTAAACCGATCTAATCTTCTCCTTCCTCGAACTTTCATTTCGATTCCGTACAATCTCTCCGCAGTTTATGTTACCCTTTTCAACAAAAACACCAAATTTTAACTCTTTTCTTTGACCCTCTTCACAAAATTCAACCTTTACCCTAACCCTACATTCATCAACTAGGGTAGAGGTAGACCCTTTTACACTCTATCTATATCTATCTAGTTTTTTGTTCTCATTTTTTTTCAGTTTCAGAATGGAAGAGGAAAAGGGTATTGAGATTGTGGCATTGGAATCTTTGGGTAAAGGGTTTGATTTGGCTAGTGATTTTCGTTTGAGATTTGCTAAGGGAATTCGTGATGGTGTTAATAGTAGGAAAAGATTGGTGGTGCTTGATGAAGAAAACAAGAGGGATATTTTGATTCCTGGAGCTGGTGGAGCTACTGTAATCAAAGGGGTTTCTGAGAATATTCGGTGTGATAAAGGAGATCGAATTCGGTTCAAATCTGATGTACTTGAATTCAATCAGGTTCATTGTCTTTCTTATTCTCTGTTAGTATAATTTTAATAAGTAATGTTTTAAATTGTATTCAAGCTTCAATTATTGATATTGCTGAGAATTATACTTAAATGTGGTTGATGCCTGGTAGCTGTTTGTATTGCGGTCGCAGAGACATCGAAAACAAAAACTTTTATGTTGGTGCCTAGATCACAGTCAGAGACTTATTTAAACACCAATTTAGGTCAACAAAATAAGGCAACTTTTTAAATGGTGAAAGCAGTTCACACTTATGGTAGATTTGAAACGTTGAAAATTGAGGTTAATTGCGATTAAATTTGTGGTTAATAAAGTTCAGTAGATGATTAATAAGTTGCGACGCGTGATATATCTATTAACCAAATTTAACACTTCATTTGCCATTTTTGTGAACGCGTTAACAAAAAGTTGTAGAATTTTGTTGTCACACATTGATGTTTAAATAATATGTTTGTTTTTAAAAACCATGGTTATATGATGCAGATGAGTTTGAAAGAGATTATGATGAATTTGATGTGTTTTGTTTGTGCATTGTTATATATCTCTATTTTCTTTCCTTGCAGATGTCCGAGTTGCTAAATCAAAAATCAGCAGTACAAGGAAAAATTCCTTCTGGCTATTTTAATGCTCTTTTTGATATGAGTGGTGATTGGCTTCGTGATGCTGCTGACATCAAATACCTTGCTTTTGATGGGTATTTCATTTCTCTCTACTGTTTGCACCTGACTGCTTCTCCACTTGTACTACAAGAGGAAGTAAAGAAATCAGTTCCAGCTCAGTGGGATCCAGCTTCATTGTCTAGGTAAACAAACACCATGCCACACCGTTTGATAGACGAACATATCACAGGATCTTTGTTTTATTGGTGTTAAATAACATGTCTCCACTTTCCATTACTTCTCTTGAGATTGAATTTAATTTAATAAGTTCAACTTTTCATTTGTGCTTCAATCATTTTAACCATCCATATGAGATTTAGTATTTTTTGGTATCGAAGAAACAACCAATTGATAAAAGAATGTGATATTTTCTTTAACTTCAGCACAAGGCTCAAATTACCTTGTGGACAGACTGTCTTCTTGATAGTACATATTTGATTAAATGTAAATTTGTGTTCATGTTAGGATGCTTTGTGTAGTAGCGGAAGTTAACCGTTTGAATGATGTGTAGTTTTGGGTTGTTGAGTATATGATGCTGATTGAGTTTGTTAGGCAGGTTCATCCAGACATATGGTACTCACATAGTAGTAGGCATGGCTGTTGGAGGTCAAGATGTAATCTGTGTCAAACAAAAACATTCATCTAAGATTCCTCCCGGTGATATCAGGAGACATTTAGAAGATCTTGGAGATTTTTTGTTTTCGGATGTAAGGAGCCCTTCTTCACTACATAGGAAGACGGCAGATAGCAAACAGAAGGTATTATGCTTTATCTTTTGTAACTGTAACCTCACCATGTATTTTTGTTTCTGCTTAGTGCTGATGCAATCTCTCTATTTATGTAGGTCCCCGAGGTCTTTAATCGTGTGATGCAATCAAACACAACACAGTTTACCAGTATTTCAGAAACATCTAGCAAGGACGTAAGTCCATAATGAGAAATATTCACCATTTGGAATTAGTGAAATTCATAGGTTCAGAACATAATATATTATTTTATCCTGGAACAGGGCCTCACTATTATTTGCTCCAAAAGAGGGGGAGATGTGTACAAGCACAGTCACTCACATTGGCTCCAGACAGTGGCTTCTAATCCTGAAGCGATCATATTCAAGTTTGTTCCTATTTCCTCACTTCTGACTGGAATTCCTGGAAGTGGCTATCTTAGTCATGCAATCAATTTATATTTACGATGTACGTTTTTCTCACACACTACGGCCTTCTGAATTTATCCATATCCAGTTTTGATCTATTACTATTATAAACTTTTTCGTGATGTAGATAAGCTTAGTCCATAAACATAAACATGCAATATGGTCATTTAACTTCTCAACATGTACAAAATGCCCTCTGTATGAATGTTTAGTGAACCTTTCACAGAAAAACTAATATGTTTTGGGCTCTTACTTTATCCATGTCATGCTTCACTTCTCTATACATCTTTTGGAATACCATTCTTTCATTTCGTTACTATTAAGAGTATATTTGGGAGTTGGGTTTTAGAGGACTAAGTCTATATTTTGCTTTATATTTGAGATTAAAAAAAATAATGAAAGAATAACATGATAAATGATCATATAACATTTCAATCATACTTAATTTATTTTTAGAAACATTTTATAGAATCTTTAAATTTAAAAAGAAATATAAGTCCTTCCCTCTCCTTGAAAACCATCCTTCCAAACATACCCTTAAGGTCTGTAACACATGATTGATTCACTTGTTCTCTGCAGATAAGCCTTCTCCTGAAGACTTACAATACTTTTTAGAGTTTCAAATTCCAAGGCAATGGGCACCCATGTTTTGCGAACTGCCTCTCAGTCATCAGCGGAAAAAGACCTCTTCCCTTTCACTGCAGTTCAGTTGCTTCGGTCCAAAGCTTCATATTAGCTCTACACAGGTACTTTTAACCAAACTCTCCTGTTTGAGTAAATAAATATTCTGTGTTGAACTGTACTGCACTCTTAGTTGTCTCTTATGTTTGAGTTTAATATTTGCTTTGACAAGATTATCTCTTAATTAGTGTCAAGATTTTCTCCTCGCACTTCTGGTGGGTGATAAATTTTGCTGGGGGTATAACTTTAGAAGATCTTTTAACCAGCTATTGTTTTCATCCTGCCTTTTAGATGGTGTTATTTACGACTACTTGTGCGTTTTCACCTATCAAATTAAGCTAATAGGATAGCCCGTTCATGCTACAGTAACAGAACCTCTAACCAAGTGATATAGAATTATTGGTTTCTCAGATAATTATCTATTTTTTCCATGTCACACCTTAAACCTTATATTCAGGGACGGGTGTAGTAATTTATAGTGGGTTGCGTGCTTCTGGCCTTTGTGCAAGTTTCTAATTGCCTCTAATGATTTTGCGATGTGAATTTTTAGGTGAAAGAAATCAGATATCAGTTCTAATGTGCCGTTATTCTAATATCTATGAGCGAAGAAGCTCACTTTTCCTTATAGTTTTCTTCATAATATGTGCTGCATAACTTTGTTGGGATTTGTCACTTTTGTTTTATTTTCCTCCCTCGTCTATTATCTGCTTGAAAACTGTCTAGACTTAGTGACCCTTCATTCTTCTAATTAAGTAATTAACCTTTAACATTATATTCTCGTTAATTATGGTATTTTGTACAAATGGCAGGTGGTAAGTGAACAGAAACCTGTGGTTGGCCTCCGGTTGTATCTGGAGGGCAAGAAAAGTGATAGACTTGCTTTACATATAAACCATCTTTCGAGCCTCCCAAACAAGATGGACCTCTCTTCAGGTACCTCAACACCAACCCCGAGCATACCATCTATGTGGCGTGGATCCGATGAAAATGAATCTAGCGACCAATTCCTGGAATCAATCAGATGGAAGCGATTCTCAAATGTGTGCACAGCTGTGGTCAAACATGACCCTAACTGGTTGAATGATTGCGGAGGTGTTTATATTGTAACCGGTGCACAACTCATTATCAAAGGAAGTTGGCCGAGAAACGTGCTTCATCTGCGTCTTCTTTTTACTCATATAACCAACTGCACTATACGGAAGTCGGAGTGGGGTGCTGCACCAGAGACTTCAAGAAAATCATCTTTCCTCACAAATTTGAGCACAACATTTTCATTCACACAGCAGAGTACTACTGCTGCCCGACCAAAGCAGGCTCCGACCGCACTTAACTCTGGCATTTATCCAAACGGTCCACCTGTGCCTGTTCGCTCGAGTAAGCTACTTAAATATGTCGAGACAGCTGAGGTTTTACGAGGCCCTCATGATGCTCCTGGACATTGGTTGGTTACAGCTGCTAAGCTTGTGACTGAGGGTGGTAAGATAGGATTGCAGGTAAAGTTTGCATTGTTGGATTATTGGTGATTCTAGGTGACTACTATATATCAGAATAGTAATATCAATGGTTATCATGTAGGGTTTGCTTAAAAAAAAAAAATTAATCTACATATTACATGTACATATTTTATAATTTCTAAAGGCTTTGTACAGTACAGTATACAAAATGAGTGGCTGTTGACTGAGGCAATGGAGAATTTAATCTAGGATATACTGCTACTTCTTGACACATTTTAGTCTTGGGATTTTATTTAGTGATAATATAATCATTGTTAACATGAATGTGAAAAGCTTAAGAATCGCGGGAAACACAACAGTATGCTAATCACAAGATTATGTTGCAAATCAATCTGGGTCCAGCATGGCCTAATCATGTGTGTGTGTGTGTGTTAGGCATGAAAATTAATGCATTTTAAGGAAAAGTAAAGAGGAGTAGATGATAAAGTTGAAAAAAAGGAAACCGTTATCATATCAATTACATGCTTGCCTGAAATATAATCTTGATTGGAATTTGGAGGCTCTTCTCAATGCAATAGCTTTCTTCTTTTGTTAGTCTAAGAGTGTGTTTGTATTCTTGTTTGAAAAGAGTAAGGAAAAAAGGAGAAAGAAATAAAGTATAAGATTACTAATACGAGTGATGTTATTATATATAATTGTACTTGGCTTAATGTGTTTCTAACTAACCATTATAAATGTTTCCATGATCTAATTTGGATAGAGTTATCCAGTGTTATGTATGGTTGTGAGTCTTGTGATTATAATAGATGCACAACTATTCTTACCCTACCATGATTCTTTTGCATGGGTTTTTGTCCTTTCTTGTGAAGTTTGTGATCATTGTTATAGTATTTATGCAACTTTACTTGGAAAGAAAGGAAGCATGATGGGGACATGCTTCAATTTCCCATGCCCCATCAGCTAAAGAACTACTATGTGTAATTAACACTGGAAGACTTTGCTGCACTCAATTGACAATGGAATGGTCAAACTCCATAATGCTACATTCATTAAAATACGATTCTTTTGAGATTTTTCTTTGTATATTTTTTTATAAAACTATACCTATAATTAAGTTACAGCTTTTACCGCAATTTGTTAAATATTCTAAAGTAAAAAATTAACCAATTTTCTTTTTTAAAGGATAAATTTGTAAAATCAATATTAATTGTCAATAAGTTTCATATCACAATTAATTTTCTTAATTCATGTTATTTACTAAAAAGAGTCTTATGTTTAGAGATGCGGGTAATAATTCTATTAAGGCATTACTAATAGTTCAAAAGTAGTTTTCGTTGGAAATGATTATTCGGTTACCATAATGACCACTATTGATCAAGTAGTGATCGGCTAGAAAAAGATAAACAAGTGAAAATGGTTGAGAAAATGCCATGCTGCAAATAACAATTTTAAACTTCTAAAAAGTTGAATGCACAATTTTTCAATACAATTTCTATATATATATTTATTTTCTTAATCAACATCTTAAGAACATTCATTAGCATTTTTTGAATAATGCCCAAGAACATAAGTATTCAAATTTAGTCTCTTTCACTTGCAAAGCTAGACGGTCATTGCACTTACACCTACGTGATATACTTTAATATCTAGACTAGACTAGATTAATAATGATTTTGATGGATTTTCTACTTTTTATTTCTTCCTGATTTTAACTGTTAGTAAACAGCATGTAATCATCATAATAATAAAAGAAAAACTTTTGGACCACAAAGAATTGATGGGATTTTTGGCCATATGCTTTAGAAAGCACAAGCAGTAGTTGAAGATATATGTTGATAGTGTACCCACATGGGGTCCATTTCAACCCCATTTCTCTTCACCTCTCACACTCATACCAGATAATAACAATTAAATCTTGGAGGCATCTTAGGTGTAAATTAGTGCAATTGTCACGAGCATTTCCTTTATCTGAATTTTAGTTATTACAATACAAAAAAAGAAACCATATAATAGAAAAAGGGAAGAAAGATTTGCACTATCAATGTGCACAACTCCACTAACTCAATTTAATTAAACAAACACAAAGTTGAATTTCAATCTGTTTTAGTGGGGTGTAGGCCAATTCTTTTGAATCTCAAACCGATAAGTAGCATCCAAGTAGCATTTGCGATCATCATCTACAAACTAAACCAACAAATATGAGTTACTTTCACAAGACACAAATATGAAGCACCAATACAGATGCGGGACAAGACACTGACATATAGAAACTGATAGTAATTTAAGAAAATAGAACTGATTGAATGTGACCACAATTGTCAGTGTTATGTAACTTATGTTGGTTTCCGACACTAATATGTGTCAGACACCAAACACACGTTATCTTCGATCTGAAGTGTCGATGTTCCATGTATAACTTATGACAACACAAGAAATAGTGAATCAATTTTGTAGATGTTATGCACAATTTTCTAGTAATTTTTTTACCTTGGTTCTTGCTGAATAGGTTCCCCTAGCAAACAAACCAGAAGGTGTAATTTCTTCTTCCAAATCATATGTATATGGTTCTTGCTGTGGACTAAAAGTTCCCAACATTTTCTTTGTGCTGTCCACTATATCAATAAATTCATGAAAGCTACATCACTAACACATTAATAAAGTATGTCTGTTTAATTAGTCTAACTAAACATAAATTAAGGTTTATGTCTCACCTCTAATCCCAGTTTTCCAAACAACATTGGTGTATTTGAGACCAGAAACAATGTTGTTGGAGACAATGAAGGAGAATTTTAGCCTATATTGGCTTCCTTCCTTGAGGATGAACATAGTCTTTTTGGAATCAGTTGTAAATGGAATTGGCAAAATTAGGTCAGGCCTTCCTTGACATAAAATGGTAAGACTCACTATCTTCACTTCTGGCTCTATTTTCTCTACATTACAACAAAATGGATTTTACATAAATATGTTAAAAAAACGCGGATCCTCAATAGCAGTACACTCAGTTCAGACAAATTTCAGCCGTTAGATCAAGGTACAACCAGGATTTATCGGACGAAATTTGGCTGGACATGTTTCTATATAGGTAAGTTGAAGCTAAGTACCTCCAACAGCATACACATCAACATTTCCTAGAAGTTGTTCTTTCCATTTTCTCAAGCTTTCATCATCCTTTAAAATACAAAACAAAATTTCCAATTCATAAAAAACACCTAGAGACATAAACAAAATAAAATTCAAAAACCATTTGAAAAAAAGAACCTTACTTTATCTTTCTCAAGCTGTTCCTTGAGAGAAAACTGAGGACCAAGATCCAATTCCAACTTGGGTTCTTCATCTTCATCTAGCTCAATTTGCTCAACATCATCATAGTTTTCATCACTAACCTTGTTGGTTCCTTTGTTTTTGTGCTCTTCCTCTAAATGAACATTATTAAATGAAACATCTTTGGTCTTGTTGGACATAGCTCCTACAGCACTAAACATTGTCAAATTTAGAATTCTATTATGAATTTGTAGGATAGTTTTGTTTTGTATATCCCTTGGTAATGGAAGGTTGCAAATTGAGTTAAGAGGGGTGTGTGTAATGTGTATGGAAGAATTAAAGATTAGGTAATAGTAGCACTAAGGTGAATGTGGACCTTGAAATGAAATGGTAACGAAAAACGGTTGAAATAAAGTTGGTGGGAACCACTATATATGATGATGGTGGAGAAGGTGTTATATAACTTTAAACATTCTTATTATCTTATCTTATACATGCTTCATTATCATTTATATTATGCAATATTGACAATTTCAAATGTTTTAAGCCGTCCACAAATCAAGATTATAATGTTTAGGCTTAATTGCAGTTTTGGTCCCCTATTTTCAATTTTTTGCAGTTTTGGTCCCCTATTTTAAAACTCGACAGTTTTGGTCCCCTTATCATAATTTTAACTATAAATTAACGATATGATATGATTTAAACGGCGTGATATATGATTTGATGATGAAAAAATACCAACATCGATGTAATTGTAAGAAAAATCTTTCATAAAGTTCATCTAAAACATGTTCTATCATCATATTTTAGACAAAATATGTGTTAGAGGGACCAAAACTGTCGAATTTTAAAATAGGGGGACCAAAACTGCAAAAAATTAAAAATAGGGGGACCAAAACTGCAATTAAGCCTAATGTTTAATTAGAATGAGTTTAAGGATTTGCATGACGCCAATGGCTCACTTAACAAACAAAAGTGTAGAATTGATAATTCTTTCTCGATGTAATGCTAAAACTAAATTCCTTAAAACTTATAGTCATTATTTAAGTTTGATAAAGTGGTTTCGAAATCAATATAACATGATGTTAATCCTTATACGCGACAATCTATGGTTCAAATACAAGAATATGCTAATTTATGGAGGACTAGTATAGGTTAAGATATGTGGAAAAATGCTATATAAGCGAACATAAAGTTAGAATCATTTTGTTTTTTTAGGCAATAATGACATTGTTATTAAAAGATTTAAAATTTCTATGGTTTTTATTTTCATTATTCAAACATTATAATTTATTTATCATCTTTTTCATTCACTATCGTCACTCTTGTAAATTTGAACTATAGGTTGTTATGCATAAGGGTTGACATCATGTTGTTAGCCTGTATTTTCGACAGGCATTAATGAATTGGAATGAGATGATGAAATCTCATTTAATGTATATTATTGCCTTTTAATATTCTCTTGGAAACTGATTCTGGCAATAAATCAAGAGAAAATCAAGGCATTTGACATCAAAGACTTTTAATATGCAAAGTTGCTTGTCAAAGCCTAGAGTTCTGTCGAATTCGACAGAACGTGTGTTGTCTGAATAAGCTTGTCGAGTTCGACAAGATATTATTTGTGTAAAAGCATATTTTCGACACTAACTGGTAATGGTCGAAAACTATATATATGTACATATATGTATGTGTGTATGTTTGTTTGTCTAACGTACTATGCAGAACGAAAGAAGCGTACTCTGGACTTAGCAAAATATTCAAAATGAGTAACGTTTGAAGGGTTCGCCAGGTGTCAAAGGGAATTCAAATTGTCAAGACACGTGGAGCATAGTTAGACGTATTGTAGGTTTATAGCAGTTATGTTAGTTTGTCTATAAATACAAGTTTCTGATAGAAGAAACGGGTCCACAATTCAATACACATGCAAATTCCTAAAATATTCAGAGTACCCATGTCAACGAGCGAAATGAATGACAGGAACATGTACGAATCTGTGTACCATCCTTTGTAAACATTTTACATTGTCAAATACAATTTATCTTTCAAGTATTGATTACTTGCTTTCATTTAAGCTTTCTGCAATTTAAAGTTTTTCTGCATCTTTAAACATTCTGCAATTTATTTCATTGCATGTTTTACTTTTCAAAGTTTTCCTTTAAACTTTACTTGCAATTCATTTACAAGTTTTCTGCAAATTTACTTTGAAGCATTTTACTTTAAACCAAACCATTTGACTGCGTCAAATGCTTTTACTTTTTATCAACTTATCCGATTTAACCCAAAGATATGAATATGTTTTCATCATCTTCCGCACAATCCATATGTCCCAGGATTTACTAGTTGATCCTTCTTGTAATAATTAAACTAGCGGTTGTTTACTAAAAATCGGGGTAAACAAATTGGCACGCCCAGTGGGACCTCTGGATTGTGTATTTTTATTTAGTGTGTTTTTGAAAATTTTTCTTACAAAATTCGTTGTTTGGTGTTTATACTTTGATTGTGTGTATATTTGTATATGCATTTGAGGAGTGGTAAGTCTCTTCCAGTTTTTTCAAATATACCAAGGCGTCATCGTTCCAGAATGGTGAGACCACCAAACAATCCTAATCCTAATAATAATATTAATAACAATAATGGGGCAGAAACAAATCCTGTTCCAAATTCGACAGGGCAACCAAATCAACCAGTATCTGGCAATCCTGGCGCCAATCCTACTGGTGGGCCAACAAGCCCTGCCCTGAATTCTACAACTTCTGAAAGTATCCCAAGCAATAATCCTAATGGTGGGAATGCCAATCCTGTAATAAGTTCCGGAACCGTTGGCGTAAGCGTCAGTGGATCAACAATGCCTGCCACCACTTCAACTATGGTAGGAGGGTTTGTTCCTCCAAATACAAATGGTGCAATAATGACACAAATGAATGTATCATCTATGCCAACCAACGTATCACAAACACATGGATATACAGACGGTAGTCAAATTGGTGGAACTCCGTCGAGACCTCCATGGTTGCCTAGAAACCCACAATATGGAATGCCAACAACAACGATGGCAAACCTGTATAGTTGGCCTGCGATAGAAAATTCTCCCTCATCTTCTGCGATGGGAAATAGGGGAAATTCTCTGAACTTGACAAATAACTCTATGAATGTACTTAGGCAACAAATGGACGAAAGTAACCATGACATGGTGAATGCGTTGACCCAACAGATTGGCACAATCTTTAATCCTGTGTTACAAACAGCCAATGATAATTACTTGTTGTTAGCCAATCAAATGGGAAGGATGGCGGACTTTTTTGGTGCCCCTGATGCTCCAAATAACCAAAGGGTTCTTCGTGCAAACCCGGAGACTCAACCAGAAGTTCAAGCCCAACCAGTGCGCATTGAGAGAGAACAGCCAGAACAAGGAGTGGTTTTGGTTAATAGAAACCAAGATGCTGATAATGTTCTTAGGAATGTTCGACAAGAAAACGTTGCAGGGCATAATAACTTGGCCAACTTGGTAGAAAATATCTTGGCCCAAAATGGTTTGAATATAGGATTGCATAGACCAAATTTTGTGTCGGCCTTGTCTGAATATGTATTGCAGGCGGAATTGCCAAGGGGATGGAAAATTCCCAAATTCACAAAATTTGCTGGTGATACTAATGAGTCTACTGTCGAACACATTGCCAGATATTTGGCAGATGCAGGGAATTTGGCAAATAATGAAGATTTAAAAATGAAGTTTTTTCCCAATTCCCTCACTAAAAATGCCTTTACGTGGTTCACTACACTTCCCCCTCATTCAATTCATACTTGGACTCAATTAGAAAGGCTATTTCATGAACAATTTTATATGGGACAATCTAGAATTAGTCTCAAAGAATTAGCCAGTATGAAGCGCAAAACCTCAGAAGCCATTGATGACTATCTGAATAGGTTTCGCCTCCTTAAGGCAAGGTGCTTCACCCAAGTACCTGAACATGAATTGGTTGAGATGGCTGCTGGTGGCCTTGACTATTCCATTAGGAAAAAGTTAGATACTCAACACTTAAGAGATATGGCCAAATTAGCAGATCGTGTTCGACAGGTCGAACGCCTCAGGGCTGAAAAAGTCAGAAATTCTAAGTTCCACAAAAAAGAAAAAGTGGCATACATAGAAACTTACGAAAGTGAAAATGAGTTCGACGATGGTCAAGATTACATAGAAAATAATGAGGTTAATGTGGCTGAATTAAAACCAGGCCCTCCTTATACTTGTAAAATGTTAAAACCATCAAATGGGAATAATCCTGTCGAACCAAAAAATGATAGATTCGTTTCTAAGACATATACTTTCGACATTACTAAATGTGATGAAATTTTTGACTTGCTGGTCACTGATGGCCAAATAATTGTACCAAAGGGTTTAAAAGTTCCACCTTTGGAACAACGTAAGAAAAGAGGTTTTTGTAAATACCATAATTTTTTGGGTCATAAAACCTCACAATGTGTTCTTTTCAGGGATCTGGTCCAGAAAGCCCTGCAGGAGGGAAGGCTCAAATTTGGCGAAAAGCCAAAATCCAAACAACAGGTGGATGAGGATCCATTGCAGATTGCTGATGCCGCATACACAGAACCTTTTGAATGCCTGATGTTGGAAGCATTGAACCTCACTGAAGGGGGACAATTAATTTCCATTCCTGAGGAAGAATACGAAAACAAAGTGGAAGAGGTATATCCACAAGCAGGGGAAACTTTATTGGATTTCCTTCAACGTTGCAAAGAAAATAATGGCGAAGCTACATTATGTCCTCATTGTAGTGCCATGTTCGACAAGAAGGCTGCTGCAGGCCTTAACAAGTTTTTGCCTCATAGTCAAGGTAGAAACAATTGGCCAAATCAGAAGCCAACTTATTCTAATGTTCTGAATAGCCAACAGGCACCTGTACATCAGAGGTTGGGACCACAAAAATCATTTGTCCCCTCAAACAGGACACCTGTCAACCAATGGGTTCATGGAAGAAACGTGGACTATGGTCAAAGGAACATGGAGAAAGGGAACTCCAGTAACAGCAATCCCAAAAAAGATCCTGAATCAAGGAAATATGATTACAGGAATAATTACAAAGGGAAAAATCCCATGACAAGATCCCAATGGCGCAGATATCAGCGCCAGAAAAAAGTGGCTGCTCAAAAATCCCAAGTTACTGCTGATGGTAATGGGAAAAGGCCTTTGGAATTGGCAAAGAAGCCAATGAAAGAAAGGTTAGGCGAATCAAAAATGGAGTCTTCAGTTGCTGATAACGTCGAAGACGAACACATGGAAGCAGATGACTTTCTGGATTTTGAACCTGATCTCGACATAATAGTAAACGTTGTGTCAATTCTGCCAAGGGAGTTCGCGTCTGTTCTGAAGTGACAGATGACGAAGAGGAATCTGGGATGCAAATGGCTCTTCATAGGCCAGTTTGTTACTATGTGACGAGCAATGGTGCTTTGGAAGACCAAATTGCCACATTTGAAAGGCCAGACGAAGGCATGAAAAGTCACTTGAAGCCTCTCTTCATACAGGCGAAGGTGAATAATGTAGGAATTAACAAAGTCCTAATTGATGGTGGTGCTGCTGTCAACCTCATGCCAGAATTTCTGCTCAGAAAGATTGGCAAATCTTTGGTGGATCTTCATCCTCACAACATAGTACTTTCAAACTATGAGGGTGAAACTGGATTTTCTTTAGGAGCAATCCAGTTGGAAGTGGTTGTTGGAAGCACTGTAAGGCCAACCTTGTTCTTGGTTGTGGCCTCTAAGGCAAATTACAATCTACTTCTAGGTCGAGAGTGGATTCATGGAGTAGGAGCAGTTCCATCTACCCTGCACCAGCGCCTCATTATCTGGCGAGATGATGGAATAGTGGAAAATATTGAAGCAGATCAAAGCTACTTCAAAACTGAAGTCCATCATCTGACAAAGCACTCCTTCGACAAGAAATTGGCAACAATTTCACCATGCACTGAGAAAGACTTTGCACATCGTCTAGCAGGAAATGGTCACCATGCAATCAAACTGGATCCCACACATGGTTTCTTGTGGGAGAGAGAAGATGGAAACAGCGAGGATGGCGAATATGAAAGCCACAACTACCCAACTGGGTGGGATGTCAAAAATAACTACTATGTCTGAGTCCCAAACTTGGGCAAAGATTACGGCCTACATGGCTGAAAATAGAATCAAGATGGCTTTGGAAGCCAATTCATGGTCAGAAAATATGGCTGATGTAGCCAATGGCATAAAAATTGGCAAACAAGAGCCAGAATTGCAAAAGCTGGACTGCATCTATGATGACGAACCCTTAGGATTTGAAAAGGATCCAATTAGTCAAAGTCACAAGATGCAAGCACAAGATCCTTTGCAAGAAATTGACCTTGGAGATGGTCTGACAAAAAGACCAACATATATTAGTGCAAACATTCCTCCAGATCTGAAGGCAAAAGTGGTGCAACTTTTGATGGAATTCAAAGATTGTTTCGCTTGGGACTACAATGAAATGCCAGGTTTGAGCAGAAAATTGGTGGAACATGAACTCCCAGTTCGACCAGACAAAAAGCCAGTGAAACAGTTACCTAGAAGATTTGCACCAGAAATAATGTCAAAGATCAAGGAAGAAATTGAAAGGCTGCTGAGGAGCAAATTTATCAGAACAGCAAGGTATGTCGAATGGTTAGCAAATATAGTCCCTGTGATTAAGAAAAATGGTTCTCTTAGAGTATGTATAGACTTTAGAGACTTAAATAATGCTACACCAAAAGACGAATACCCTATGCCTGTGGCAGAAATGCTAATTGATTCAGCAGCCAGGTTTGAATATTTAAGTATGCTAGATGGTTATTCTGGCTACAACCAAATTTTCATTGCTGAAAATGATGTACCCAAAACTGCCTTTAGATGCCCAGGGGCATTAGGCACATATGAATGGGTAGTAATGCCTTTTGGTTTGAAAAATGCTGGGGCTACTTATCAAAGAGCAATGAATTTAATTTTTCATGAATACATAGACACTTTCATGCAAGTGTATATTGACGACATAGTTGTCAAATCCTCGTCAAATGTTGATCATTTAGATCATTTGAAAAAATCTTTTGAAAAGATGAGGAAATATGGATTAAAAATGAATCCATTAAAGTGTGCTTTTTGTGTTAATGCAGGAGATTTCCTTGGGTTTGTTGTGCACAAAAAGGGCATTGAAATAAATCAAAACAAAACGAAGGCTATCATGGAGACGAAATCTCCAACTACTAAAAAGCAACTTCAGTCCTTACTTGGGAAGATCAATTTCTTGAGAAGATTTATCTCAAATTTAAGTGGTAAAGCTCAACCATTTTCACCACTGTTTCGTCTCAAGAAAGAAGAAATTTTCACTTGGGGGCAAGATCAACAACAAGCTTTTGACGAAATCAAAAGTTATTTGTCAAAGCCACCAATGTTAATGCCTCCAATAAGGAACAAGTTCATGAAGTTGTATATATCAGCATCAGATTCGACACTGGGTAGTATGCTCGCCCAGGAAGATGAAAATGGTGAAGAGAAAGCCATTTATTACTTAAGTAGGGTATTAAATGATGCTGAGACTAGATATAGTAGTATTGAAAAATTATGCTTATGTTTGTATTTCTCTTGTATAAAACTCAAGCATTATATAAAGCCTGTTGATGTTTTTGTTTATTCTCATTGTGATATCATTAAGCATATGTTATCTAAACCAATTTTGCATAGTCGAATTGGAAAATGGGCCTTAGCCTTGACAGAATATTCATTAACTTATAAACCGTTAAAGGCAGTCAAAGGCCAAATTGTGGCTGATTTTATAGCAGATCATTCTGCAATAGAAACTCCACAAAATTATGTAGAATCACAACCCTGGAAATTGTATTTTGATGGTTCTAAACATAAACATGGAGTTGGAATTGGGATTCTAATCATTTCTCCTTCCAAAATCCCCACTAAGTTCAAGTATAAAATTAATGGGTTCTGCTCAAATAATGAAGCAGAATATGAAGCTTTGATAACAGGCTTAGAAATTTTACTGGACTTGGGGGCAAAAAATATTTTGATCAGAGGTGATTCAGAATTGGTTTTGAAACAGTTGACAAAAGAATACAAGTGCATAAAAGAACACTTGATGAAATATTTTGTCATAGCAATTTCTTTGTTAAAACGTTTCGACCAAGTTATCATTTGCCTCGAATAGAAAATCAAGAAGCCAATGATTTGGCTCAAATAGCTTCTGGTTATAAAATTCCCAATGAAAAATTGGAAGAGTTGATTGAAATTAAAGATAAACTCATTGTTGATCAACCTGCTTCTATGGAATTGTCAATGCCAAAACTTGTCGGGGCAGATGTACCACAAGACAATGGTCAAGATACCATTTATGATGGTGATGAAGATTCAGAAATTGGAAAGGGTGATAATCTTCAAAACTGCCATTTCTCCCTTGCATATTCGACATGCAGTCGAATTGGCATTTTTGAGGGGGCAATTTGTTAGCCTGTATTTTCGACAGACATTAATGAATTGGAATGAGATGATGAAATCTCATTTAATGTATATTATTGCCTTTTAATATTCTCTTGGAAACTGATTCTGGCAATAAATCAAGAGAAAATCAAGGCATTTGACATCAAAGACTTTTAATATGCAAAGTTGCTTGTCAAAGCCTAGAGTTCTGTCGAATTCGACAGAACATGTGTTGTCTGAATAAGCTTGTCGAGTTCGACAAGATATTATTTGTGTAAAAGCATATTTTTGACACTAACTGGTAATGGTCGAAAACTATATATATGTACATATATGTATGTGTGTATGTTTGTTTGTCTAACGTACTATGCAGAACGAAAGAAGCGTACTCTGGACTTAGCAAAATATTCAAAATGAGTAACGTTTGAAGGGTTCGCCAGGTGTCAAAGGGAATTCAAATTGTCAAGACACGTGGAGCATAGTTAGACGTATTGTAGGTTTATAGCAGTTATGTTAGTTTGTCTATAAATACAAGTTTCTGATAGAAGAAACGGGTCCACAATTCAATACACATGCAAATTCCTAAAATATTCAGAGTACCCATGTCAACGAGCGAAATGAATGACAGGAACATATACGAATCTGTGTACCATCCTTTGTAAACATTTTACATTGTCAAATACAATTTATCTTTCAAGTATTGATTACTTGCTTTCATTTAAGCTTTCTGCAATTTAAAGTTTTTCTGCATCTTTAAACATTCTGCAATTTATTTCATTGCATGTTTTACTTTTCAAAGTTTTCCTTTAAACTTTACTTGCAATTCATTTACAAGTTTTCTGCAAATTTACTTTGAAGCATTTTACTTTAAACCAAACCATTTGACTGCGTCAAATGCTTTTACTTTTTATCAACTTATCCGATTTAACCCAAAGATATGAATATGTTTTCATCATCTTCCGCACAATCCATATGTCCCAGGATTTACTAGTTGATCCTTCTTGTAATAATTAAACTAGCGGTTGTTTACTAAAAATCAGGGTAAACACATGTTATACTGGTTTTGAAACCACTTTTATCTGACTCAATATAATAGACTATAAGTTTTAGGGAATTTAGTTTTAGCATTTAGTCAAGAAAGTATTATCTGTTCCACATCTTGTTTGTTAAGTGACATATTGGTGTCACACAATCCTCTATTCATAACATCCGCCAAGAGGTGTAAAAATTCATTGTTATCCTCCATATGATCCAAAATACATAATTATCTGTCTCTACTCTTTCCTTTATTATAATCTTGCGAATCTCCCATTTGATCACTTGATCATTGATATTGTGAATTCTTCGGTACACATAATATGTAGATATGTACCAATAAATTTGTAAATGATTTTGATTGGTTTACAAATAATATTTGTTAATTTTTCTATATTAAATCTATCTATGACTAATCACAATCATCCGTCTAAATCGTGTACCGTTACATATCAACAAAAGATGTGTACCAAAATATTTACCCACCAATATTTATTAGAAGTTGTAGTTATTTGACAAGAATAATTATTGTTTCGTAGTTGTCAAAAATATAGTGACTATATATCAAATAATATACAAATAAATAGAAAAAACAATAAAAAAACAAACACATAGTACTCACTTATTATAAAATTATTTTAAAAAACTATTGACATAATAATAACAGTAACAATAACAAGCTCCAAAGACTTGATCTAGTGGTAAAAAAACATGTCTTGAATCCGAAAAATCCCAGATTTGAGCCCCACTAGTATTTTTGGAGGAAGATAAATGTAATTATCTTTGTAAGTGTTCTTTGAGCCTCAGGCTCCGTTTGGATTGATGGAAGTAATGGAATGAAGTGGAGCGGAATAGAATGAAGGGAAATAAGAGATGAACAAAATTGAAGGTAAATGGTGGTATAATATTAAATTTATATCATCCTATTCCATTACGCTCCATAGCCTAAGGTCTTTCAGTGGGGCACCATCCCCTCACTCTAAATTTTTCTTAATAATAATAATAATAATTAAAAGTTGTAAAATGAACGAGTAGAAGAAGAAAAAAATATAAATCTCAATTCAATAAGCCCCTTTGGAAAATTAAATTGAATTTGTGCCCTTGTTACTTGATTCCACGTATTGTTGAGTTTGAGCATAAACAATAACTTTAACAAACACAGCTATTGGCCTAACAAGACAACGACAAACAATTTCGCAATATCCGCGTTTGCATCACCGTTCCAGTCCAAAACACCAACCCGAGAGCATAACACTCTTCAGATACTCTCTCTTCATCATTCCAATTTCAACTTCAACACACACACACTCACGTCACGTATTAGTATCTTATAATAATCAATCTATGGAACTATTTGTTGAAATCACTCACTCCTAACAATACAACAACATGGCTTCAACACCTCTTATCTTCCCCACCACCTTCCTCTCTTCCAAACTCTACCAAACATCTCACAATCGTCATCTTCCACCACTTAATTCCTTTCCATCTTCTTCCTCTTATTCTTCAAAATCAAAACCGAGTTTTCATTATTTTCATTCAAAGCCACTACTGTTTTCTCAAAAACTAATCGCACGAGCTACTTCTGAAGAACGTGCTACTGAAGTCAGAGATTCTGATTTGGTCGGTGAGGATTCTGCAACATTTGACCTTCAAAATCAGAAACTTTCTTCTTGGTTTTACTTCACTGCAATTTTGGGAGTGGTTCTGTTTGTTCTTAATGTCATTTGGATTGATGATTCAACTGGATTTGGTACGGCTTTTGTTGATTCCATTTCAGCAATTTCAGATAGTCATGAGGTGATTATTTATTTATTTTACTTTTTTTAAATTTTATTTTTTGTAGTTGTTGATTTTGAATGATTGTTTTTGATAGAATAAAATTGGGTGGAGGGATTGTAAAACTTTTTAATCTGATTGATTGGCACTACAAATTGATGAAAAGAGAATGCAAGATTGAGTTTTGTGGTTGATAATTTTATGTATAATCATTCTATTATGAAATTAATTTTACTAATGGATTTTTGAAAACCAAGAACATTATAGAATTGTAAATAGTAGTTCATAATTGACAAGAATTTTGAGGCAATGTCTTAATGCAAAGCACTGACTTTGGTTTTTAACACTCAGGATTGAGATAATCTTGAAATTGTTCATGTTATTATAGAGAATAGAAAAGATCTAACACAAATTATGTAGCACCAACACTTTAAATTGAAGGCGTGTTCTGTGTCCAATACTGACACATGGAATTACATTCAATTATTTCATTTTCTCAAATTTTTATCTGTGTCTGGTGTTTGTGCTTCATAGAACCCAAAATTTCTCATGCAGACATTGACTTATTGTCTATTCTTTTAGTAATATGTAATGGACTTGGATTCATAACTCATTATTGATCCTTTGAAGTGTTACACTCTGCAGGTTGTTATGTTGGTTCTGGTTCTCATATTTGCAGGTGTCCACAGTGGCCTGGCCAGCTTCCGTGACACCGGTGAGAAACTCATTGGAGAGCGAGCTTATCGTGTTGTTTTTGCAGGAACATCGCTACCTTTGGCTCTCACCATGATTGTGAGTCTTTGCCAAAAAACTTCAATATCCTCAATGACTTGTGCCCATTCCCTATGCAATTGCATTATTTGTTTCGGATCCCAAGTCTTTTATAAGGACAATTGAACATTTGAACTTCAATTATATTTCAAACTAACATGATTATATATGTTTTGTGTTACGATGCAGGTGTATTTTATCAATCATAGATATGATGGAGTTCAGCTCTGGCAGCTCCAAGATGTTCCTGGCGTACATCAACTTGTGTGGCTTTCAAATTTCATCTCCTTCTTGTTCTTATATCCTTCAACTTTTAATCTTTTAGAGGTTGCAGCAGTTGACAAACCTAAATTGCATCTCTATGAAACTGGAATTATAAGAATAACCAGACATCCACAGGTATAAACAAATCCAAACAATTGCATATATCAAACGTCCCCTATCCCTCAATGGCACCTGTTTCACGCACAAGTTATTTCTTTCGCTTAACATTATTCTTAATGAAGATTTTTTTTTTTGGTATTAAGATGGTTGGACAGGTAATGTGGTGTCTTGCTCATACAGTTTGGATTGGAAATTCTGTGGCGGTTGCGGCTTCATTCGCCTTAATTGCACACCATTTATTCGGTGTTTGGAATGGAGATAGGAAACTGTCTGAAAGATATGGGGAAGATTTCAAGATAGTTAAGGGTAGAACAAGTGTTGTCCCTTTTGCAGCAATACTTGATGGAAGACAAAAGTTACCAAAAGATTTCTACAAGGAGTTCATTCGATTACCATATTTTACAATCACTGCCTTGACATTAGGAGCTTACTTTGCACATCCACTTATGAGGGCAGCTAGTTTCAATCTTCATTGGTAGTTTAAAATCTTATCTTTATAGGTAGATACTAATGTATGCTTTGTAGGTATGTTTTTATACCAATGGATAGTGAAAACATCATAAAGGATTCAGAAATTGATTGACTAGTCTTTTGTTTTACAACAAATTTATTGAAAAGTTGATCATGTGGATTCCAAAATCTCATCTCTTGTATTTTCGTGCAAGTCCCTTTACTACTAGTGTGAAGTGTCATAAAAACAAAAATTAAGGTTGTTTTTAAACTTATGATTATCTATTACTATATATCTATACTAATATATAAAGGAGATACAAATTTTTGGGATGGCTTTTTTATTATTCCAATTTTACCCTTAAAAAATAACTTCCACATAAAAATAGATTTTTAGTTTATTTTAGTAAATAATTTTTTTTCTTAACAACTAAGCACAATTTCCACATAAAAGTAGGTTTTCAGTTTTTTTATAGTAAAAAAATAATATAATTTTTCTTCTTAATAACTAACCACAAAAAAAAAAGGTTACGTAGTTATCAATTAACAAAGTCTAATAAAAAAGGAGATTAAGAAGTTATTTATATTTGCACAATACAAAATATCGATCACAAAAAAAAAAATATCGATTACACAAACGGGCACAGAGGCGGCTAGTATATATAAAAAGGAT
Organism: Trifolium repens; assembly: GCA_030408175.1. Lineage (NCBI taxonomy): Eukaryota > Viridiplantae > Streptophyta > Magnoliopsida > Fabales > Fabaceae > Trifolium > Trifolium repens. Next base: position 53,504,652 of record CP125842.1, on the reverse strand, counting down.
ACAGATTTTTGGGATGACTTTTTCATTATTCCTATTTTATCCTTAAAAAATAACTTCCACATAAAAATAAATTTTCAGTTTTTTTTAGTAAATAATTTTTTTTTCTTAATAACTAAGCACAACTTTCACAACAAAAAAGGATGTTACGTAGTTATCAATTAAATAAGTCCAATAAAAAAAGAAATTAAGTTGTTATTTATATTTGCACAATAGAGAATATCGATCACAAAAAAAAATATATCGATCACGCAAACGGGCACGGAGGCGGCTAGTATGACATAAAGTACAGACATTGCCAAAAAATATTAGAAAAGTTTGTTATAGATTTATAGTAATAAAAAGATAGATTTTGAATTCAGATATGACTTATGTTTGAACTTTGTAAGTGCAGGAAGATAAATATAATTTTTTTTATCAGTGCCCTTCTCTAAAGTGTTTTCTGTCTTAAGCCCTAACTAATAAGTAGTATAAAAAATTTGAAAAACATTAAATTTTTTATTCAATATCCAAATACTCATACAAAACAATTAATATGTGCATTTCTAGATGCGATCATGTAAAGTCACTAGTAATTGTGTTCACAAAATATGTTCTATAAGAGAAAACTAGTGATAATTGATGAATTGCTGATTTGTAGAGAGAAAAATAGAGGAATACGAGGATGTGTGTTGATATGGAGTGAGATTGTGAGAAGAAGAGAAATCAGACATGCAATGCTGAGTAAGTAATACGAAGGCAATTTATACTTGATATGCATAAGAGATATGTACGCAGGGAGAGAATTTTATCATTAATATTTACGTGACCACTTGTGAAGGTGATCCACCGTAGCATTAGCCTACGTATCATTGTATATAACTCATCAATTATTAACTATATCAAATATCATTGTACCAAAATTCTTGATACAATTATATGTTCACCGAGAAAAATGAGAAATGACTGACAGATTATAAGAATTTTGATTTATTTTTTTGTTGGGCCTATTAGTCCCCTAAAAAAATTATTACGGGGCACAAGTTTTAAACTTATTTTTATGGCGGGTCTATAAGAATTATGTTGGGTCTATAAGTATTTTGATTCATTTTTTTCCGTCACGTCACTCCACTATTTTTCATATGACATGGGTTGAAATATTGATTATCACTGTAAAATTAACTTACACTAATAGTAAAAGAATAAAATCATTCTATTGTAAATCTTTCACGATGAATCCAAGAATGCGACTCTTATTATATTTCAAATTTTATAAAATGAAAAAATGATTTTATCATATATTTATTCTGTATTTCAATTATTTTAAAAATATTTTTATTTTTGACCAAACCAAAAAATTAAAGAATATTTTATTAATTTCTTTTACGTATTTCATTTTAAAAAAAGATATCCCGATATAATTTAATATTTGGGTGAGAGAGAAGATCATTTTCCCGCCATTTTGTTCCCCGGACCCAATTATTTGGCGCGACGATTGAGAAACTGGAACGCAACACAAACGAGTGTCAGATTCAGATTTCATTCCACCGTTTTAGCTTCGCCGCCGCAAGAGAAGAGAGAAAACTATGGAAATTGTTCGACCTCAGAGTCACCGGAACTTGTTTTCCTCTAACGACGTCGTTTCTGTTCCAACTATTCCCCTCTATCGCTCTGCTCCGCCGCTCGAAGTCAGACTCGAAGATTTCGAGTCTTTCGCCATCGATCGCCTCCGAGGTATTAATTTTCTTCATCTTCATTCTCGTGATTTGATCGTGTTCTGCTTCTTCAATTTTCACAGATCTGTTCTATGCGCAACCGCATGCTTCCAATACTCGCTGTTTTAGGGTTTGAATGGTTTACTATGCTTTTTCCTTAAATTTTAGTAAGAAAAAAAAGTAAAATCTGGTTCTTAGGCTTGTTGTAAATTCAGTGTAGTGTTTTCAGTGAAGATCTGAAATCTGCAAGCGGGTTGATGTCGAATATATTTAGTATCTATGAAGCACGGACACTCCTCGGTGACGGACATGTGTCGATGCTTATAATTACATTAAATTACGTCATTTCCTTACATTATTATGACGTGTCGGTCAGTGTCGTGTCTGGTGCCTGTGTTTGTGCTTCATAGTTTAGTGTTAAAAATACGTACATGTGTTTGAGGTGTCGCAATGCATATTTTGATCATTGGTGTATATTATTTGATTGTTGCAGTTCTGAAGGGGATTTCTGATGGTTTGTCACGGGGGAAGAAACCGGATGAAATGGAAAAATTGGTAAAATACTGGATTTGCTAATAGTATAGATGATTGATTTATTAAATTTTTCGATTGTGGAATATTTTCATGTAAACCTTTTTTGCATATAGGTAAAAGAATCGTGGAAAGTGCACATGAGACATCAGCATGCTTCTGAAGTTGTAAACAAGGATATTATATCTCATTTCGTTTTACGTTTGGTGTATTGCAGAACGTAAGATCTCTCTTTTTTTCCTTACTGTGTTTTTATTTTTCTGTATCTCCATGCAATTTAAAATAGGTGTACACTTTTCTGTGATCCTAAGCTTAATCCCACTGTTGTTTGATAAATGACATTTTGATCAATGTAAATGGGAGATTGCCAGAAGTTGAGTCAATTGGTAATGAATTGAGACTGTTAAGTGTTAACATTCTTGTATTTCAAACACACGTATTCATCTTTGATGACATTTTTCAGACCAAAGCAAGGATCAAACTCAAACAGATTGAGAAAGAATATTATATTCATAAAAAATCCAAACTACATCTCTAAATTATTCAATATATACTAAATTACTTGAATGTCAACCTGTATGACCAGGGAGGACTTGAGGAAATGGTTTCTCTCTATGGAATGTGCGCTTTTTCGCTACCGTTTTCGTGTTCTAACTACTGAAGCTCAGGTAGAATCTGTCTTTACTACATGTATTTTGCATTTCAATTAAGGTAGGAGTACTAATTTACAGTGTTTTTTCTGTGAGTATACAGAGGGCAATCATGGACGAATTTGACCTTACTTGCAAGGCTGTTAACAATGTGGAATTTGAGGTAATGACATGCCATTTGTTTTATTGGTTTTCTTTTTATTGTTAATGTTTCTATGTAGTGAGTTAAAGCAAAATTTATTTTAGAGTAAGTAACGAATACCTCCGAGTACCTTAAAATATGATTAATTTTTTAAATTTCCAGAGCATAAAAGAGAAATTAGGACAAGTTGCACGTTCCATGGGTCAGCCTTCACGCACAGGTAGGAATACAATTTTTCCTTTATTCAATGCTCATTTACAATATTGGCATATATTTCATTCTTCTTTCAGCATAAATGATTTCAATGCACCGTGCAGCAGTTGCATGATTTAATTTCTGTAGATATCTTGGGGATTTTACTAGTGATATGTTTGTGATGCTATTCTAATGTAGGACAAGGATGTACTTTTTTCAAAAGTTATGAATTCTTTTTCTTGTTTTTCCTGTTGAAGTTCCTGTTTTTGACTACTTTTTCATATCTGATATGTCTATCTTTTGCTTTTTTAAATTTTTTGCAGTCGATACTATATTTTACAAGGTACGTGTGCTATCTTTTGCCTTTTTTACTTATGTCTTTTTGTACAAATTAGTGAATCCATGGAATAGTTTAAACACGACCCCAGTTCTACTAAAAATATTAAATCAGTGAATATTATTAATATTTCTTATGCTTCTCTGTAGAAGATAGGCACTCTTGTTCATTAAACTTTTTGGATTGTACTCATAGGACCATGTTATGGAGGAAAGGCCCAACTAACAACCCCCATCCCCCACCCCCTAAAAACAAGAAAGCAGATAGTTAGTTTAGAAAGGTTTGGGTCTATCATAAAAATGTGTTTTAACTTTTAAGAAATAGTAATTGGTTACTTATCCTTGGATTTCTTTGCAATTTCCAAAATCTTTTTTTTTTTTTTGTGTGTGTGAGGGAGAGAAAGAGATCAGTTAGTTATTATAAAGTAACACATGATTGATTTCTGTGCATGAGCTTGAAGGGGTGTGTAAGGAAGTAGGAATATGTTAATCCTTGAGGCAATTTTTAGCTTTCAGAAGTTTGTTTGAATGAGTGGGGTGTTTGAGAGAATATCTTTTTTCAACACACTATCATCTCTCTATTTTTTATTACCTTTTCCTGAAAACATATCAAACAACATCCATTTGATGTATCCATCATGACGATAAATGTAAGATTGAATAATCTTGTGGGAGGAACCTTTCTAAAAATACAGAGAGTTGAAATTATAGATTATTGCTGTCATATTAATCCAGCATTCTCCCCCCTCTCTCTTCAGTTTTTATGACATTTGGATATCATGCATTTCATTCCCATATAGGTACCATTTGAAGAAGTTCCAGAACTTGTAGCTGGACGTAAAGTGTTTATAAGTCAAGGATATGCTTATGTTGCAATGAATCAGGTTGGCTAGTGTAATTGCTTTCTATTGATTTTTTATATATAATTTAGTATTGGTCATGGTAAATCCTTATTATGTTTCAATTCTGATTTCTTCTCAGGTTGTTTCACTTGTAGCTACTCTATTCCGCAGTCATCTGTCAAAAACACTTATCCTTACAAACAGGTTTTGTTTGTCATTTGGATCTCAATAAATATTCGCTTATGTATCCCAGGAGAATTTTATTTCTTAAATTGCAATTTTGGAAATTAAGATTCTCAGGGTTGCTATATATTGCAGAAAATGGACAGCTTCAATCAGAGATCAAGAGAAACATAGGCTGACTCCTGTAAGTGTAGTTGTGCTATTTGTTTATCGGTATATCCTTTTTTTTGAATTGAAGTTGACTAGGTTTTGTGTAGATTGTGGAAGCCTTGAGCTCAAGTTATCTGGGTCCTGATTTTTCTCAGGTAATTCATGTGGTATATTAATTTATTTGTCACCATTATTAGGTGTTTATGTGATGCTGGATTGGTAATGTAATTGTCATTGAGAACCTTTGCAGCCAAGAGAATATGCTGAGATATCTTTGAAGGACATTGATCAAGTTGCCAAGACCTCGTTTCCTTTGTGCATGCGTCACCTGTTTGATAAGGTTAGAGATCAGCAATAAACTATGATCCATATATTGTGTTTCCCACTCTTTGGTTCATTTTTTATCATTTTTTTCCTTTCTTTTCTTTACTCATCTTTTTTTTGGTTATGAGTCTTCATATTGTTCTTTTCTTGTCTCATATGTCCTCACTCTTGATTTCTGCCACACTTATGCAGCTGAAAGAGGACCATCATTTAAAGCATGGTGGGAGGATGCAACTAGGCCTCTTTCTCAAGGTTGGTATGAGCATATTGAAAACACCGTTAAATGTAGCTTGACATTTCACATGCTTTTTACACATGGGTGTCCGATGCAGCTTAACTTATTGGTTTGACAGAGATTTTCAGCCCCCCCTCCTCCTTGCATTGAAATCATTGCTTTTTGTTCTTATGAATCATGACACCCTGATTCTGAGAATTCATGTCAAGGTCTTCCGTGTTTTGACTGGTTTCTGTAGATGCATAATTTTAGTATTCAGTTTAGGTTGATTATTAATTTAAATTTAGCCTGTAAACTTAGATTTATCTCTATTTCTTGTTTATCTTTTTCTTATCACTAGTTATGCTTATCTTTTGCAAAACTTTTGTCTTTAAGTAAGATCGATTTGCTCTCTGCTCAATTAAGTAAGAGACTTCCACACAGTCTAAACATTTGCAGTCTAATCAATTACATATTTGTTTAATCCGCTTTCTTCTCAATGACTGTTTATTCCTCACCCTCTCCGTCTTCGGTGTTCTCATCTTTTGTTCTATTCTCTGTAATATGTGTAGGGTGTTGGTTTAAACCTGGATGATGCACTTGCGTTTTGGAGAGCCGAGTTCTCTAAGAAGGTAAGTACGGTTGTTTTGATCTCTTTTTTTGTAACACACCTATACCAGAAACTGAAATCTACATACTCATTCATACTGTAAAGTTAAATATGTGAGCTTGTGTGTATTTTCAGTATTGTTAATGTTGAATTACAATGAAAATCATAACAGTTTTGTATTTAATAATTTATGTGGACTATTTCATAATACTTTTAAATCATTCTTAACCTGCCTGTCTATCTATCCCATATCTCTGACGACATCTTAGTCTTTGAATAGGTATGCATATTTGTATATACTGTTCTATTTTTGTCAAATTAAATTAATGATTAATTAATTGCAATATCTGGTTGTAGATTGGTTTGGAGAAGTTTGAGAAAGAATATTCATATAACATACGCCATAATTATGGAAAGGAAGGGAAGAGAACTGTAAGTATTAAACTTAACTGTTTTTTTGGTATGTTGCAAGTATATTCATTTTGCAGGTGATGGTGTTTTGCCATTTATTTTACAATCCAAAATTAGATTTGAAATTACTCGCTGTTTCCAGTGTGTTTCTATGCATGCATATGATGAGTTTCAAAAACTAATATTCTGATGCATTTTACAGGATTATACTCCCTATTCTTGTCAAAAGGTTATTTCATCAACTCCCGGTGCTGGTGATCAGCATGGTTGCCCCTATCGACAGTTCAGGTCACACTTAGCACTTATTTAAGCAATCAATTGGATAGTTTGGCTTTCAGAACCTGATATAGGAATAGTTACATTTTTCTCCATTGAGTTTTGTTTGATAAATATTTTTTTGGCTTTTGGTGTCGCATTGGAAAGGTTCAAGAGCAATTTAATATTCTCTCTTTTGCTATTAAATTATCTATGATGTCTTAATAATCTGCAATTTAATGAGTTACAAATTAATTATGTTTGTATCAGTGTGCTTTAGAATGTATGTATGTTTCAAATATTGTTTACTCTACTTTGTGAATTATTGAATATTGTAATTGTAAATCTTAATGGCTCTTGTGGCAGAACTTTTTGGAAATTGTGTCTTTCAAACGTTTTAAAGATGATAGTGTCCCACATTGCTAAGTGAAATATTAAACGTTGATTTTTCATTCGATAATTATTTTTTTACCATTACACTTTTGATAAGTTTTGACTTGGTTCTCTCCGAGTATATAGTCAAGGACAATGCAGTTTCACATCTTTCCTCATGTCACCTATTTTTTCTAACAGCTTACTCTAGTATTGGCCATGCCTTTTGTTCTTGATTTGCTCAAATTATGTGATTTTTGGGGTTCCCTACATTCAAAACCATTAGGGATTACGCTGCACCAAAGTAAAGTTGAAGGAGTTTAATAACATTGGGAATTCTTGCTTTGTTGTTTAGCCTCATTCTCTGATGTTACTTTCTTTGCCTAGTCATGACATGATATTTATTTGATGCCTTTTGAATATTACAGTGAGGAGAATCTAAGAGCTGCTCTTGGCAGAATGGGGGTGAATAGTCGAGCAATGGAAGATGTCATGGACAAAGTGCGAAATAGACATTATCAGGTAGGTCTCAGGATAACATGCTGAACTTCAATTATCAGTTTTAACATTTGAATTTGATATCTGATATATTGGCACTGTATGTGCAGTTAGCATGTACCTTGACATTTGAAGCTCTTCACGGCGTGACATGTGATGCAGGGATTAACCATCCAAATCAATATTTCAGTGACAGTCAAAAGATATTGCAACCAAAGGTAGACTAATGACCTGTATCGAAACCAATACTTGTGAATTACAGATGTGATCATAATTGCGAACTAGTGAGGTCAGGGATACTTATGTGTTGTCTTCTCTAAATATGTTTTTTCGCTATACAGGCCACAGGTGCAATTGCTCTATGCTTACCTGTGACCTTAATTGCGATTTAAAAACCCGCTTACTATGCCTCCGAGTGTCAGAAAACTGCTTACTATGCCTCCAAGTGTCAAAAAACTGCATCAGTATTTATGATGACAGTAAACGGCGACTTTGTTTAAACAAGCCTCATACTAGTATGCACATTTTTAAGGGTATATCCTAGATAGATCCCATGGTGTAAAGTCCCACGTCTTTTCTGATATTAGATGAAGGTGGGCAACATAATATACACAAACTTATAGATTTAATAGACATTTAAAGATATGTGATTTCTTATTGAAGTCTGACAACTTTTTTCCTCTGTTGTGCCTTTCTAGCACCAAACTTGAAATAGAATCAATTGAATGTCATATCACGATATCACCACAGGGTTAAAAAGTAGAAAAGATTGGAATATATGCAAATTGTTATCCCAAGAGTTCTATAATATGAATATTGAATATTCCTTAGCTGCTAAAGCTTGTAACTGTTATGCAGCTTACATATAATCCCCACAACAAATCAAGTTGATCTTCATCACAATGTAAATATGGGAAAATATTTAAAACCTTTTTTGCCTCTGCTGACCTTAATTTGATAAAGTTCATTATTAACATTATTGTTTTTTAATACAGAAGGACTCTTCAGCCTAAAATATCTGGTTATAGCAACATTGTTTTGCTGGCAGCCATTCACAGGTTAACTTCTTTTCCTATTGTTTTATTTTTTCCAGACTTTTTTCTGTGCCTTATGTTTCCTTCTGATGTCAAACACAAAGGCATGAAATTGCATTTCCCTTATTGTTAGGCTAAATCTTTCTTTTATACCATTTAGGCGTGTAGTTGGTTCTAGTAGCAATTGATGTACAGGCGCAGACATGGTGTGAATCTTTTACTAGCTTCCAACGCGTGATTCTAAGGTGGAATTAGGCATTCCAGTTATATATATTATCCTACAAGTTTTTGATCGGGAATCTGGCACGGTGGAGTATTTATTGATTAACTCTGTAATACTGCATTCTGCATTTTACATTGTCTTTGTAGCAACTGGCCTGCATGTAATCTGATTGTAGGGAATGGATCTTGATATTTGTGTTAACCTAGCAGATCATAAATGTCAATGAGTTGTGATAGGTTTATAGTTTACTTATTGAATGTTTATAAAGAGATGACACAAATTTCATGTGTAAAATTTTAGCATTGAAGGATTCGTTCCCCATGTATGTTAATTTAGGCGTGAAACGGAAAATGTTTGGCACAATTATATGAAGTTGTACTAGTACAATGTAAAAATGACATTCGTAAAAGCGACAATCTAATTGGAGTATTGATTGCAAACTGAATCATAACAGAATATCTGATCTGGTGGATAGTTGCAATGCTGTGTTCTATTTTATTTATTTTTGGATAATAGGTGATCCAATTATCTAACTTCTGAATGCAAGAGGTTGAACTCGGCTCGCGCCGGATTTGGATCTTCATGTTTAACACCAATATCAATCATTCATTTTTTCTCTCTCTTCTAGACTATTTTTTTCTTCTTTATAAATTAATCATCCTTGAATAAGGAAAAAGAGAGAGGGTTGTACCAAAAGACAGGAGAAAATCCAAACCTGCTTGCGCTAGGTACTGGTGTGAAACCATGATAACACGTGATTTGGAGATTTTCTCCTGCCCTTTTCCAAAACATCTCAAAATACCAAAAGTATCGATGTTTGGATTTTAGAATTTGTACGGTATTTGTTCAGAGTGTACAATATGATAAGCAAAAAATATGATAATGAGATAAATTATGTATTCTGTACGTCTAAATTCTACAATTAGGATGCACTCAGAACCGAAAATCATAATCAGAAGTAATAATTAATAAAAACAATGACAAACAAACAAACAAGTCCCATCATAATCCTAAGATATGTAAATACATTCAAACTGATTAAGTGCACCAAGAAAAAGCAACACTTACATTGTTTCCATATACAATATAAATATATTTACGTCCAGTTCAACTCATTTTTAATAAAAACCAATTATTTCTCGCCACCATACAACCAAACACACTCAATATATAACAATTATAAGGACAATAATGATATAATCAAATTGAACCCACATAAGTTGTAGAATTTCACACCCACATTTTAAATCAAACACAAATAACTAAACAAACCAAGTACATGACAGACGATATACATAGAGTGCATAAGCCAACAAGGCATTCTCAAGCCATCATCTTAATCTTAACAACTAAACCAAACTCTTCCAAACATCATTTTTTGGTTTGTGCATGCTCAAGTTGACTAAAGGAGGTATTGACTCTAATAACTACATGCTCATGAGCAATATGTAGAATGGAAATGACAGAGGCTGACAATGGCCATCATAGCACTATATGCAAAATGTAATTCCATAAGACCAATCATTTTTGGATTTTTTTCAAGAAACACCGTGGATACAATGGTGGAGTTGGGGAAGGAGGTTTTGAGTTTCAGATGAACTCAAGGACTCTCCAATGATTGGGTAGAAGGGAGACCGCATTGGTTGGTGTCAGAGGCACGATGCAGGGTGGCAGAAGTTTTGGGTGCTATCACAAGGAGAGGTGGCAGTCTCTCCTCTGATGTGCATCTAGCAAATCTCAATCTTGTTGGAGCAAACCTGCACAAGGGAGAAATCTCAAGGCAACATCAAGAGAAAAATAACCCGAGTAGTTCCTTTCTGCTCCTGGAGGAAAATGTCAATTTCAGTAGTGAGACACTGGTTTTTACTGAATCTCTCTAGACTATGACTGCAAAAGAAGGGAAAAAGCAAATAACTTCTTCAAAGCAAATAAAAGCTAAAGTAAACATTCGAGTAATTTGTTTACACTTTTCAATTTTCTAACATCACTTTAACTAACACATTTCCTCTTATTCTCTGATAAGGATCACATCTTTGTACCCGACCTTAAAATGGTTAATTTGACTTGATAGTTTTTGAAGTAAAATATAATTTCTGAACATGAAGTCAATGTAACCATCTGTGTGCTTCATATATTTTTTGTTTTAATTCCAGGATGTATGTCATTGCAAGTGCTCTGCATCAGTGGCAAATGTTAAGCAACCTTCTGGATTTCAAATGACATGGTATTTTCTTTTTCCAAAGTTACCTTGAAAATATGTAAACTTCCAGAGCCCACAACATCTGGTTATTGTCCTATACACTCTGTACATGAAGAATTCAGTATCACCAATAACTAATGGTTGAAATTGATAAAGAAAACTGCACATGATATATGACAGTACAAAAAGTGATGCCACAATGTACGCAACCTTACATATGAAAATTCTTCGTCAATTATGACAAAGATCTAACAAATATCAAGTGAAATGTAAATACACAGACTTGGCATAATAACCCTAGTATGACACAAACAATGTAGGAGAGTAATCAAGAAGCAAAATCACTGTAATATGGCAATCGATAGTACAAAACTGATGCCACAATGTAAGCAAAGCAACCTTACAAGTGAAAATTCTTCATCAAATAAACACATAAAGTAAAGCATAACCCTAGTATAACAATGTTCCATGGTGGTACAAAAAGTGATGCCACAATGTAAGCAACCTTGTGAGTGAAAATCATTGATCAAAATTGATATAGATTTAACAACTATCAAAGTGAAATTAATAAAAAGACCTAGATTTAAGCCTAACCCTCGTGTTTCTTTTTCATTTTCTTCTTAGAACGTTCTCCCGACTTTTCTTCACTTCTCCCTTCCAAGTCTTGATTCTTTCTCTTCTTCCTTTTCTCCGTACTTACCTCTTCAGCATCTAGTTTATTCTCAGTCCCTGCTTTATGTTTCTTTTTTGACTTAATTTCTATGTCCTGAGAACCAATCGACCCTCCATTTTCACTCTTCACACCGTTGCTTAGTTTTTTCTCTACCTCTTTCTGTTGTTCTTGTCCCTTCACATTTTCAACTTCCGAATTCTTGTCCCTTTGCAATTTCAGCTTCTCACTCCCAATTTCATTTCTCCTTTTTGACCTAATTTCAAAATCCTGAGGAGCAACTAGCCCTCCATTTTCAACCTTCACATCATTACTTATCTTTTTCTGTTGTTCTTGTTCCTTTGCATTCTCAACTTCTAGATTCTTGTCCTTCTTATTCTTCTTCTCCTTCTTTTGTTTCTTTCCCTCCTCCGTTCCTCCTTCACCACCCCGACCTAATTCAATTCCATTCTGTTCCTTTTTAGTTACATTACCATCACCTTCGCCATCTCCAAATTCAATCTTCTTCTTTTTATCTTTCTTATCGCGCTTCTCACTTCCACTCACAACAGAACCATTAAGTTCTTGATTGAATTTAACATCAACATTCTTAAACTCATTCTCAAATTTCACATCAACACTACTACTCCTAACAAAACCTCCCACCATTCTACCACTATCATCTATTGTATCACTTTGGCGATTCTTCCTATTAGATTGTGACGGTTTAATCTCCTTATGAAGCTTATTGAGCTCATTGAAAGCCGCGGAAGCACGGTGTAGATATGCATTGATAGCTTGTGAAGCACCATTATCAGCAGAGACAAATTTTGAGAAAATTTTGGTAGCTTTTGAAAGTGATATCTCTTTCGAAGATTCACAACGACCAGTAAGTGTCTTCATCTTCCAATGATTTCACCTTCAAACACAAATATCTAAACTCAATAAACAGTTAAAAACTAAACTATGTTGTTAATCGCGGTTAAGAATAGCTTTTCTGAAACGCGATTTTATGATGTATTAATATTGCATCCTCGCGCGAGTTAACGGAAAGGGGAAGGAAAGACTGAGAGAAGAAAAAGGAAAACCTGGAAGAGTTTGTGGCGGTGGACTTTCTCCCTGTAACGACCAAGTCCGCCTGAGTTTTCCGGCGAGCTTGTGATGCAGCAGAGGTTTTGATTTGATGCAGCTGCTGAGTCTTTGTTTTAGGGTTTTAATCGCTCAGAATGAAATAAAGTGATTTTTTTTTCCAAAAGGAAAAGTGGTTTTTTATATATATATAATTTTTGGTAAGGCATCGACTGTTTTAAACAACTATATATAAAAGTAGAAGAAAAAAAACTTATTGTAATAAAAAATAAAGAAGGAGGAGAATCATGATAGTTAAATCAAAAGATTAATTGTGATCAAGGTTTATTAGAAAATATATATATATATATATATATATATATATATATATATATAAATTTTTATTAAAAAAACTATATAATTTGTTTTTATATAAATGAGTAAACCACAAATTAGGCAGGTTTTTCATAATCCATTTTTAAAGTAGGCTCTTTATTTTTTTTTAATATTTCAAATTAGTCTATCTTAGTCAAATGTTTATCAATGTAGTTCCTTTGTTGACAACCAATTTCTTAACACTTTAAATGTATTGATACGGAGTGTTAAGTGTCATGTAGTCAATAATCAATTGAAAACAATGATTATTTGATAAAAAATGGTAAAAATTGTGGATTATTTTGAAGGTAAGTTCGAATATATCATGTACTATTTTTATAGAAAGTGGATGAAGATAGAGACTTATTTGAAAGTAAGTGAAATAGATGTTTATAGTGGGACAAAATTGAGAAACAGTTGGCAGAGCTAAAGATTGATTTGAGATATTTATTAAAAAAGCTAGAGACCTATTTGAGAACGAGTTTAGAGACAAAACCAATTTGATAGTTTAGTCTTTTATAAATATTATATTTGTACAATTTAATTTTGGAGGTCGATAGAATGAAAAATATCATCCAAGATAGATTGGAGAGCAAAAGTAGACATGATACTCGTTTTTATTAAGCAGACAACAATTGAAAGAGTATATTTCAACGAGGATAAAATGAATGGATAAACTTTTAGTGAGACTCTAGTCAATACTATGATTCTGAGGTTCAACAAAAATGGTAGTAAAAATCCTTAAATTGAAGTGAAATCCTTGAATAAAACAACCTATAACTTATCATGAATAATTGTACTATTAGAGGCTTGTTAGAACCGACAATAAAGTTTTAAAAAATTACCATGTAGAGGTTATTAAGTGATATTACCTGATCAGAATGATTATGGCCAATGAATGCCTTTTGGGTTTTGGCATGGTGGTTGTGACGCCTGAGTTAGTGTTTGTGCAAATTGAGGGGTTAATAAGAATAAGATAATGTCCCTTTTGTATAAGATATATATATATATATATATATATATATATATATATATATATATATATATATATATATATATCCCAAAATATGGAGTCAATGTCATCAATGTGAAGGTGAATTCGACGGTCTTAACATTGATGGTTGTTGAATAACGACCGAAGAGCCTTAATCATTTTGTTGTCGGTCGTTACATAATTGAAAAGTTTTGAAACCGTTGAGCAAGAACACATGATCTTAGACTAGCATGTAATTTGGTTGAGCTCGACACTCAATTGGATTCCAGTTCATAACATGAAGAAATGTGCAATTCTCGTTTCGGGGGTTCCAAAGTACGAATCAAAGCTAGTAGTATTAGTTGTCGTGGAGATTGTATCAAGATATGATTGTCATTAAATGTGAACAGGTTCCGAGCACAGTTCGCTACTTAAAGTTCGAACTCAACTTGCACTTTAACTAGTAAAATTTATGAAAATCAAATTTTTTTCCCCTCCACTCCATTAAAATATTTTGAATGATACATTGTGTTACAAATTAATATGCGAACACTTCCTTCGTCCCCATGAAAAACATAATTGAATGAAACATTGTACAAGTAAGTGATTAAAAAGTGAAAAAAAAAAGTTTCAATTTCTATAATTTTTAGGTTGCGTGTGATTGACCAATCTAAATATGATCTTGCACGGTGGCCATTTCTGATTGGACCGGAGTAGCTGCGACATAACACTGATCAATAACACATGCTAGAATTCTAAATATTGAAACTATTTATTTTTCGCATTCCAAACACTTATTCAAAATATTTTTATTAGGGGAGTGAGAGGGACAAAAGAATTAGATTTTTATAAGGTTCATTGGTTAAAGTGCAAACTGTGTTCACACTTTAAATAACAAATTGAGTTCGCAAGTTAAGTAACAAACTGTATTTTTGCAAAATATTATCATGGAGACATACACGGTGGGGGCAGTGGGATTAGTTGACCCTACTTGCCAATTTTATTTTTAACTAATACTTATATATTTATGCAATGTGACCCCACTTATATGATACTACTTTTTTTGTTTATAATAGAGTCATTGGTGATGAAACCTGGACCTTATGCATTCTACATAAATCTCTAACCACTAAACCAAATTCAGTGGTTTACTTATATGATAATATTGTCTCCACATAGTCAATTCATTACACTACAATAAATTATAAAAGGCTTAGTTGCATATTTTGTCCTTATGTTAATTTTAGGTTTTAATTTGGTCTATTATGTTTAAAAAGTTTCAAATTAGTCCTTTTAGATAAATTTATATTTAAATTGTCCACGTGACTAACATATTTTCATACGCGGACAACTTAAGAGGGTATTATGTGAAATTTTAGACTAAATTAACTCAATTTAACGAAAAGTTAGAGAAAAAAACTCAAAATTTAACGAAAATGACGAACACATTGATATTAATAACATAAGAGACCAACTTTAAACTTTTTAAACATAAGAGACCAGATTAAAACCTAATATAAACATAAGAGATTAATTATGAAATTTAACCATTATAAATTTATAAAAATATTGATGAGTGTCTTAAGAGTATTGATTAAGCAACAAAAAAAATTAACTTTGTTTAAAGAAATGTTGTATAATTTTAACATTGATAAATATAACTACTTTTATTTTTATTAATGACATGATTTTCACCCCACTTATTAAATTTTTTGGATCCGTGCATTGAGGTGTGTCGTGTACAAACATTGAGGTTGGGATACAATAAATTTCCACTCGCTATTTAGGTTGCAAATTGAATCTGCGACTTAAGTAGCGAGCATAATATTTTAGAAAATTCGCAAGGCACATGAGTACTTGTGAGGGGCGCAAAAAGAAATTCTATTGTGTTAGACCTTGTTATTGGACCCTTATCTAGCAATCAATCAAAGAGATGTACTTTTCGCGCCCCATAGAATTCCTTGTCCACCCCCTGAAATTACCATAATAACCTTCTCGCTATCTAGAAAGCGAGCACTTTTCACACTCTAAATAGCGAGTGACAATATTTTATACTCAAACTCAACGTCATCACCACCCAAGAATGAAAAAAAAAAGTTCGCTTTCTAGATAAAGCGAACTCTTTTTTTTTCATGATTTTTTCATTCTTGGGGGGTGAGAAAGACGTTGAGTTTGAGTATAAAATATTGTCACTCGCTACTTAGAGTGCGAACTAAAACAAATTTCGCTACTGAGAGAGCGAACGGATATACAGCTCGTTGTTTAGAGTGTGATCAGTTTGCAGTGCAATGGTCATTTGAGCAGATCATGTAAATTAAATGTAGTATTTTTTTGTTGACAATGTAGTATTAAATGTAGTATTAAACTCCATTTATTGGCCATTCAAAATCTTACTAAAATTTGTTAACTATTTCTCATGATATGTTTCTAGAAATGATGCAAAAGATCATTTTTTTTTTTTTTTATTATTATATATAAACGCAAAAGATTATATAATTGAGGAGGATTAATCTCAATCCTATAATGACAAAAATAACACAGTTGACTCTAACTGTATTCTAGTTGACAATGACTATTTGCTATCTACATAATAATTACATTATTCTCTAAATAGTAACTATCTTTTAATATGCCCCCGCAAGATTAAAGTCAGTTTTACTATATATATGTACATAATCTCTCAATATTAATACAATTTAATTCATAGTATTACTTAGGGGTGGCAAAACGGGTCGATCCCGCGGCGGCGACCCGTTTGGCTCGCCATTTAGGGTGGGCCAGGCTGAGATTTTCAACCTGGTACCCTAAGTTGGCCCGCATCGTCTAGCCCGCTTAAAACAAGGGTTGGGCGGGTCGGGGCGGGGCATGCCCGCGAGATTTGTTATATATATATATTAACATGAAAATTTGTCATCTTAAACTCAATCCAGTATTTTTTTTCTTCTTGTTTTTGATAAAAAAAATATGATTGTTTATTATTACTTTATTTCCCTTAAAAAATTCATTCTTTCTTTAATACTCCCTCTGTTCCTTTTTATAAGAGACAATTCACTTTTTAGATTCATTCAATAGTTTATGTATTTGGTCTATATTATGGCTTAAATACATTCATTATTGAATGAATCTAAGAAGTCAACTGTCTCTTATAAAAAGGAACGGAGGGAGTACTAGAGTTCCATTTGTTTATTTCCTGTGACTCAACGTGCATCTTCTTTCCGCCGTGTGTGCTACTGCGTGCTGTGTACTCTACGTGGACTGTCATTTTGTATATTTTTTGGCCTCTTAGTACTACTTGTACTATGAAGTGCCGTATAATAAATCTATTTGCAGTACCAAAAGAAAAGTCTTTTAGAGTTTCATGTGAGTTTCATCTACCTTATAATAAGTCTGTGTTCTTTGCTTCTTTTAGAGTTTCATGTGCAGTATCATTCTAAAACAAACTAGGCCACAAAAGCATCAAACGAAATTAAATAAGTTTTATGCACTGACAATTCATTTCTAATTTGAAGAGCTTGATATATCATTGTAGAAGATTTAGTATATATTATTGTTGAGAAATTTAGTTGGGTAAATGTTTGAAGTCCAAATTTAAATGTGAAGTTATAATTCAAATTGTAAAAAAAAAAGGTATTTGGCGGGCATGCACGTCAACCCACCTCCCCGCCAATAAACAGACGGACTTGAGTTTTGAACCCGGACACCTAAGTTGGCCCGCCCCGCTCCGCCCCACTTTTGAGTGGGCTTAAATGGGGCGGGCCTAAACGGGTCTGGCATGCCCACTTTGCCACCCCTAGTATTATTGCCTTATAAGATGAAGGGGATAAAAATTTGATTTTTACAAGGTGAACCAGTTCGCATCATAGAGGCCGAACTGCGGTGTTTCAGTTTTTGCAATACTACACACTCACATCCTAATTAGCGAGAGTGGTAGAATTGGAAGGTCAGGGGGTGCGTGTGAGACTGGGGGCGCAAAAAGAAACTCTCTCAATCAAATTCTTTGATTAAACACTGTTATTGGGCCTGAGCCCAAGGTTCATTATTCAATCAAACCATCTAGTCAAAAAAGTTTCTTATTAAGGTGGTGATGATTATTTCTCTTCTCCCCCTGTTTCTTTTAACCCCTCCGAAATTCCAATTTTGCCCTCATATATAGTTTTTGGAAAACGTTTTCCAAAATTTATATTTTTCGGATTCTATTTTCCGAAATATACTTAAACATAGTTTTTAGATTTACTTTTTTTTCAATCATATTCCAGTATTTCGGATTCTATTTTCCAAAAAGTTAACTTTTTCGGAAAACGTTTTCCAAAAATATAAATATTTCGGAAAGCATAATCCGAAATTATTTTGGAAACATTTTCCAAAGAAATTTTGG
This sequence comes from Trifolium repens, assembly GCA_030408175.1. NCBI lineage: Eukaryota > Viridiplantae > Streptophyta > Magnoliopsida > Fabales > Fabaceae > Trifolium > Trifolium repens. The sequence goes on along the minus strand of CP125842.1, from coordinate 53,486,351 downwards.
AAAATGTTTTCCGAAATTCTATTATATGTGATCATAACTTTAAATTTGTTGTTCTAACCTAATTTTTCATCAGTCTCAATCATTTTAACCCTGTTTTTAACACTAATCAGTATCCAAACATAATCCAAAATATTTTTATCTTGATTTTTCATAGCAATTGGAAAGTTATTTAAGCAAACGTGTTCAGAATATTAATATTAAAGATATATTATAAATCATATGAAGTCGTCATGAGATGTTTATATCTCACCCATCAACATAATTATATTTTAGATTATGTTTTGATACTGATTAATGTAAAAAATGATTGAGACCAATGAAAAATTAGGTTATAACAACAAATTTGCGGTTATGATCAAATATAACAGAAATTCGGAAAATGTTTTCCAAAATCACTTTGAAAAACGTTTTCCAAAGCAATTTCGGATTCTGTGTTCCAAAATATTTGAAATTTTGGAAAACGTTTTCCGAAAGAATTAACTTTTTGGAAAATAGAATCCGAAAAATACTGGAATATGAATGGGAAAAAATAAATATAAAAACAACCTTTAAATCTATTTTGGAAAATAGAATCCTAAAAAATATGAATTTTGGAAAACGTTTTCTGAAAACTATGAGGGCAAAATTGGAATTTTAAGGGTGTTTGAAGAAATATGGGGGGCAGAAAAGAAAATTTCGGTGGTGATGATTAAGTAGTCATAAAGGCGAACTAGTTCACGCACACTTTATTTTCTTCTTTGAAATAAAACGTGTATTTTGTTCATGTAAACATCCCTGAAAGAGAGCAAATGTGGAAACTAAACCAAAAGTTGTAGAGAAGTAGTAGTAATAATCTATTTTGGCTTGGGAAATAAATTCCGTTACTCAATCGCATTATTTATTAGCTGTCACTTACTTAAGTTTAAAATTTACGTACGTTTAGAGATTATATGCACCTTGTATTGGTGTGAAATGAGAAATTTATCCCGCAGTTAGAAAAAGTCATCGTTACATACAAATAGGGGTGGGTAAAAAATCGAATCAAACTGTCAAATTAAATCGAATCGAAAAAAAAAATAGAACCGTTGTTTTGAAACATAACTGAAACATTTCGGTTTAGTTTATAATTATCAGATTGGTTCGGTTCGATTTGCTTTAGTAAAAAATTAGTTATTGTTTGATTCAAACATAAAACAAAACCACTTTAACAGTTCGGTTCGATTTTGTTCAAAAGACAAACAATTCAGTTTAATTACTATAAATTTCGAAAACAATTTGGTTCAGTTTGGTTCGATTTTCTTCCGGAACCGAACCATACCCACCCCTACATACAAATGGTGTTTTTCAATGTCTAATTGTATAGTCTTTGGAGGGCATTAAAACAGCCGAGTTGTTGCGGATTGTTGGAAACTCAAATTTAATGAACTCATTCTATGCTGAGTGTGATTCTACCGGTTTCCTCTAATAAATTAACAATTAACATATTAGTTGTTTTAAAATAATTCGTCCTTTTTTAACTGATTGTAATATAGAGAGTTAATGTTGAGTAACACTGCTCTCTCTCAAAAGTGCCGGCCCTAATTTCTATTTTTTTCTTTTGAGAGAGTTCTTCTTCCTTCACCGGTAAGGGGGTGGTTTTAGGTCATTTTTGGCTTAAAATCACCCGTATCTTTTTTCTTTCTTTCTTTCTTTCTTTCTTTCTTTCTTTCTTCTTTTTGCTTTTAATTTAAATAAGTGATGTTCACATAGTTTCTCTTTTTATTGCTTTCTTTTGTACTTGTTAGTTCGCCGTCGAGTGCGCCGTTGTGTTGGTTGTCGTCTTGTTACAGTGTTGTTTGATTTCCCGTCTGGTTGCGATGTTCGTTTGGTTCATATTCAAAGATCAACTTTAGTCAATTGCAAATTCAATCAATGATTTGGACATCAACGTTGCAGATCCGGAAGCATGAACATTCCGATGACTTTAATTTTTTCATATTATTTGTAGGCATTTTGCCGTTTTATGCTATTAACTTGGATGATGTGGGTTTGTTCACCGATTCATGCTTTTTGTTTTTAGCGATGTTGGATTTGTATTTGCATATATTGTACTCTATTGATTATTGGGATGAATGAATATTGTTATTTTTAGTAAAAATAAATAAATTGTCCTTTTCTAATTTCTACCACAACTAATTTAAACTCGAAATGGCCACATTGAGTTAAAAAACAAAGAAAATAAGACAATTGAAATATAAAATAAATATTTAATCTGTTTCAAAATAAATGATATACAGTTGACCGTTATACAAATGTTAATATACAACTTTGATCATTGGTATATTTAGTTATCTACTATTAAAAATTATATTTTTAAAATATTCATTAAAATAAATCGAATCACATTTTATATATTAGCATTTTTGTCTTTATATATCAATTAAAAAATTGGTCAAAATTAGTTATATAAATAATACACATTAATCGTGTCACTTATTTTCAAATCGAGAGTATATATAAGAGATTTGAAACTTTTAAAAATAACAGAACTAAACAAAAACTAAATTAGATGTAAGAGATAAAAACCTATAAAAAAAATATGTACTATAAAGATTTAAAAAATGTATTTTAGCAAGGTTCAAATTATAATTTATAAAATCAATATATAAACTATTTAACTGTTAGATAATAAGACTTTTGTTATTGGGCTTTTATGGTAGTTAGATTAGTCCATTAGGTATTATTATAAATTCTCTTTGTAATCCTTATTTTGTTAAGCTATTGGTATTATATGAAACCCTAGCCGTTATTTTGTGTTTCTCTATTTTGCATATCTGATTCTAACATGGTATCAAGAGCAAGGTTCGATCCGCCTTGAACTGTTTGTTACTTCCGCTGTCCGAGTTCCCAAAAGTCTGGGAACAAAATCGTGTTGTGTCTTTTTCGTTTGTGGTATTGTTTTTGATTTTGTAGTTTTGGTTTATGATTCAATGGATTTGTTCCGGTACGTATGGGTAATTGGTTGCATCATAGCTCTCATATGTTAATGGGTTTTATGTGAAACAAGTGTCGGATTGATGTTTATCCATGTATCTTCATTGGCAGAAGTAATTTAATTAGTTTTGTTGATCTGTTTAGTTTGATCCGTTTTGTTTAGTTTCAGTTGGTTTGGTTTTGTTTCGGTTGATTTGTTTTGTTATGTTTGGTTTTGATTTGAATATATTCGGTGAGTGAGGGAATACTCACAGTCTGAATCCGGTGAGGGAATACTCACAATCTGAAGATCCGGTGATGGAATACTCACATCTGAAAATCTGAATCTGGTGATGAAATACTCACATCTGAAAATCTGAATCTGGTGAGAGAATACTCACATCTGAAAATCTGAATCCGGTGAGGGAATACTCACATCTGAAAATCTGAATCCGGTGAGGGAATACTCACATCTGAATCCGGTGAGGGAATACTCGCATCTGAATCCGGTGAGTGAATACTCACAATCTGAAAATCTGACGTCTGAAATTTGAAGTCTGCATCTGAAGCTGAAAATCTGAAGTCTGAAGTTGAATCTGATATTGGTTTATTTTCAGGACTGATTTTGTGACAAGCTCAAAGCTTAGTAAGCTTTAGCTTGAGGGGTGGTATTAGAGATTTATTTTAGTTGATATATTTATCTTTGTTTTTTTGTTTGACAAACTCTCGAAGCTTCATGTTGATGCATCGTGAGTTTGAGGGGAAGTGTTAGATAATAAGACTTTTGTTATTGGGCTTTTATGGTAGTTAGATTAGTCCATTAGGTATTATTATAAATTCTCTTTTTAATCCTTATTTTGTTAAGCTATTGGTATTATATGAAACCCTAGCCGTTATTTTGTGTTTCTCTATTTTGCATATCTGATTCTAACATTAACTACAACATTTTATACACAAATTTTTATAAAAAGTTTGATTATTCATTACGAAGAGTGGAAGGAATATATTCGTAGATAGTACTAGTAGTAGATTTAGGACCATATTACTTTTTGGATGTATTATTTGTGGCTCTTTTTCCTTGTTGCAAACCAATTTCTTTATATGTGGGGGTTTGAACCTTTTGTTTGCTCCCATTTACGGGGAATCAGAGTGTGACATTCACATATAATAATGGATATGAGTATATGACATGCATCATGTGTCATGTAATTAGCCTCCATTTTCCATGACCATTCCATCACAATATTAAACACATTAATAAATGTTGCCATCTGATCATAATTCATTTTCTCACACATAGTAGTCTTAGGTATCCAATGAAAATTCAGAGATGCCAACTAAAGTGAGTTATGGAAGGATTATTATGCGAACATGTGTTTGTAGTAGATAAAATTACACTAGTCTCTACCAAGCCATTAACTTAAGTGACTAATAAATTTTACTAAAGAACAATGTTTTGAAGAATTCGTGTTTGATTTCTAAGCGAAACAATATTTTTATTAAATTTTATTTATCTTACGGTTAAACTCTAAATTATTAGAACATCATGAAAAGTTAACAATAACAAAAAAAATATAAATTGCCCTCATCTCTTTCAATTCTTATTATGAGTTTAATTTTTAGTACTTATTTTAAAGATGGATCGAATGTTTATGGGTTATTTTTAATGAGGTGAAATGACTTAATGTTTAATTAATGAAACTAGTATTAATATTCAAAAAATAAAATGAAGCCACCATTAAAAATTCTAAACATGTATTAAGCCTTTTATAATAAAATAAATGAGAAATGTTCGTTGTTATATATAATTTTAGTGGATAAATTGAATTCATGTTGTATTTACCTCCAACTTCTATGTTCACTTTCTAAACCATCTAACCACTTTATCGCTCTTGTATGATCTGAGTTTGCATTTTAAGTTTAAAGTTATTAATTTACCAAGAAGAACAACAATTTTTTTCGATAAAAAACCTCTAAAAAGATATTTTATTTTTCATAAACTCAAGACATCTATAAAATTTCAGATATATATATTGTTCCTTTATTGAAAATATTTTCCAACCAACTTCTAAGAAAACAATATATAATCATCAATTAATTTCAAAGTCATAGTATGGATGCATGAACTATAGAAATTAAGGACACAACAAACTGTCCATGCGGTGGCCTAACAAATTAGTTTCAATTCTATCAAACCAGCTCACTGATGTATAATATGTTTGTCACAATATAATTGATATAGACAATTCAAAGACATTCATTGTTTCATGTCATTGAGTATTTTTCTTGTGTTAAATAATTTTATCCCCTAAAATTGAACAAATTTGTTGAATAATTTAACCTCAAAAGTACTCCCAAAATGATTGTACCACCACATATATATGATTTATAATTAATCTCAAGTCCTCTCACTCAATTATTAAGTGTACTTGAAGTATGAAAATTAAATGAGCTGATATGAGCCCCCACCCACTTAAAGTTTGCAGTTATTAATTAAAGGATTAAAAGAATAGGATCCAGCTACCCTTGCATTAAGGAATTTTCTGAATTTATGCGGTTAATATATTATTGGTTTTTTTTTACTGAAATATTATTGGTTATTTATTCAAGATCGCACGGTTAAAATTTAAATTTATGTTAGATATTTTAAATTGTTAAATTAAATTTTTTATTTTTTTAAAACTATTTTATTTTTAATTGAACGATCACTGATACATCAATTATGCTATAATAAAATTCAAAATTTAAATTTGAGTTCGATAATTGTAGAATTTTAGAATAAGATTAAATAACTCAAGTTACAAAACATAAAATTAAAGTAAAGATGTACTAGTACTGTTTTATTACTGTGTTGGGCTGCATGAAATATATCCAAATAAAGAATTCTAATTATGGCAGCTCAAAATAAAAAAAAATTGGCACTAAAACTTAATCAATTAAACTTGTTAGGGTAGTGCTTTGTTAACACTTAACAATACTCACATAATAATAATGGATCTGCGTTAAGTGGTGACATGCAATCGTTTTCAAATTCTGATTTCCCATGTGTAGGTAGTTGAAACTTTTTTAATAAATAAATAATCACCTTACCTTTGTTTTACCTTGTTTCATATAGTTTCCGAAATTTAAAAGAATTATTTTGATCCATCCAATTTAATAATTAATGATTGAGATATAAAATAGTGTCAAACTGTGTAGTAAAAAATCCGGATCTGTATGTTATTTAAGTTCATTGAAGTTTAACAATAATAGCTTGGGACCATAGTGTCTTTGGTTAAAAGATTGACAAATTTAAGCAATGAGTATATATTTAATAATTGTTGAATCAAAATTAAATAGTCAAGATTTTAAGTTTGTCTATATTTTTTTAAAAATGTATTAAAATTTAAACCGTTTAATATGGATCAAACAATCACAAATATGTTGATTTGACACTCTTTAAGAACAACAAAGAGTCTTGAACCTTCGAGCAAAAATTAATCTTTTAGTAGTAACTAATCTAAATAATCAAACTTTATGCGTTTGAATCTTATCACAAAAATTAATTACATCAAAAAATGTGGTTACTCAAGCATATTTATAGATCAGTACACATAACCCATCAGTACACATAACCCTCTGAATAATGTAAGACTTCAAGCAACTTCAATATACACTTCTGCGCCTAGCGTGGGTCATGTGTCCAACTCCCACATTATCATTATAATCCGACTTTGATAAAATATTAAATAAGTTTGAATTTCATCCCGAAAATTAATTCAAACACATTTATACAATGACTCGATTGAGAACCTAAACAATACTTGACTCAAAACAACTTCATTATCTAACTTACACGTTATTGACCCTTGATACAATTCTCACATTGCAATCCTTCGAACAAGTACTCACACTCAAGCCTAACGTTAATCATGAGTCTAATACAATCCAAACGATCTTTAACCCAACTCTAGCTAGTGTCATGTGAAATAGTTCTTGAATCTTATCTTAATTAAAAGATAACTCAAATTATAAAAGTACTTAAAACACATTTATATATTCAGTTCAGCGACTCAAAAATCCAAACAACATAGGACTTCAAACAATTTCCATAGCTAAAATGTCACATTAGAAAATGTGGTTGGTTGTATTTTCGGGTTATGTTCTGTTCTCTAGTTAGTGGTATTTTCGGTTGCTGCAGCGTGTAGTTGGTTGGCTAGAGATTTTGATTCTCCGATGCTTTTAAGTTAGTTGAGATTTGCATGATTCACAGTCTTTGGTTGACCACTATTGTGTTGGAGTTGACTGATTTGTTTTCGGTGTTTCGGTTGATTTTCCTCAGGTTGTGTCAGTCTTTGTCTCACAAAGCTGTTTATTGGATTCTGATGGCCCGGTCACTTTTGCTTCGAGATCAGGAGTTAGTGTTTAGTGGCAATTTTCTGAGTCGGGTTGGTGTCTTCCCTAGGGTTTGGACGTGTTTGTTTTGGTGGTTATTTTCGGTGTTCCGCTATATACGACACATCTTTTATGTATTTTTTTTCGGTCTATATTCGTCTTGTGCCGAGATATGGTTAATAATATATTTTCCGTTAAAAAAAAAAACAAAATTTATATATATAATTCTTGTTTCTTGATTGTAAGTGCACATTGAAGAAAGCATGTCAAAGTAGCCATTTAGGCACTTACCATATTTATACAGAGGCCATTAACAAATGTTGTGTTATGGAGAAGCCCTCCTCCCACAGAAGTACTTGTGAATATTGTGAAATATCACTATATAAAAAAAATATTTAAAGGAAATTTAAGAATAAAGCTACTTTAAATGTAGAAAAAACAATCCCATGAAAACATTTGATTGGTTACTTTGAAATCCACTTAATTAACAAATGTGTTGTTTTATATGCTTATCTCAAAATATTTCATAATAAATAAAGAAAAATGCTTATTATTACTTGTTTATAAGAAACACAAAAAGTTTATGTGCGCTAATATGTAACTCTTTCAAATAATAACCGCTCAATACCATGGTAAATTAGAATATGATTGATCAAATTTCTTATATATTAGTATAAATTGTTCTCTTTCTTACATAAATAATTCTTACTATAACATTGCTTCTTCCATTTGCATAGCCGCAATACAAACTAAAACCTTGATCCAATTTTGTTCCTTAGCCGCAAAGGAGGAAGAAAAGAAGCAAAATGAATGAATGCTCATTGGAGATTATTATCAATTCAATTTGTACTTGTCATACTTTATTACAAGACATATTCATTCCTTAATTATGGTGTATATATATATATATATATATATATGTACTATTTAAAAAAATAAATGTTTAATTACAAGACATACTTTATCCCTATAATTTTACTAGAGTATTTTATTAAAGTTAGACTCCTATTTTAAAATTTATCAATTTTAATTTTTAATTAAATATTTTGTCTAAATTATAATAATACGACATGTTTTGTCATTTAAAATATATCATATTATCTAAGAGTGATCATATTCGAACCAATCCAAAAGTAAAACCGCAAGCTGAATCAATCCAAATCGAAAACCGCCAAAATCGCATTTGGTATGGATGTATTTGGATGACATTTTTATTGAACTGCGAACCGCAAAACCGTGAACCGTAAAAGCCGCATACACCGCGGTTAACCGCTAAAACCGCATTAAGCTTCTATTATATTCCAATACCGCTAAATCACATTAAGTTTCTATTATATTCCAATATACATAACTCAATTACCAAGTCAGTCCACCAAATTAATGGAACTTCAAGTTGTTCTTATTTTTTGTACTGTAATGTTACTTTGGTGTCGTAATATTATTTTATATCAACAACTTTTATTGGTACTATAATGTTATTTTGGAACTTAAATTTATTTTTTTTGATATTTAAAATTGTAAGGTACTGTATTGTTATTTTGAATAAACAATTTTTATTGGTACTTTAATGTTATTTAAGAAATTCAAGTTTTTTTTTTTAATGTTTAAAATTGTTTGGTACTAAAATGTTATGCCATAAATTGTAACCACCGAACCGATCCTAACCGCATTGGTTTGGTTTGGGTGACTTTTTAAAAACCAACCGAATCGAACCGCATGCATTTTTATCTTGTAGTTAAGATGATTTTTATGCTCAAAACCAAATCAAACTGCACTACGACTGATATTATCAATTTTTAAACAAAATATAAAATGTAAAACTGCCAAATTACATAAAATAGAGAAATTAATTCTACAAAATGATAAAACTAGAGGATTAAAATTGTAAGGAAAATACTATTTAGCAAGAATTTTTTGATGCAAGGAAGAGAAGAATAAATCCTCACCCTTGATTACATCCATAACCACTCATGTTTTTCACTAAAAAAGAAGATTAAATGACATCATCCTTTAAGATTTTGCCATATGTTAATTCTTACATTTTTTGTGTAAAAATTTCATGCTAAATAGCGATGCTCAAAATGTAATGGTAATGAAGCAAAGATAAATAAAGGAGTGTCGTATGTGATACTCCTACAGCAGAAGTCATAATTTGTGCCCACTAGTGAGTTGTGATGTGACTTACTAGTTTAAAATTAAAATGAAGAGTGCCAAAAATGGAATAAGGTCCACGTGTTATAATGGTTGATGCAGATAGTGTTCGCCTTAAAATGGCAAAGTTGCTGACACTCCCTATGTGCTTCTTCACAATGGGCCCACATCATTCAACTCTACTTATTCTATTATTTTTTCTTCTACTATTCCCACTACTCTATGGTCCCCCTTGGGGCCCACCTAACATAAATTGGCCATTTTATCTGTTCATCTTTCTTTGTCTTACATGGATAGTCGACACCTCCTCCACTCTTTTTCATCTTCTTAGCCCATGTTTAATGGGTAATTCCTCCGCCATTATTTAAAATAAAAGTTGATTTTTAGGTTCATTGGAGAATTAATATACTCCCTCCGACCTTAATTATAAGCAAAAGTCTTTAAAAAAGTCTATCCTTAAATATAAGCAAAAGTCAACAAATTCAACTCTATTTAATACCTTTATACCCAAAATGCCCTTTCTTTCAAATTCTACTACCAACATTTACTTTACACCAAATAACCATTTCATTAGTCCGCACGAATTCCAAGAAAAAATCCCACATGCTACTCTCTTGGTCTTCCACCGTATTTCTTCTTCTTGTACTAACTACAACTACATTTCTTCTTCTTCCTACACTCAACACCATTTTTTTTTTGCTAGTTTGAACTTAATTACTCACTCTTGATTCAAGTTTATGGGGAGTAGAAGTTGAGACTGGGTTGTCTGCAGTTGAAAAATAACTGCAGGAGATGCAGTTCCCATATCCACCATTCATTTTGTTATTTTATTATATAAATCACTGTTCACAATTTAAATCAAGGGCCATGATTGGACTGGATGAAAAATTAATGGGAGAGGATCTGCTCTCGTAGAAGTTGGTCTTTGCACTAAGCTAATACAATTGCAATATTTTATTTTGAATTTTTTTTTTAAATAAAATAAAATTGACCAACCATACTAATATTGTTTTAATTATTAATATTTTTTCACCAATAAAAAAAGAAAAGGACTAATTAAAATAACTTAGGTAAGTCAAATTTTTTTTTTTCATTTTCACAATAGATAAATTGGTGATTTTTTTTCATTTGTCATTATTATTAATTTGATTTAAATCAACATCAAAAGGCATTTTTTCACACATATTTAATTATAGATAAATAAGTGATTTTTTAAATAAATTATGGTGTTGATTTTTATTTTTTAGATTTGGATTTGTGGATTTATTATAGAAAGATTATGGAAGGAATATGTAAAGTTATTAATAGAGAAACCTGAATACTCCCTACGTAGCATTGGTAGTGAACAAACGTGTGGTAGTTGGAGTATTTTGGTTCAAACGTGTGGCAGTGAACAAACGTGATGATGTTTTATTAGGCTGAGGGTATTTTGGTCCATATCACTTAAATTTTACATAAAACTAGAGTTTTTTGATAAGTGTGAAATTGGTAAAAGTTGCTTATAAATCAGGCTGGAGGGAGTATCTAACATATATTTAAGTTAGATGCATTAGTTATTTAGTTATTGAATGAACGTAAAAAGTAATTTTTGCTTATAAATAAGGTCGAAGAGAGTATGTCGGAATTACGATGACTCGTTATTTTACATAAACTATAAAGTATGATTTTTGAAAATTACAATGAATCTATCATCATAATTCTGACATATTCACTATGATATTAAATATACACTTAATCTTTAAGATGTATAAGTGAAACATGATTTTATTGTGTATAAATTTATTTTTGCTATTAAATCAATAATATTTACTATTGTATCAATATATTAATATTAATATCAATATCACATCTCATTTTATTTTATTTAATAATAAAATTTATTGATATATTTTTTGGATACATTGATCTAATTATTAAAATAAGTTTATACATGGTGAAAATTTGTCTCACTATGCACGTCTAAAAAAGTTTAAATTATTGGTGTGTGTGTGTGTAAATTAAATTACTTTTGGATACCTAACTGTTTTAAACCCAATTTATTTCGGTTGGATTTTAAGATTTATACCCTTATGCTCATATGCCCTACCAATTTTCATATGGGAATAAATTTTCTCAATTGTGATTTACACTTGAGAGAATAAATCCATCATCATTTAAATTCATTTTATCTAAATTTCTTATATATGTTTTTCTCATTTAGTGAATGATAATAGATCACACTTTATTTCCTCAAATACAAACCACACACTTGAGAGAATTCATTCCCATTTTCATATGTTTTGTTTTTTCATTAATATTTTACATATTATAATATGTAGTCTAGTATAAATTGCCAATCCAAATTAGAAACAAAGGTTAGGAGTTTTTTTATCTATAAATTTGTTGAGAAATACAATCAAAAGAAAAACATTATTATATTTAATATTTACTTTAAGGTTGCTAAAAAATATTTATTTTAAGGTGTAACACTACAAGAAAATCATTATTTAGTGGCAGCAAAATTCCCTCAGTAAGTGCTATATTCCGCCAAGAAGTGATAATTTACTGGCGGAATCGATCTGCCAATAAATCATATGCCAGTAAATTTATTGACGGAAATTTCCGCCAATAAATTTGTCCAGAAGTGAAAAGTAGATTCTTTCACTTTGTGGCAGAAAATTCCGCCACCAAGTGTATTATTATTTTTTATTTTTTTTCGTTTCTCTCTCCCCCACTTTTTCAGATTTTCATTTTTTATTTTTTTTATTTGTTTTAGATTTTTGTTTCTCTCTCTATGCTTCCAGATCTATCTTAGTTCTTTAATTACCGCCACTTCCGTCGTCTCTGACATAGATATATTGGTACTGCTGTTTTCTTCGCAAAACAACGCCGCCGTTAGGATTAGGATTCACTTCCATATGAACAAAAATAAATAAATAATTCAAGAAAGACCCATCAAAGTACGATCAAAACTCATATGAGAAACATTGAAATATTTCAAATTCTTAGTTGTATCATCAGAAAGGGATTTTTGTGTGATTATTTCTCTATACTTCCTGGAACATGATTGCCACTCTCCATCATAGTTTCTCTATGTTTTAGATTTTTGTTTCTCTCTATGCTTCAGATCTACCTTAGTTGCATCATGAGAAAGGGGTTTTTTTGTGATGGTGGAGAAATTGCAAGATGGAGAAATTAAAGGGTTTTTTTGTCGGACAAACTATAACAGACAATAGAACTATGGAAATAAAAAATCTCACAGATGAGGACTCAGATCTGATGAAAATGATTCTTGAGGCAGTTGAAAAACTAGAAATTAGATAGATAAATTGATTCTCACTATATAGCAAGTAGAATCAAAATGTAGAAAAAAATGACAAGGGAAAGAAGAAAAGTGATGGAGGAGGGAAATTGAATATCACCATCTATGGACTATGGTTGATTAAGAGTTTGCTGTAAAAACAAATACTCCTTGCATTGGGAGTATATGAAAAGTGAAAGAGGTTGTGAAGAGGCTCGGCATATGGAGAGGTACAGCTTGCATTGGTAACTTAACCCCCATATATTAAATCACTTGAATAGGCCAAATATAAAGTAGAAATAAAAAATTCATATTTAAAGATAGAAACTAAGACCCACCGTTCCTAATGTTAACATGTCCTAGAGTAGAATTCCGCCACAAACTTTTAACAATTGCTTTTCGAATTCCTGGCGGAAATTTCCGCCACTAAATGTGGAGGATATTCCATCTTTCAAGATATTGGCAGATATTTTCGCCAATAAGTTTTTATTTTTTTATTTTTTTTTTCTAATAATTATAGTGGCGGAATAGTTTATTTTGTGGCAGTTATTTCTGTCAGTAAATTATTGAGGGAAAATTCCGCCAGTAAGTGATTTCAAAATCTGTTTGGAAATAAGGGTTTTCTTGTAGTGTAATATGTGCTGCATATCAGTTATAGTGTACTGAACAATAAACATAAATGTAATTTAGTTGTAGGCATGCAACCCTTGGTTCCTTATGTTAGTAATAATATGACTTTGTCATTTTTCAAAAAATTAAAATTAATATGACAAAGTTCTCAATTTTTTTTGTACATTTGTTATTAGTGAACCGGATTAACCAAATCCAAATTAATCAACGCGTTATATACCCGTTCAATTTTGTTTAGGCTTTATCCTAAAAACATATAAGGCTCTGTTTGGTAAAAATAGCGGTTGACTGATAAGCTAGCTGATGGCTGATAGCTTATAGCTTATAGCTGATGACTGATGACTTATGACTTATAGCTGATAAGCTAATAGAAGTGTTTGGTAAAATTAGCGGTCAACTAGCTGATAAATGTAAAATGACATAAAAGGACATTCTTAATTGATAATAAAATTTATATTTAAGATAATAATTTAAATTTATTAATGTAATATATTTTTTATATATTATTATCAAATTAATTTGTCTATCTTAAAATTGCACAAGTACAATTATATAAAAAAATATTAGTAATTTATAATATTTTTTTAAGATAAATTTTTCTTTTGAATATCTTACATACATAGCCCATATATAATTAAGAATATCTAACAAAAAAATGATTTTTTTTAAACAACATCCTACAAAAAGGAAAAAATAACTTACATACATATGGAGTATATGATACTCCCGATATGGATAACAAAATCATACGTACTGTGTATTACTTTTTTTTAAACAGAAATGTACTATATATTAAATTAATACCGTATATATCTTAAATATATATGAAACATCGCTTTTTTTATAAAAGAAATATAGATGGAGATGATTTGTATTATTCTAAGCCCATAATTATTTTCTTTTAAATTAAAATAAATTATAAAGGGTAAAAGTGGATTTTAGTTAAGACAACAAGGGTAAAAATGGAAGAAAAAATGATAAGCTATAAGCTATAAGCTCATAAGCTACTTGAAATAGCTTATGAAAAATAAGCTATAAGTCAGTAAAATAAGCTATAAGTCAGTAAATAAAAACTGTTACCAAACAGGTCTTTTAGCTTATAAGCTATAAGACATAAGCTATAAGTCAGTTTTCTGACCTTGCCAAACAGACCCTAAATCCAATAAAATGACAATATTGTTACAAATGTTTATTTATTTAGCTGAGTTGGTAAAAGGTGAAGACCTACAATAGTGTTACATTTTCTTTTAAAAAGTTAACACTAACTTTTTAAGCCTCTAAACATGCTGAACCTCAGACACATATGCTTCCACTAACTTTTTTGAGCAAATCCAAATCCATACAAGTAGTTGGGGCACTATGTAAAAGTTCTATCTATCAGACATTCTTATTACATATTTTAACCGCCCAATATACATGTACTAGTACTATAATATTTCCTCCAATTTTTCTACAAGGGCTAGTTTGGTTTAGAAGAAATAGGGGAGAGAGATAAGGAAAAGAGAAAGAGAGAAGAGATATGCTATTTCTCTTGTTTGAAATAGAAGAAAGAAAGGATAGAAAAAATAAGGCTTAAATATTATTTTCGTCCCTGTAAGTTCGTGATTTTTTGGTTTTGGTCCATGTATAATTTTTTGTTGCAAATATGTCCTTGAATGTTCAAAATTTGTTGATTTTAATCTATGTCGTCTGTTATCGTTTAAAAAACGTTGAGTTTTAGTCTCTGTCGTCTTCAAATGACATCTATCAACTCCTATAAAGGGTCTGCAAGCTGATACAAACCCTTTTTTTAATGCCATCAAGACAAAAATTGAAACTACCAAACCTTGGCTGCAGTGAAGATCTAATCCTGTTAACATTGATCTTGCAAGTGTTTCCCTTATTAACCCCTCTTCAATTTTTCAGAGTATCTCCACAGTAAATTGTATTGTTTTGCAACATCACCATCAACAAATTTTGAATGGTAGCAGACTGCAGGGACTAAAACCAACAAATTTTGAACATTCAGGGATTTAATTATTTGTAACAAAAAAAATACAGAGACTAAAATAAAAAATCGTGAATTTATAGGGACGAAAATGATACTTAAGCCAAAAAATAATTTCCTACGGAACCACGGTTTTCCTATTCTTCTCATAAGTGGGAAGAAAGATGAGAGAGGCGTTAAGATTTTTACATTTTTCCAACATTGTCCCTATATTTCATTTCACAACATTATTAAACTTGTAATTCTATTTTATTATTCAGTAAAATAAAAATAATAAAATAATAAACAATTAAATTTATTATCTTATATTATTAAATAATTATTAATTAAGTTGATCTAATTTACAAAATTAATAAAAATCAATTCAGTAATTAAATTAATCAATTGTATTCAAACAAAAAAATAAATTAATATATGCTTTTAATCAAGGATATTTTTCTACTTTCAAAAAATATCAACACTTCTTTCTCTTATATTTCTCTCTTCTTTCTCTTATACCGATCAATACACAAAATCTATTGTATTCCTCACCTCTTTCTCTCCTCTCTTATTAAATGTTCATTCTAAATATCGTTTATTAAGAGTAAGTGTTAAATGTTCATTCTAAAATATCGTTTATTAAGAGTAAGTGTCTAAGATCGTTTATTAAAGAACCAAATCAATAATAACATTATATATCATGAAAATTGTGTTAATATAAGATTGTGAAATTGTATAATCAAGTATTTATAAGTATAGAAAACAATGTTTTTATCATAGAAAACTCCATTTTTTATTTCCTTAACAAGTATATCTAAGTGTATATTTGATTTCACTTCTGGAGCAGCCATAATTGAATCTGGACGTATAGAATTGATTCTGACTTGTTTGGTCTCTCAAAAGTAGAATTGATTTTGCCTCCAGAATTGATTTTACTTGAAGCTAGAAATTGTAGCTTCTAATTTTAGAATTGATTTTTACACTCAAAATTTTTGTTCAACTCACTTTTACATGAATATATCCAAATATAAACCACTTTAATTTAAAATCAATTTTGGTCAGAATCAATTTTACAGAATCAATTATATCAAAATCAATTCTCGTCACCGCAGAACCAAACATACACTTAGATGACTCTATAATTTATTCCGGTTTTACACAATTATTTAATGTGAACAAAAGAATCTGCACATACACAGTTGGTCACTAGTTAAAGATATGTCTTTAGTTTGCTCTCACTTTCAAGAAGAGGAAAGAGAGAAACATGGGAGTCTCAATCATCAAAGTAGAGATTGAACTTTTTATGTGAAGCCAATACCCAATTGATTAGTCAATTCAATTGGTCCACACCAACCAGTTTCCCATGTAATATAGGACCACAAAAACTCATCATACAAAGAATAGCCCATATAGTCTTATTATAGTCTTGCCTCATGCACATGAGATATATTGTTGTATGGTCATGAGACCAAGAAATAACATTTGATCCCATCCCAATGATATTTTTGCATATTTGATACAATCTTATACCTTTGAATTCATATTGTTCACTCTCAATACAATACCAACAATATATTCCTATAATTTTACCTTTCTTGAGTACATGAGAGTGAGATACAAGAATGGCCCAACCCAAGTTTTGTGTTTTGCTTTCCTCACGTTCCAAAGAAGCTAACATGAATGAAGGTAAATTGAGAGAATGTGCTAGGTTTGACTCACACAATAAGAGAGAATGTGCAAGGACAGGCCATAGTATTGGTCTTTGGATGTATGCTTTATTTAATTTGGGGATTAAGTTGAGTTGGACAATCTTGCTCCAATACTACTCTATAGACTATAGATCATTCAAATGTAGTAAAAACTTTTTAGAACGCGTCTTAAGTTTGACTATAAAAAAAAAACATGAGTTTCAAGATTTAATTTGGGGTCAATTTAATGTAATTTTTTTGTTACAAAGAAAAAAATAAATAGAGTCAAAGAAATTAACAATAAATAAACATCACATTCAAAACATCTACAAAGAAAATGAAGGACATATCAAGAGAGGAGTCTTGTAGAACGACGATTCTGAAAGAGACTGAAGTTCTAAACTTAACCGGATGATCTTCTGCGAAATTTCCTTCATGAAATGTGTGAGTCAAGTCAATGAAATTTATTTCGGGGGTCAATATGATGTTAATGTTTCATTTTTGAAAATGATGTAAACATGTGTAAAAAAATCTAATTACTACATTTTGGGGGTCAATATGATGTTAATGTTTCATTTTTTGAAATGATGTAAACATGTGTAAAAAAATATATAGTTACTACTTCGTCCTCAATCTTTGGTACTTCAAGCTTGATCATATGTATTAAGAAATAATAAATTTAAATAAATTAAGTCTTTGCTACCATTTATTTATTTATTTATTTATTTTATAAAATTCTACCTTTAATTTATTAAGGAAGAATAAATTTATTTGATAAATGTTTTAAGTTTTTATAAGGGTACAGATGATTAAATATCAACAATTGTATTTTGGTTTCTTTAAAGAACCAAAATTTTAAGACAAAAATAAAAAACTAGGAAGATCAAAGATTAAGAACAAATAGAGTATTTTAGTTAAAAGAACAATTTGTAGTCTCTTACAAAAATAATTTGAGACAAATTAGTCCATGGATCAATATTCATAATTGAAATGACCAATATTGAAATTTATAGCGGATAATTGTAACTTATAAATTTGTATGATCAATATAGATTTGTTTGGTATCAATTTTTCTCACAAGCTTATAACATGTTTTTACTAGCTCATAACACTCCTTTGATAAACTAATTCAAGTAAGGTTTGTGTTCTGAGCTGGGCATAAATACGACTTAACATCGAGCACAGTCTATGTATAATGGGTGTTTAGTTCGGTCCATTTAGGCCGTCGAGCTTGACCAAATTGCATGTTGTCCCAAAGCCAATGTCCCTGCTTAACAGTTGCAATATATAGTCATATTGTAATGGTTGATATCGGAATGATGGACATTTACTGTCCATCAAAGCTCCTCAGCCGTTTTCCGACAACCATTGATGACATCATTATGTTCATCAGTGGTCTAGGCCTAGCACCGGGGGCTATATATACTTCTTTCATGCAGAGGAGTCAGGTACATTCTGTTCTAACTTTTAAAACATTTGCTTCATCTCTTACTAACTTGAGCATCAAAGCACTTGTAAGTACAAAACACCCCTCTCATTCACCGGAACGGAAAAGGGGCACTACTAGATATAGGTTGACTCTGATCTTAGTAAGACCGATTTGAAATTAAAACTTACGACGAATGTTATCAACACTCTTTACGGATAATGAATTCTCTCAAGTGGGAAAACAAATTGAGGAAATCATATGGGAAATGGACCATTGGATTATAAATGTAAAACAATATTTAATCTAAAAGAAACGGAGAAAAATTGATTGATGGTTGAGATGCGAAAATTAAAAAAAAATTAAGATTTTTTTTTTAAAGGATCGACGATTCTCCTCTTTTCAATATTCGCTTAAATACATTGCCACACATCAGTTACAATCATAGGCGAAGCCACTCAAGGGCAAGCCCAGGCAAGTGCCCAGGCTTTCGCCAAAATATTTTGGTAATTTTAGGGGTTAGTTTAGGGTAAAATTAAGATTTTTAGGGGTTAATTTAAGATAAAATTGAGATTTTTTATTCAATACTTAAATAAATTGAATTTTTAGGAGTTAGTTTAAGGCAAAATTGAGATTTTTAGGTGTCAGTTTAGAACAAAACTGAGATTTTTATTCAACACTGAGATAAACTGAAATTTTTAAGAATTAATTTGAGAAAAAATTGAGATTTTTTTGTAGATAAAAATTTTGTCCAAGCGTAAAATAATTGCTGGCTCCGCCACTGGTTACAATCATATGAGACCCATTTCTAAAATGTTGAGATCCACATATACTTCACATAGTAAAAAAATGGGAGTGTTAGAACCGTAAAACAGAGGATAAATAGTTAAAGTATCAAAATACTATTTAGTTTTAGTATTCATACATCAAATGATTCTATATCGGTTCTTTGTTTGATACTATCAAGCTACAACAAATAAAATTAATTATTTTCTTACTTTAACATGAAAGAGTTGTCATTTTAATTAATTGCTTTTGGTCTTCATATGCTTGTAGCTTATGAGTAAACACCAATTTGGTGTAACAAAAGAAAAAACACCAATTTGGCATATATTGAATTGTAGTCATCATAGTTTTCAAAATTTTCCATAAATTAAGGCATCAAAAACTACAATATCAAAGTGCATGATTAGGCAGGAAAGGTAATAACATGTCTTGTACATAGAGGTACGTTTTTCCCTCCTCATATGAAACATAACATGATCTCAAACCGTTTTAAGAATTCTTCTAAATTTGTTACACGAGCAAGGTCGGTATTCGGTAAATATCCCTTCATAGGCATGGTGCATATTTTATTTTTTTGAAACAGGTGCGCTGTGGAAATTAAAAGATTTATTTTATTAAATGATGCTTAAGCATTTCATTCATAGTTAAATAACTAATACATGTGAATACATTAACAAAAATGTTTGGACTAGTGATAAAAATATTGAGTTTAAATGGTTAATGAGCTCCTCTTGAAATAAGGAGAATCCATCACTCTAGATTACCAGCCCTCCTTTCCCTAAGAACCAATTAGGATTAATACAAAAAAATATTATTTTGACTAGTTATAAATGTCTACTTTTTTTTTTTTGCATCAGCTCTCTTGTTCTTAGAAAAAGGGGAGGTGTTTATTGTGAAATTTGGTAAACAACGCTAGTTTGATTATTACAAGAGAGACCAACTAGTAAATCTCGGGACATAGTGCTTTTGTTTATATTTTCAAAGAGAATGAAATTCATTATTGTTCTTATGTTTGTAAAGTGTTGTTTTTATGTTTTTTATGTAACTTGAAATGCAATAAAGAATGTTTATTCAATTGAACAAACAGAAGGAGAGATTGAGTTGAAAGTAAAAGGCAATTGGAGTAAATGAAAGGACGGTAAATTGTATTCAAATGTAAATGATTACAGAATAGAAATGTGGTTCACATTACATACATTCTCCTTCGAGCACTCGTTTCTCGCTTTGACATGGGTACTTTGAGTTTTCTGTGGATTTTGTATAATGATTGTGACCCCCATTTCGATCACAGAACTAAACTATTTATAGACACTAATTCCTAACTGCTAATAACGCCTAAACAACTACAGAGAGGACGCGTGTCTTTGACACGTATTTTGAATTTGAATCCCTTCTTATCTAATGATTTAGCCGTTGTATCCATCGAAGTCGAAGTAGTAACGCTTTCCTTGAATATTTCTCTAAGTCCACATTTTGATCTTGCACTGCTAGATACTTCGACCCTACTGAAGCTTCGACCAGATCGAAAGGATCATGAAGAAGAATACGCAATTAAAAGAAATGTTCAGTAATAGAACATTTATTGCATGTTCATGCATGATTGATCATTAAATTCATTGGCCCTGAAAACCAAACATATTTAATGACTTTTAAAATAATCATATAGTTAAACATAATTATTTTAATCATATATTTAGAACATATTTTTACTTAGTAAAAATGTGGGCTACTCTCTTAAAAGTTTGGTTGAGTTCTCCCGAACAATCTCTCTTAAAAGAAACTTATTAACCACTTGAATCCAATATCTTGATTTAAATATGTTGGCTACTCTTAGAAGAACATGAACTTTTTATTTGAATGACAATATAAATATAAAAGAAGAAAAAAAACGAGAATCAAGTCTAAAACAAAAGTAAAGAAAAGAAAAGGAGAGAGAGAATAAGAAACACTCATCAAGTAGAACTGAGAAGGAGAAGCAAGCAAACAACAAACCACTCGCAAACAACTAGGGCAATCACACCAAAAACACCTGCGCACCACACTCAATCTAACCTAGAAAAAGACTCCATCTAACCCGTGCTCTTACAAAAAAAAATCTAAAAAAAGCGTTTGACGCTATCCACCAGCTCCTCAACCGAGAAGGATATCCCAGAGAAAATTACATCATTGAAGAACTTTCAAATGGATCCTACAACAGCATGCCAAATGATGAAATATACAATACTCCTAACTCTCCTATTTAGAGGAGCATGAACTATCTCATTTATTTACTTAATCATATTAACTCAATGAATTGAACATATTACATTTTACAATGTTTTTCCACTAACTATTTTTAATGAATTGAACATTCAAAAAATGTTAAAAGTACATATATTTAAGAAACAAATATATATATATATATATATATATATATATATATATATATATATATATATATATATATATATATATATATAACCGAACCAATACATTTTATGAAGTTTATATATTTTTGTAGAATTTTGACTTCAAGTTATGTTTACTCTCTCTGTCCTTAATTATAAGCAAAAGTTCACTTGTTAGATTCATTGAAAAAGTGATGTATTTGACATTTATTATAGTCTAGATACATCACTTTTTCAATGAATCTGATAAATTGACTTTTGCTTATAATTAAGGATGAAGGGAGTATATCATAAGCTAAGTAAACGACCGAGGATTTAATTTGTTCCAAAAATTTCGACCATTTGGCCATATTTCTATGATCAGGGGTATTTGGGTAAAACCAGAGTCCACAGTCCACACACACCTTCTTAAGGTTAGGTCGCATGATTGCAGTAACACGAGAATGACGAGATCATTCAGGGTAAATCAGTCTCGCTCCAACTCCTTCGTTTGTTACATAACTCTGTTATTTTCCACTATATCTTTCTTGATAATTTACCCCCAACATATTTAAGGTTTCTACTACTAGTTTTCTTTAAATAAGTACTTCGCATTTTTTGTTGAAAAGCACAAACTAGTGTTTTTTAACCGTAGATTTTCTCAAAAAATCAAAAGGGTTATGCTAAACAGTGCCCTCGAGGCACTTGTTAATCATACTAAAAAAGGAAATAAAATTAATATTTCAAAGATAACTTTTTAGGATTTGGATCCTCTCAATCCCATTTTTTGTCAATCTCTCTCAATCAACAAATTATAAATTTTAGATCAATCTAATGAACCAAAATACTAAAAGTATAATTTATTGAAATAAAACCTAATGTACTAAATAAAACATCTAAAAATAGGATTTAACCGTATGACACAAAATAATTCTAGAATTCTTGAATAACGCTTGCCGTCAACAGTTGCTCCTGTCGACCTACCGCTCACTGGTTATAGTGTATAAGATAGTAATGAAATTCAGCATTTGTATCGAGCCAAATATATACCCACCGATCATTTTTTACATGTAATGATTTATAATATACTATTTTTTGCTATTGATATTTTTATGAAGGGGTGTAAAAATTGATCAAAAGCCTCCGGCGTCAAATTGATCATAACTTTGAAGCAACACCACTAACAATTCATCGAACTTCATAGAGTCATGGGTAAAAGATTTTAAAATCAAAAATTGGAAAGGGATGTGAAAATTGATGGAAGTTGCAAAGTCATAAAGAGGATATGAAAATTGATTGACGAGGATGAAAAAATTGATCAACAAGATGAAGAAATTGATGGAGATGATGAAGAAACTGCCTTTGAGTCCGTTTTCGTTGAGAGAGAATTTGTTAGAGTAATTTATTATTTAGGTAGTGTTAATGTGGACTTTTGATTTTTCAACCATTGGATTGATCTAAAAGTTATAATTTGTTGATTGAGAGAGATTGACAAAAATTAGGATTGAGAGGATCCAAATCCTAACTTTGGATTTATGCTTTTGAGGTTATGAATGCACGAAATTTGAAACAAAATTTCTATTTTAATATGCTTAACCAATGCTCGGAGGCACTGTTTAGCATTTCTTAAAGATATAAACACATTAATACGAAATAGACATACGATTACCAAATTGGTCAAATTCAAACTTCAAAATAAGTCTACAACAAATAACAAATTAGACTTGATTTTTTCCAACATATTAGGCTTAAATCTTACAAAATTTAGCTAGGAACTCAATTATCTTAAAAAATTATTCTCAGTAGTTGCACACATGAATACTTTTCTTTTTCTTGAAAATGCCACTATAAATAATGGAATAGCAAGCTCAATCTTTTATCCTCATTCATTTTTAGCTTAATTATGATTTCAACCTCTCTATTTTCACTCACTTATAAAATTGATCAAATCATTTTAAAATCAACAAATTTTAGTCTCTTTCTCGTATTTTTGGACATAAAAATAATGACGTAACATATATTTTTTTGAAGAAGCTAAATTAACTCGCACAAATTAACACTAAAGAAAATCGAACATGAGACTTCAACATTGAATCGAGCAATTCCTCTTTCAGCCCGCCCTCGAGACATCAACAAACAAAGCGAGTTGAGCACGAAAACTTTTTCCAAGTGTCAAGCCAATACCATCAGACCAACCTATAAACTTCAATTTCCATCCATAAACTTCAATTCAAATAAAATACATCACAATTTTTATGTTAAAAATCCTAGGAGTGACAACAAAAACTAAATAATTTTAAAATAAATAGACTAATTCCATAAATGAATGAAAACAATATCAAAATTGTAACTAAACCTCCCTTTTATTGATCTCGGTGGCTTTTCCATTTTTGCCCACATATTCCCATCCAATCCCAAGTTTTGATAATCCAAATAAAATTAAGGGTATAACTCCAAATTAAGGAGAATACAAATTGAAATTAAGGTTAATACAATTGATAATCATATCTAGGAGTACATCATTAAATTTTACTCTTGATAAAAAATAATTACAATTACTCTCTACCAAGGATTTGGAGTAGGTACTGTTACACTTTACGTGTAGCAGAAAACTTTGTTACCTTACCCACTCACAATACAAATACTCCAAAACAACGGTTTATATAAGTTTTCGTAATTTTAAAATTTCATTGGCCGTGTCACTGTCACTAAGTTAGCAGTGTGTTAACCACAACACAGCCAGAAAAAGACAGATAGAGAGAGAAATAAACAAATTTCAATTTCTTAGTTTTCATTACCTCACTCACATTAGGGCTTGATAAAGATGGTTTTGCTCGGAATCTTAACAAATCACAAATACAATTTCACTTTTCATTTATAATAATAATTTATTTTTAATAATCTCATTTTCTCATTATTTATATATATAAATATAAATCTCATTACATTACAACAGAAGTAGCTCATTCCAATTTTGTTGCAAAAATGGGAAGAGGAAGAGTTGAGTTGAAGAGAATTGAAAACAAAATCAACAGACAAGTTACCTTCGCTAAGCGTAGGAACGGTCTTTTGAAAAAAGCTTATGAGCTTTCTGTTCTCTGTGATGCTGAAGTTGCTCTTATCATCTTCTCCAATAGAGGAAAATTGTACGAGTTTTGCAGCAGTTCAAGGTATTATTATTATTAACACTAAAATATGCAACAAAAACCTAGAAAACTATCTTGTGATTTCACTCAAAACGATTTTTGCTGTTTTCATCTATTGAGAGAGAGAGAGGAGATTTTATTTTTTAATATTATTTTTTATTTATTTATTAATTTGTGAAAACATGAAAAAGTTGAATTTCAATTTTCACTGTTTGATTTTTATCTATTTCTGTGAATGTCTCGGCGTTTATAGAAGTTTGAGTGTTTCTGAAATTATATTCATGTTAGATCTGCAACTGGAAAACACAATAAACCTAATAAAAAATATTAAATTAAAAACACAAGAGAAAATCACTGTTGTATTGTATTTACTCTATTTTTGTGTTTATTTCTTTTTAATTTTTAATTTATATTCTAAGGATTTGTTTGTTTTGTTACTTTCTCTTTCTTTCCCTCTTTTGGGTCTAAACCCAGACTCTGATTTTACCATTTTTTCGCTTCATCAGCGTTTGAAACAGATCTGGTTCAAAAGCGTTTTCCAAAAGCAATTTTTAAGTCTATAGTCAGGTCTCTTTTTGGTGTAAATTAAGTGTTGAGTAAAAAACAACTATGTAAATTTTTGTAAAAAAAATATTATATATAATCAATTTCTTCCATTTTCAGTTTTATAATCAATTTTTTCTTCCATTTTCAGTTTAAGTAGCTACTTTGCTTTTGCTGCTCAAAATTCAAAATCACTCAAGCAATGTAAATTAGTACTGTGACCTACTTCTCTGACGCTAGGGTTTCTTCTCCAACTTTAACTTTTTCAAAATTCTCTATTTTTTTTTTTTTAATCTATAATATATTCTTTATTATATTTTTATAGCAATATATATATATATTCCCTTTTTTTTTTTTGAAGTGCTAAAACCCTTGAATTTCAAGGGGCTTGTCTTGGATCCAAAAAATCACAATCATTTATATGTCCAATGAGCAAAAAATGGTGTCATCAGTATATATATATATATTTTACAAAAATAGTCGCATCAATTTGCTTATGTTTGGATGAAGTGTGAAATTGAAAAATTCCGGCAAATTATTATGATTTTATATGCCTACATAGTGTTGATTTTGTGAA
The DNA here is from genome assembly GCA_030408175.1 of Trifolium repens. Lineage (NCBI taxonomy): Eukaryota > Viridiplantae > Streptophyta > Magnoliopsida > Fabales > Fabaceae > Trifolium > Trifolium repens. The sequence continues at coordinate 53,460,487 of CP125842.1, read as the reverse complement.
AAATATGGTATTCCGTTCAATTTAATTTTGTCGATTTACCGCTTGTTTCAACGGACTCTTGATAATTTCTTCATCTTGATGAAAGAGGAATTTTGTTTTCCAATTTATAGTTTTATGATAGTGACTTTATATCTTAAAAATTGGAATCAGATTAAGAATAGTCTTTTCTATCTATCACACATTCATCAATGGATAATAACATGAATGACCTCTATCACCTTTTCTATCAATACAAGTTTTTCAATCACTTCAAGACTTGTTGTTTCATATTTTCCTTTGGAAAATACTCTGATCCTTTTAGATCTGGTTGTACAATTTTTTATTTTTGGTAACATGTTACATGTTTTTTTTTCTCCTGGATTAAGAAGTAACACTCCTCATAAATGGTCTGAATCTAACCCCATTCACAAAAACATCCCAATTTTTTTTTTTTCTTTTCCACATAAGGGTGTAACCATATTGTATTTTCTCTCTTTGGTGGTCATAATGTAATGTTTCATATTTAGCTGTCTCTCTCGTCATGATTCACCAGGTAAAATATGTGGTAATTTTTTATAATTTATGGGGAAATTAAATTTGAATATATTTGTTTGTGATGTCATTGAAATTTTTATTGGGACTGCTCTTCTTTTTTTTGGGTAATATGAAATATTTTCACTGATGAATCTCTATATTTGGTCAAGAGATTGAGGTTGATTTGATGTCATTTGAAGCCTTTTGATTATAGCCCTAAAAACTGATTTCTCAAAAACAAAAAAAAAGAACTTTTTGCTTACTGATTTCTGTAAAGCATATAGTATATATAATTTATATAATTATATACTATATATAAATTATATAACTTTTTGTACATAAAATTATACAATTTTATTTTCCATCAATTCTCACTAGCTTATATATTTGATTTCACTTTAAGATGAACCAAAATTCATTTTAAAGGTTTAAAATTAATTTTAAGGTGTGTGGATGTGTTATGCCTATGAGTAGAATTGACTTTGTAAGTTAGGATTTGAAGTTTTTGCCTTTACAATTTATGTTTACCTTCAAATTTATTGTTTGACTCAAGTTTACATAATTATCTTAAAAAATAAATAATTTTAATTATAAGCCATTTTCCTTAAAAAAAAAAATCTTTACATTTAAGTCATTTTCAGCCATAATCAATTTTATAAAATTAATTAATTCAAAATTTAATTTTTATCTCCCAATAGTCAAATAAAAACATTAGTTGTCCCTGATCAGTGCTTGAGAAAATATGTACATTTCCTTGTGGTAATCCTCTTCTTTTTTAATTTTGTCCTTAATTAATCTGATGTTTTGTCATTTTTGACTAATTAATTTGATTTTAATTGGAAATGGAAAATTTTTAATTGTGTTTTAAGAGTGAGGTTAATTTGTCCTCACTTAGATTTTTATTTTTTTGACAAATGTCCTCACTTAATATAAATATAACCATTAAGCAATAATTTGTATTTTTAATTTTTTTTATGTAATATGTAATTTAGTGTAAGAAAATTGAATATATAATTTATATAAAGTTATTTATTTTGTCAATGTTCTGCAGCATGCTCAAAACGCTAGAGAGGTATCAGAAATGCAACTATGGTGCACCTGAGACTAATGTGTCTACACGAGAAGCCTTGGTAATACTCAATAAACCCACCTTCTTAATCTAATATAATGATTATGCTAATTGTCCTTTCAATTTGTTTTTATTAATAAAATAGTAAAAAAAAATATCAAAATGATGTTCTTATTTTCAAAAAATGATATACTATTTTTACAATTTTTAACATAAAATGTCAATTTGTCAAAAAGAAACATAAGAATCTCAACTAAATATATACTAATAAAAATAAACTACAGATGAAGCATTTCTTGCGTATTTTCATTTCTCATCTCTTAACATTAATTGCGATCTAATCAAAAAGGGTTAGAACCACTTTATGTTAAAATTGACCCATAAATCAGATTAAACTGATGGTAAAAGTCAAAAAACATTAATTGCGATCTATTAGCAAAGCTTCTAATTTTGCACAACACAAAAAAAAGTGTGTTCATGCCACAATTTTTTATTTTTTACGATTCATGCCACAATTTTTATTTTTGTTAGCAAGCTACAAATCTAAACTATTATTTTTTGACTTGACAAATCTAAATTATTTAAGCACATATAAATGGAAAGAAACTAGAAAGAAAAAAAAATAGTTTTTTTGTTATTATTGAAATATTTAAATAATGTGTATTTTTATGAGTGTCCACTAACACCTAAATAATTCAGATTTGTAGTTGTGACCGCATAAAAACTATCATAAAAATAAAGAGGCCAAAAATTTTGAAGGGGTATTTTGAGACACAATTTACAAAATGGAATTTATTCAATTTCACTCTTTTTTCAACACATTCTCTATTTCATTGAAATTTAAATAGATTCTACTAAATTTATGTATGGCCAGTGGCCATGTGAATTTCAATCAATTTGAGTGTGTGTTACATAGTGTGTTCAATGTTCATAAATCATATGAGATTCTTGTTTGTGTGTGTATTCATGTTCCTTGAGTACTTTTTCTTTATAATAAATTCTCTAATTTGCCTCAACCATGAATATAGGAGTTAAGCAGTCAACAGGAATATTTGAAGCTGAAAGCTCGTTATGAAGCATTACAACGGTCTCAGAGGTAGTGATTATCTTCTATTTTTCATTTTTGTCTTTAAATATAGCTTATACAAAGTCAAATGTTTTTGACCTCTATACCTTTACCTTGTTAGGAACCTTATGGGAGAAGATCTTGGTCCTCTGAGCAGTAAAGAGCTAGAGACACTTGAAAGGCAGCTAGATTCATCCTTGAAGCAAATAAGATCAACAAGGGTACTCAAGAACTTTTGAACTTTGCCAATTACTATATATGAAATTCCACATGAAAATATATGTTATTTCATTTTGTAAATTTGTTTCCTTTGCAGACCCAATTTATGCTGGATCAGCTCACTGATCTTCAACGCAAGGTATGAGAATGAGAACAATTTTACTACCTTTTGCCACTCTATGCTATTTTATTTTTCTAGCTGTTTACTTATACTCACCAATTAATGTTACTTGTGTAGGAACATATGCTAAGTGAGGCTAACAGGTCCCTCAGACAAAGGGTATGTAAAAAACACCTCAAAAATCATGCAAAGTTATATATATTATATATAATATTATAATTCATCAAAAATATACATGACCAAAAATTTGATATTGTATCATATTGAAAATTGAAAATCAGTGACATTAAGTGACTCTGTTGGTTATTTAGCAGTTGGAAGGGTATCAATTAAATCAACTCCAAATGAATGCTTGTGTTGAAGAAATGGGCTATGGTAGGCCTCCAAGTCAAACTCAGGGTGATGGCCTCTATCAACAACTGGACTGTGAGCCAACATTACAAATTGGGTATGCATCTTTTTCTTTACTCAATTATTCATCATGGCTAACCTTGGTCTCAACTTCTGTTGCAAACTTTTTTTTTTTTTTTACACGAAGTGAGAAACACAGCTAAAATTCATACAGAATTATGATATCCTAAAATCAAATTCGGATGAAGACATCTAACTTAGTAATATTAATATTGTCAATTGAGTTATGATTTATAGATCAGAATGAATTGGATTTTTCCTAAAGAAATCAGGGATATTGCATGATACTTAATTCATCTTGCTTTTTTTTAAGCAATTCTTAATTCATCTGATATCCAAACAATTTACATTTTTTATAATATTTAGTATAAGGTCAACTTCAAGTAAAATATGTTATTTTTTATAAATTTTTTAATAATTAAATATAAAAGATCTTTTTATTTTACTCATTTATAAGTAAAACATTAAAAGAAAAGTAGATTATTTATATTTTATTTAACTAAAAATTGAGTAACAACTGTCGTTAAATATGAACAAACTCTGGTACTCATAAATTTATATTGAAGTACAACTTTTTATACTTAAATCAAACATAAAAGTCTTTTGAAGCATTATTTGCAATATTGAATATAGTCTTATAAATGTAGATATTGATAAATAGGGTAGATTTTGATGTAAATTGTTGTTATTTTAATATTAGTATTGTTTATTTTTATTTTGATCTCAATAAAATGAAATTGTGTTTAAACGCAGCTATCAGGCTGATCCAGGGTCAGTGGTTACGGCAGGCCCAAGCATGAGTAATTACATGGGGGGATGGTTACCATAGTTGGAAGCCCTATAAGATCCACTCCACCAGCAAATTTGTGTGGTTCCAATTTTATTTTTAAAAAAAATGGCTAGAAAAATTAATTTCCTTTGACAAGTAATGAACTACTAGTAAGTTTCTACTGTGTAGGAACAATGTAAGCAGTTATGTTCTATGTGTGGGCTTTCATAAAACTGCACTTTGTTTCCTTCCCTTTCATATATTAGATTAAATCTAAATAATATTTAAATAATAATATTTGTTTTCATCAACTTATTGCCTTAAATTTTTATTATTCTGAGACACTAATAATTACTAGACTGATTTGGATATTTTGGGTTTTTGTTTTTTACGCAAGATATTTTGTGTTTGAAAAATACTTATTTGGATATTTTGTGGAATCAACCACAAAATGACAATGACATGTAACTACTACAAAATTAACATTAACATCTCATATTGTTTTTCTAACTTATTTTTTTTTATTCTTTGAACATAATTTAGTTGGTAGATGCATCGGAATATATAGAAAATTGAAATTGAAAAACACAATGATAGCAGGCTGATTTATAGACCTAGCCAAATCCAAATGTCCAAATATATGTTTGGGCCTAACACACTTATATAGGAAAGATTCTCTTTCCCCCACACCTCTTTTCCTCTCAAATTTCCTTTTTTTGCCCTTGGTTTAAAATTTGGAACGTGTTTTCCGAATTTTTTTTTTGTCTTGAATACAAATTTCAGAATGTATTTTCTGAAATTTTTGACGAATTTGAACTAGAAAAACTTCGGTAAACATGTTCCGAAGTTTTTATTCAGGGGTAAAATCAGAATATTGAGGTTTAAAAGAGTCACGGGAGGTGAAGAGAATCTTTCCTTATATAGACTTTTGCGTCCCCATAAATATTTGCATGTCTTTGAATTTTTCAAAATACTCCACCGTTATTTAAGGTGTGAATTTGCACCTTAAGGATGCGTTTGATATGTTAAAACTTAAAATGTATAGGGAGTTGAACAACTTTTATTGTACTTTGTTAAAGTGTGAATTTGCACTTTAAGTAATAAATTGTGTTTTTTTAGATTTTTTTTTTTACACACTCGCTATTTATTTAATTTGAGCGAAAGGTAAAATTGAAAAGGTAGGACAGGAGGCACGCGAGAAGAACATGGGGTGTAAAAAGAAATTCTCCTACAAATAACTAGGGTCATTTTAAATATAAAATACAAAATGAAGATTCCGTATAGACTAATTTAATACTACTAATTAAGTATGTATACATTTATTTGATATAGTATTTATCTCTTAGTTATTCACATTTATTTTCATTACACTCGTACTTGTATTTCCACGATGAAGTTTTATAGAATACATTGAGCTTGTTTGAGTAAAAAAAAAACTAAGTCTATTTCACTAGTTGTGTTTTTGCAGAAAATATTTATCTTTGAACGTCTCAAGATGTGTTCAAATCATATTTTTAGTCAATGATTTTTTTTAAAAAAAATAGTTGTGGTTTAAATAGGACTCAAACTCATAACCCAAATATTTGGTGGATTTAGAGTTGAGCATCGATTAGTTTGGGGTGTTTTCAGGAATAAAATCGTCAAACTAGTGAAAATCTCAACCATTTAATTGATACCCACTTTTGACCATCCACATCTTCAATTTGTTTGAGTTTCGAGTCAAACGAGTATCGGGTATAACATATGAGTTGTTATGAGTAGGGATGAGCATATTGGACAATCCAAAATAACCGTCCATAACCAATCCATAACCATTTGTTATAATTGGACATTAAAACCAAATGTCATAACCGGTTATAAAACTGGTTATATCCATAAATTTCAACCATTTGTTATATATTGCACTAACCCACATAGAAAGCTACAAAGGATATAAGAAATACATGAGCAACAAAAAATAAAAAATAAAATAAAAATTAACCAATAAGTAAAATATATAATTTTTATATCTCAACCATCAATTAATTATTTGAGACATTACTCTTAAATAACCTAAAAATTGAGAATGAATTCTCTCAAAAAATTTCACCTTAATTTTTATATCTCAACCATCAATTAATTTTTTTCCACAATTTTTAGATTTAAATATCATTTTATATTCATAATCCAATGATCTATTATCCACATTAATTCCTCAATTTTATTCCACTTTAGAAAATCCATTCTCCCAAAAATCATACTATCTACTACTGTTGCTCCCAACATTGTTGTAATTAATAACATAACATGGCTTATGGCTAAACAAAAAACTAATAACATAACAATATTTTGAGACATGGCTTATGCTCAGTGACCTTGTATGAGTTTTTTTTTTTTAATTGAATTGTGAAATATAGTACTATTATATTAGAAACTAGAATCGTGATTTTTACGTTAATAAATTCTAGTTTAACGGACAAAAATGCCGAAATTTTTAAGTTGAATGCTATGACCGAAATTCAAATTTCAATCCCTTCACTTTGAGTGTGTAAACTTTCAAAGACTTGCTATTTTTTTTTGTTTATAAAGAACAGAGTATCGAACATAAGACCTCATGCATACTATTTAAATCTCTCGTCACTAAACCAAACCTAATAGCTTAGTGACTTGCTATCTTGTCTATCTAAAACAATGTGATTTTCACTTGTGTAATTGTGTTGATTGGAGTTGTTGTGAAAAAAATTATTGAATGCAAAACCAATATTATTTTAGCCTCGAGCTTTCTAGGAGAGTTAAGCCTCAAGCTTTTGTGACCATTAAATTACCTTATTTATATAATTCAATTTAATCAATATTTTGACTTGGTCTCCGAGAGTTTAGCTCATTTGGTAGAGACAATAGCATTTTATATGCAGGAGTCAGGGTTCGATTCCCGGACACTCTAGTTATTTACCTTATGAGTGGATTTTCAAGCCACTAGGCTACCTGACAAAAAAATAATAATTTTGACTTGCAATATTAGGGCATATATTAAGGAATTTAAATGTGGATAACTTACATTAAAAAAGTAATATTTTGATATTTACAAAATTGAATGTACAAATTTTCACGCAAATGTTATTATATTGAGTTTCTTAGTATGTGCTTAGTTTTTTTCTTTAGTAAATAATGATATTTTTACCAATCGTTAGTTGGTTCAGTGGTGATTGGCGCTGAACTTGGTAGGGAGAACCGCGATTCGATCCCCCGCAACTGCGATCGGGAGGGGGTTGGAACCACTTGATGTCAGAATTGACCCCCGAACCAGATTAAACTGGTGGTGAAAAACCAAAAAAAAATAATGATATCTTTTCAGAGTTAATTTATTGATTAAATATCAATAATTTTCCTTTTTTGGTTAACATGATATGAAGTTTCTATCGTCGTTATTGTAACATCCCATTTTAATTATTAGTCGTTTTAAGTTTAATTATTTATGTTTTAGGGAGGTAGAATATTTTATTAGTCAATAGTGTAGGATAATTAGTTTTACAACGAAATATTAGTTAACGAGCGAGTGTACAGTGTTAATGGGCCTTAAGCCCATTGGGCCTAAGACCTAGTGTGGGGCGCCCCTTAGTGGCTTAAGTTAGTAAGAGAAAATCATTTTTCTCTTGTTCTTGTTGAAGTAGAGAGAAGGTAGAGAAGAGAAGAGCTTGGGCAAGAGTAAGAAGGGAAAATCAAGAGGAAGGACTAAAGTTTTCAACCGATCTAAGGTAAGAGAGTAAATTTTTAATCATGAGTGATTCGAGAAAGGGGAGAATGTCGATTTTCCGTTCCCAAACTTTCTCCACTCATTTTCGTTTTTGGGGTGGGAGATATTCTTAAAGAAAGTTGAATTTTGTTGTTCCTAATAAGTTTAATGAACCTATACCATGATGTGTATACGAATTTAAAGGGAAAAATGGGAATTTGTAGATGTTTGAATTAAATTTCTCGAGTTTTTGAGTAAATGTCTAAATTCTTACTTTATGGTATGAAATGGTGTAAATTTGTGAATCTAATGATGTTTTTATGTGTATAATCATATGTGTTAACTTAAATGAAGCTCATTTATGAGTTATAGCATGAAAAATGGAATTTGGAGTGATTTTGAGTTTAACCCGTAAGCAGTGTTTTAAAAACCGGGCCGAACCGGCCGGCCGGACCGGTCAGACCACGAACCGGAGGGTGACCGGCCTGGTTCGAATGTTGGATCGGCCATGCAGTTAGACCGGTGTGAACCGCTCAAAACCGGAAAAACCGGTGAACCGGCGGTTTCTCCAAACCGTCGATTTGATTGCACGCGTTTCTTTTTTCTTTTTCAACTAAAAGTCTCAAAACGACGTCATTTTGTATTTTTATTTAAAAAAATAGAAGAAACAAAAGAAATAAAGTAGAGTCCAACATTGAAACAACTATGCCTCCTTGGATTTAAATTTATTAGACACTTTGTTATTTTGTTTATGTTGCAATTAAATTTTGTTTAAAACTTATTTGGATTTTGTACTGTACTATTTTATTGGGTGTGACGACAACATTTAAGATTTGAATTTAAGAACTTATGACATTATGAAATTTTTGAGTTTTTCAAATTTTTTAGGTGTCATGTCATGATTTTTTTAGAGACCGAGTCATCCGATTCAACCGGTTTAATACCTATATAGTTGTGTTATAGACACTGGTTCGTTCTACCGGTTTATCCGGTTATACCCGGTTTAGTCATGCGGTTCGACCAGTGACCCGGTGGTTCAACCAATGAACCAGTGACCCAGTACCCTCTCCGGTCCAGTTTTTAAAACATTGCCCGTAAGCTGAATTTCAAGAACTGGTACTGCTCGCTGAGCGACCGTTAGCGACCAGCATAGCCAATCTTCGCCAGTTAGCATTTCTGTCTGACTTTTCTTCGCCAGTGCTCACCAGTCTTCGCTGAGCGACCATCCCTGACACTTATTTCATTTTCTTTAAGTTTTACATGTGATTGTAGTATGATAACATGTTTCATTGGTATTCTTTTGCAATGATTAATTGTTGGTATTGATGTTAATTGGAGTATTGAGTATGTGTATCTAGATTGCAAATTATCTTGATGATGGAGTAAGTGGATTTGTGTTCTACTTAATTTATGGAGATGTCTAATACCTAGTGTATTGACTATGTGTGAGTATTCATGAGCATACATGCATTCATGAATTGTATATGGAGTTAGAATTATATATTCTAAAAATGGAGAATTATCGGGTTATATGTAACTGATAATGGAGAATATTAGAGATAAAATACTCTAATAAAGACGAATTGTACCACATGCATTAGTTGTGTCTATGGTGACATGACATTGGTTGTGACATTAGATTAAGTGATTAATTGTGCTTGTGTGGTGAATCTTGAATACTTGTATATGTGTTAAGATTATGTCGATGAGTTAGAGTTGAATTATGATTATAATTTCATTGGAGTAGTAAGTGTACCTTATACTTATGATTTGTGGATTATGTGATTTAAGTCTCTTATTTTGTGTTAATTTCTGAACTTTGGGGTTCAGATTCCCAGGTTGACGGATCCGCTCAGTGATAGGAGATCGTGCTTTGAGTAGCATATTTTTTGGTGAGGAGTTTAGCGGTGCTACTCCAAGATTAGATTAGCTTTTGATGAGTTGTATAGGGTTATGCTCTGATATTGTAACACCGAGTCGGGATCGTTTGTTTTGTATTTGAATACTAATATTTACCTTGCTAATCATGCAATTATAATATTAACATGTGTTAGAAACTTGGTTACTGTTTGATGCCACTTCCAATTATTTTAACGTTAATGTTATAAGTTGGTTGATTTAGAAAATGTTCGCATTTCTTAAGCTTTATAATTTCTTGGTTTATTTCCGCTGCTGTATTAATTGAATGAAATTGTATGCATGCTTGAATATGTATTTATTCAGTTCCGTTTTATAATCAAAAAAATTTGTAACGCTTTAATTTGCTAAGTGTTTGTTTATATTTAATAAATACGCGCTTCAGGGGTTACGGTTGAATATGATTAATTTTTGTCGGAGAACCTGTGGGGCACATAAGATGAATTATCTCCTTCCAATCGGATTTTCTCCATACACATAATTCAGAAATCAAACGTTCACCACATATTTAAGGGAACCTTTTTTTTTTTTGAAGAGCAAAATTTATTGATAGCATTAAAAGGCACAAGAAGTACCAAATAAGCAAGAAAGATACAAACAGAATCCCCAAAGTTACAAACAGAATCCCCAAGGGAACCAACAAATAAGGCCGCAGCAAAACAGGGGGAAAACAACCCAAACAACAAGAAAATCTCAAAACATACAAGAGGAACAAAAATAAAATGCACAAGCTAGATCAAATAAGCATACTATCTCCCGGATTCCATATCCACTCATATAATAAGCACGGTCCGTTGGCGGTTTTAGACACAAACCATTGCCATGATAACCTTTGAATGAGCTCAACCACCACCGTCGTATCCACCGTAATGTTGTTAAAAACCCGGTCGTTCCTAACTTTCCACATAGCCCAAACAAAAGCCAACCAAATGATGGAGAAACCTTTCCTACGCTTCTTATTTGACCCGCAACCAACGAACAAGGCAAAAGAAGATGACACGGTTGGTGGAAGAATTAAAACCACCCCAAGCCACCGGGTGAGTGCATACCAAACCTCCGCCGTGTAGCAACAATGGAGGAATAAATGGCAAGTCGATTCAACATACAAATCACAAAAAATACATCTTGAGTCGGCCAAGCTCAACACGTTCCTTCTTCTAAGATTGTCTCTAGTCGGAATTTTATTCAACAATAATTGCCAAGCCAAAGCACTCACTTTTGATGGAACCCCACTTTTCCAAATAAACTTAAGAGCAAAGGATTCCAAAGAGGACCTTGGAGTGATAATGTTGAGTGTACTATCTAGGAAAACATAAGTGGCCTTCACCGAAAACAAACCTCCAATACCCGGTTTCCAAATCCATCTATCAATAGTGTCCGTCAATAAGACACCGTCAAGAATCGCTAATAATTCGGTCAAAAGTTCTTGTTCCCAAACAAACAAATGACGCCGCCACAACAAATCCCACCTCCGCACACCATCCACCCTACTACCCGCTTGGCCCACCGTGATATCTTTAGAGAGAGAGATCCCGAAGAGACGCGGGAATCTAGAACACAAACTTTGCTCCCCTAGCCAAACATCCTTCCAAAATCTTGTAGAGTTTCCATTCCCAACTATTTTTTTAGCCGAATGAGAGAACCACCCCCCACTACTATCCACCCGACATAAATCGCGCCACCAAGCCGAAGCACCCACCCCAAAGTCATCCACCGTCAAGTTCGGATTACCCACCGCAAGCGCGCCATATTTAGCCAAGATTACCTTTGTCAACAAGTCATCACCATCCACAAGGAGTTTCCAACGCCATTTAGAAAGAAGGCTAGCATTCATAAGGCGAAGGTCTTTAATTCCCAATCCACCCTCCTTTTTTGGTTTACAAATATCGGACCATTTAACCCAACACATTTTGTTCTTGCTAGAGAGCCCCCCCCAAAGAAACTTCCGTTGGATCCTAACCACCTCACGCCAAACCTTAACCGGTAACTTAAGGAACGAAAGAAAAAAAATAGGGAGGGAATTTAGGACCGCATTAATAAGCACAATTCTCCCACCAAGACTAATGTATTTGTTGCCCCAAGAACCGAGTCTCTTCCTAATTGAATCCAACATAGGGGCCCAAGTCGAGGAAAGCCGAGGATTGGCTCCCACCGGAAGGCCCAAGTACTTAAAGGGTAAAGTACCAATCTTACAATTTAAAAAATCGGAGGCCATGAAGAGAAAATCGTTTGATACATTAACACCAATTAAGCAACTCTTCCAAAAATTAACCCTTAAGCCGGAAGTCAATTCAAAGCCTCTTAGAACCGCCTTGAGAGCCCATAAATTTTCAACGGAAGGATCACCAATGCATAAAGTGTCATCCGCATATTGGAGGATGGACACCGGAAATTCACTTCTACCCACCAAGAAAGGTTTAAATCTACCGCGCTCCACCGCCATCCTCATAAGGGCACCTAACCCTTCCGCCACTAAGAGAAAGAGGAAAGGCGCAAGGGGATCGCCTTGCTTCAAGCCCCTCTTAATACAAATCTCCTCCGTGGGGCTACCATTTACCAACACCGACATATTACCGGAACAAACACAAGTCTTCATCCACGCACGCCATTTAACACCGAATCCAAATCTCCGTAACATGTAATCAAGAAACCCCCAATCGACCGAGTCATAGGCCTTTTCGAAATCAACCTTAAGGACCATACATTCCTTCTTTGATTTCTTTGCATAATCAATTAATTCATTAACCACCGCAACACTATCAACAAGTTGTCTACCCTTAATGAAGGCCGATTGGGTGTGAGGAATCAACACACCAATTACCTTAGCTAGACGGGCCGTCAACACCTTAGAGACCAACTTATATAAACAACCAAGAAGGGAGATGGGCCTAAAGTCCCCTAGAGCTTGTGGGGCGGAGACTTTAGGAATGAGAGTAAGGAAAAAAGAAAACATACCTTTGGGCAAGCTAGAGTTGCCATGGAATTGGTCGAACATAATGTGCACATCTCCTTTTAACAACTCCCAAAATTCCTTGATAAAAGCAAAGTTGAAACCATCCGGGCCCGGACTTTTAGAACCATCACTCTCCCTAACCGCCGCCGTAATTTCCTCCAAAGTAAACGTAGCCGTCAAGACCCCCACGTCCTCCTCCGAAAGTTGTGGAAAAGTAATGCCATCAAGGGTCGGCCGATTCCAAGTTACGGTATCAAAGTGATTTTTAAAGAACGAAACCACTTCCCTTCTAATATGGATCGGACCCTCCACCCGCCCATCCACCGTCTCCAAAGACAACAATCTATTACTTCTTTTTCTCGCATTAATACAATTGTGAAAGAATCGCACATTTGAGTCCCCTTCCTTTAACCATTTCGAGCGAGATCTTTGAAAAATCAAGGCGTCGATATTTTTAAGGAGCGTCCACAATTCTTCAAACAACTTTTTCCTCCCCTCCACCTCTAAATCATCCAAACCCAAGTTCTCACTCTTAAGGTCCAAATCCAAGATTTCCTTAATTAAGAGTTTCTTCCTAGTATCCGCGTCCCCATAGTTAACTAGATTCCACTCTTTAATAATCCCTTTAAGATGCTTTAGTCTCTCCTTAAGAATAAACCCCATCCAACCATCCACCACACAAGAAACCCAACCATTAAGGACAATCTCCTTGAAGCCCGGGGTGCGAAGCCAAAAGTTGCTAAAGCGAAACGGTTTAGTGCCCCATTCCTCAAGGCTATAGCATAACACAATGGGGCAATGGTCCGATACATCTCGGTCCAAAACGCGAGCAAAAGGGTCACCCCAACAAACACACCACGAAGAGGAAATGAGAATCCGATCCAATCTACTCATAGAAAAACCATTTGGATGAAACCAAGAGAAATATCTACCCACCAACGGAACATCAATTAAATCCAATTCCCCTAGAAAGTTATCGAACTCCCGCATTTCGCTTGTGTTTCCACTACTAGAAGAAGAACGCACGCCCCTTCTTTCGGTACTACTTCTAACGGAATTGAAATCTCCCAACAAACACCACAACCCCTCGCCAAAGCCCCTCTTGGACATTAAGATATTGCTCCACAAAATTCTTTTATCAAGAAGATTACACTTAGCATAAACATTCACTATAAAACAACGCCTCTTCTCCTTAATCAAGTCTAGACACACCCCAACAAATCCATCACCCGTGAAAGAAAAGACAAGAGAGGCAATTACCTTATTCCAAACCGAAAGGATCCCGCCGCTATTGCCAACCGAAGGGAGATAACACCAACCGCAATCGCTATTGCCCCACAAACCAAAAACTAGAGCATCCGGAATAAACTCCAATTTGGTTTCTTGTAATGCTAAAAACTCAATTCTTTCCTTTTGAACCAACTCCCGAATTTTCCGACGTTTCACCCTGCTCCCGAGCCCCCGAGTATTAAAGGAGCACACAATCATTGATGACCCACACTTTGCACCCAATCAAGCTTCAACGACCTATCTCTTCCTTCTAACTTCATCTCCCTTTCCACATCTTCATCACCTTGACCATGAAAATTCATTCCCACATCTTCTTGAATATCGATGATATGGAAGGCATCCCCTCTGGCTTTGTCCACTAGCCCACCCGAGAATGGTGGTTTAGTTTGTAATGGTAGAGAAACCCCAAGAACCCCTGCCAAACCGGAATTGCCACTACTCAAACCACTTACGACCTGGATAGGGAGTTCTAAATCACTCCACGCCTTGTCACCGCCACCTGAAGAAGGCAGCACCACCTCAAGATCAATACCCCCAAAATCGCTGTAGTAATTCCGCTGACCAACTGCTTCAGAATCTTCAATTGGGTCCGAATCATTTGATACAGCCGGGTGTTGGAGTTGAACACCACGCTTCTTTCTCTTGGCTTTATTCCCGGCTTTAGTTGCTTCGTGAAACTTGTATAAGAAATTGCCAGGAGGAAAAGGGATTTGCTTCTTAGTAGCAGATTTGGTTCTACCTCTCTTAGACGCAAGAGGAATAGTTGAATCAGCATCACAATAATTGAGAAGCAACTTCCCGTTGGAGTCACCAAAAACCGGTTCTGGAAGTGAGTTGTTTGGGCCGCATAAACAAGGCTCCATAGCCCTATCTAAAGGAAGGTCCGCTCCATTACTATTACCACCACCTTTCTGATTACTAAAGACAATATCACCCTTTTTAGTTCTCAAAGCTTTGGGCTGGAGAAGATTAGGCCCAACAGACTTTATACAACACTCTGGTGGACCCATAGACTGTAAAGGGACAAGATCAATTGACACGTTGCCTTTCCCAACCGGCTCCCTCTCCACACACGTATCTGTCTCCTGTTGGATCATCACAATGGCCCTACCAAACTCCAAAGACACATCCACCTTATCAACAATAGAATCGTTGACCTCAACAAGTTCTCCCCCCAAGGGATTTCCCAAAATAATGGGAGCATTTTCTGACACCAAATCCTTCTGACCCTCACTTAACAATAACAACCCGTCCTCTCCCTTTCCACTTTCCTGACACGCCTCACCTACCACCCCTTGCCTGCTCTCCGACCAGTCACTGTCGCCACCATCATCCGAACACTGCACTCCCATCGCCGCCACGGAACCCTCAACCTCAGAGCCGTTGCAGGATTGGTCGTTCACAATTTGAAGCTCATTGCCGGAACGGGAACGACTGTACTCCTCCACACCTCCAACATTTTCAACTACACGAATGACATACTTCTTACCAAGAACTAGCACCGAGATTGCAGAATCAATAATCACCGAGGATGTAGTAGCAATTTTGATCTTAGCCACATCAACTCTAGACATATCCTTGGTTTCAAGGTCTGTGTCTATGAATCTACCAAATTTGAACCCCAACATCCTAATCAGAGCAGCACCCCAAGCGTGTAACGGAACACCGTAACAAAACAACCACGTAGTCCGTTGATTGGAGACCCAATTAGGGGACCATTCTTCGAACCTCTCAAACGTCGTACACCACCAGCCCACAGCGCCGACCACACCTTGCACCTCCCCCTCCACAGAACTTGTAATAAGCACCTTCAAATAACCCAACGGAACTATCCTGATGTTAGAGTAGCCATCCATGATGAAAGCATGTTGAATATCAAGATGGTCCTTGGCTTCAGATAAAAACCCCACATACGCACCCTTAAGTTTGTCAAGCGCAGTGGTCTCCACCTCAACTTCCCACACTACCTCACTACTACCAGCTACATCTACCTTCTGAACCATTGAATTTTTACCATGATTCTCACTCGTTGGACCTATTGTAACCGCCTCTTTGAATGATCGACCGCTCTTGACCCTTGCTTCCACCCCTAAACCCACCTCCAAAATGCCTTTACCAACCACCTCCTCCGTAACCTCCTTCCGCGGTGAGTCCTTAGCAAAACGTGAAAGGTTCACGCGCAGCCGGAAGGACCCAACCCAGATGTTAGAGATCAAATCCAGCTGCTCTCTTGCATCCACAATGTCACGGTATTTCACAAAACCAAATCGTCTTCCCTGCTTGTCGCGTCTGTCTGGGATATACACCTCGCCTACTCTCCCAAATCGTGCAAACTTCGACCAGAGATCGGCCGCCTTAATCTCATCGGGAAAATTGGTGAAGAAAAAGGAGGTTGCCACTCTATTTAGTCTGTGGACGTAACCCCCCTTCTTTTCTCTCTCACCTCTCTCTACTTTCTCTCTCATGACTTTTTTTTAGTCATCAAGAAATATATATTTAAGGGAACCTTGATCCTTACCGCTTAGACTCTTTGCAAAGATGAATAAGAAAGAAAAAAAAAACCAAAAAAGAAATGTTTTATGACTTGGCCTTTCTTATCCACATTATGTAACATCAAAACTTTTATTTTAATTATATTAATATATATAAAAAAAGATTTCTTTATAAAAAATAAAATATTTCACCAACAACCACCAAATTCAATTTCTTGCTCTTTTAAAAGAATGGACAGTATAACCTAGTTGACGGGAACATTGCAAATAATGTGCAGAGATTAATATTCAAATTCTAATATTTTTATTTATTCATTTTAAAAAATAAAATTTTAGACAGTAAATTACTTAACTTAAAAAAATATAAAAATATATTTAATATGTTAGAATAGTAGTTCGAATTCACAATTTTTCATTCCTCACCATATAATAATAAATATGTTTTTTTTCACTGGACTATTTAAAAAAATGTCTATATATTGAATAAATAGTGTATTCCTACCAATAAAAATAAAAATAAAAATAAAAATAAAAATAATAATCCATCTCCGGCTTTGATTTGATAACTTTGTAATCTTAACAACGCAATTGTCTCCTGCTAACCAAACCAACCAAAGACACCTTGATTGTTGTTGACTATTGCGTAAAACGAAAAGCAAATTTCAATTAGAAAAAGAAAAGAAAAGAAAAATTAAAAAGTTCCAATTAGTTTTTTTTGGACAATAAAAGTTCAAATTAGTTATGACCATAAATTAAAATAAATAATTAAAAAACTGAAGAAGATAAGAGCCATAACATAAGGTCCACGTCATGATATCCCATACCTATCTATCTCAATCTTTCATGTCAATTCTTGCAGGGTAGGTGCTTTTATTTATTGGATTTCCAATCATAAATAGATAAATAAAAGCACTTCCCTCATCTTCGAAATTCATTTATCAAAACCAATTATCCATTCCTCACGTAACCCAGTTTTTCTTTTCTTCAAACCAAGCAAAACCCCTCTTATCAAGTTTTCCAAACACTTTTTCCCTTTTACCCTTTTCTGTCCCTTCAAATCCTTATCTTTTTCCTCAAAACGTCGTCGTCAAGCATTTCATTATTCAACGCAAAAAAAATAAAAAGCGTGTAAATCCATTCCCCTTTCAAATTCAAATATTCATTCATAATTTAATTTTAATTTTAGTTTTCTTCCCGATAATATAATTTTCCATTTTTCCCCTCTGATTTTCGAAAAAAAATAAAAAAAGAAATGATGAGAGGAAATCAAAATCAAAATCAAAATCAAGATCAACAATCGAAGATTATCTGTGAATTATCATCTCTGGTTTTCAATCTTCTACAATCTTCACCGACGCAGTTATCTTATTCCGATCGAGCTCCGATCGTTCCGGTGCATCCGTCGGCGTTGAGACGTTCGGTGGCGGCGAGTCAGATAACTCCGGCGGGGTTTGCGTCGTTTGTTTTAGGAATTTCTATGGCTTTGATGTTGTGTGGATCGGTTACTTTCGTAATTGGGTTTATGTTGATGCCATGGGTTCTTGGTTTGGTTATGGTGTTTTATGTTGCTGGTATTGTTTCTTCTCTTTCTGTTTTGGGTCGTTCTATTCTTTGCTTCGCTTCGCCGCGTAAAGATTTTCATGGTATGAATCAATAATCAATATTGCTTTATTCATTCATTGATTTTGTTAGAATTTGATGTGTTTTGTTGCAATTTTAAATATTACTATACTAGATGATGTTTGTGTGTGATTTTAACTTTTTTTTTTTTTAAGATACAAGATTTGTAAGAAATTTATGTGTATGGATTCTGAGTAATCTTCTACACATAATTAAAATTTGATTAAACCAAGTGATTGAGGTCGAGTAGTTAATGAGCTCCTCTTAGGACGAAGAGTGGCTTGGGAGAACCCTGGTTCAATTTTTAGGAGGAACAATTTTTTTAACAGACTTTATTTATCTCGCAGCTGAACTCATGATTAACAGAAAGTGTAGAATTGGCAACATCCTTATTGGGGATAAGATAACTTAGGTACCATTCATTATGATGCGGTTACTGAATTTTCTGTTATCAGAAAGGATATAGTAGACTTGCTCTTTAGCACAAAAGGACTCTGTGCTAAAGGTTTTCTTAGCTAGCGATTTTAGGTTATTGTAGTTTTCATTTTAAAAGGGATATTCATATGGTTGAGATTTGAGAATGAGAACTCAATCCTTTAACAGCTTAACAGGTCTAGGTCCAAACTTCAAACATCGTTTTGTATAGCCTTGACGAATACCTAAACAAAAAAAAAAAGTTGTTGGATGTTTTTTTCAATCAAAGATTTTATCTGTAAGATTAGTTTTTGTTTTCAAACATCAAGATATAAAATAAGAATATGCAATTGTTGTTTTTGGAGTTGGACATACTTATTGTGAAATGATTGATGCTTGTTTGTAAATGTTGCTTGAGCTTTTGAAGTTGGCAATTATAGCCTTGCTTGGCCAGTTAGTTTGTCTTGTCTTTGATTACTGATAAGTAGTATACTGGTAAAACTTTTCAATTTGAAAATTTAACTTCAATAGTCCTTATAGAAGTTTGGCTCAAATAAGATATTGGCATAGTTTTCAGTAAGTTTCAATGTTTGATGAACCTGACATCATTACATGATTTTTGCTGTTGCAGAGTGGAAATTGTTATGAAAAGATAAATACGACATTGGGCAGTACTATATTGGTTTTGTGCCTGCTCATGCACCCTATAGAACAATGAAGACCACAAAACTTCTCTTATTAGAAGCAGGATTCGTGGACAATCGCGCGTTTATATAAAGTTACCATAATTTGTGGGTATGACCTCTCTTTTAATTACAATAGAGAATGTAAGATTCCAAAACATAAAGAATTGAGGAGTCATTCCTGCATAGCTTCTTTCACCTGTTATCAATTGTTTTATCTTATATCTATTGTAACATCTGTAAATTGTGAATTATAGGTTTTAGAATTCCTTTTTTTCCATTTCCAAACATGTCATATATACAATACAATATATAGAGAGAGGCAATGCATGATTTGCCTCAGAGAACATGGATGTACTGGAAGAAACAAATTTCGGATCAGATGGTCATTATATTTGTAGATGAAGCATCCAAAATTGTTTCATTATAATATGAGAGATGTTACTATTGTTATAACTGGTATTGATGTGGCTAAAGTTGTGCTTTTTTAGAATTTTGTGGGGTAGGTACATACCACGTTTATTTTCCCTTTCAATTTTTTTTCTTTGGAAAAGTTCCCTCCATTCAATTATGAAGAGAATTACTTCTGCCCTATCGTTTTTTGGGCGTGCCCTACGAAATTATAAAAATATCCCTGTCCGTGACTAGTCACGGACACCCCTTAAAACACCATACCGGATTTTATTTTTATGATGTCCGCTACTTAAGTCACGGACGACATTTTTTAAAATTTCTCATTTTTTCTACATCCGTGACTTAAGCCACGAAAGAGTATTTTTGTCATTTCGTAGGGCGCGCGGGTAACCTATAGAGTGGCAAAAGTAATTCTCATTATGAAAGTGGCTTGTGCACAAATTCTTCCTCTATAAATGCTTATTGAAAAATATTCAATTAAGGTATTTACCCAAAGACAATCTACATTCTAAGTGTGCATTTGTTATCATGGTAGTTATTTACCCAAAGACAATCTACCTTATAGAGTGTAACTTTTGGAAAAACACAGTAATTCACCGTAATTTTGATACATTCACCGTGATACAAAATATAGGTTAAATATTTTTTCCCTCTCTTATGTTTTTAAATGAAATTCATTTAATTATTTTATGTATTATGAGCATTTTTAAGAGCATCTTCAATAGAAATATCTAACCAAGTTTCATAAAATGACTATCCGTTTCTTTCTTTTTTTTCTTTTCATTGGAGGAACTATGATGTGGCAGGGTGTATAAAGTGGGTAGCAAAAAAGTGGTTAAGTACCCCATTTTAACTATTGTATCATTATTATTTTTTTTGGTACAAACTATTGTATCATTATTACTGTAAAAAAAAAAAAATAAATAAATTTGTTATATCAATTCGATAGTTATTTTTTAAACTTTGAGTTTCATATATCAATAACAAATGGTTCATACAATATATGTTATATTTATGCAATTTATATTTCTCTATTAACTTATATAAACTGATTCACTTAAATTAGTCAACATTGAACGATGATATGATAGCTTAAATAAGGTACTTGAACCATTTTTTTTATTACCCATCCTATCACATCATAGTTTCTCCAATGAAAAGAAAAAAATAGGAATGAATCATTCTATAAAACTTAGTTAGATACCCTCACTGGAGATCCTCTATATTGCATAAATATCACTTGATATTGCAGGGATTATTTTTTAGTGATGGTCTAACAAAACAGATTTTGTTAGAAAAATAAGATGAAAGAATGTAACAATTTTAAATTAACCTTGGTAGTTTTTTTTAGCTAGTTATTAGTCAGAAATATTTAGTAGGGTATAACAAGTTAAGAGTAGTAAAACTAAAATTAAAAGAATTAATTTTGAATTCAAAACACAAAACAATAGTTAAATTTTCTTATGATTTTTCAAAAACAATTGTAATTTGTTAATTTATTATTAATGGTGCAAAATATTCTCCGATTTTGTTGATGACTAATTTTCGTGGATGAAACTAACTTGTCACTTTTGGTTCTCAATCATAATTCATTATCTACAAAACTCGAATTAAATGCAATGTTTAAGAAATCCGAGTTAAGTTCCACCCAATCCAACATGATAAATTACACTCATTTAGAAGTAAGCTAATATCAAGCTGCTCTTCACTAAAATCATCAGCAAAGAGAAGCACATAAATATACCATAAGTAAGAGAGATAAAAGAAGAAAGTCACCCATCCTTAGTTACATATTGTCAAATACAACACATAATTTAAGCAAGAATATATATAATGAAAAAACCAAGGACAGAAAAAAGAAATTATAATAGTGCCACATTGTTAGGGGATGATCTGATTATCCTGAGTAGATATGGATACCAATTGCAAGTAGAAAAATAGTGATAAGTCCAAAGAAGATTATGGTATGGACCAAGATTGAGATACCACTAGTTTGCATGCTCCCAAAAGCTACCACCCTTCCTTTTGCTGGGAGCTGGAACAGAAGCCCTGGGCTTAGTAGCACAAATAGCACCACTGATATCACCACTGGACCCCAATCAGCAGCCATCACTTTGCACAAATTGCTATCTTTTTTTCAACTAAATTATAAGATTAATTCTTGATAGAATAATACATTGTATTGTGTGAGTCTTTGTGAGCTTGTTAAATAGGAGATTAAAAGGTGATTCTGATCTTTGTGTGAGGCAATTGATTGAAGGGAATAGAGGTAAGGAATATATGACAACCCAAAAAAGGATCATCAACAAGGAAACAAATAAAAAGTAGTTTGTGACGGTGAGGTGCCTTGTACATTAATGTTAAACATTTTTTTTTATTCATCTTATTTTTTCCGACTGGTTACTCAAAATATTCGGTGTAACTTTTATTGTTTGGACGATAAATTTGAAGAATTTTTAAAATGAAAGAATTTTATAAAATATTTTGTCAAAATTAAATTTAGGAAATTTTAATTACCAAATTGAAAATTAAGGATTTGAAATTTCTACCATAATTTATATAATTTTAATTTCAATTTGGTCCTTATAATTCTTTTAAATTTTACAAAGAGGTCCATTTAATTTTCAAAAAAATGTAAATTGATCACTATAAATTTTTAAAAAATTGCAATTTAGTTCCTCAACTTTGTAAAATTTTATAAAAATAAATAGTTCAACGCAATTGTTTCATTCAAGAATTAAACTCGAGTTTCCTCCAAGAAATAGATTTAGCGGTATTAATGAGATTTATATTGGGTGCAAACATTGCCTATGGAGTCAGCTAGATTTAGATAGTATGATTGAGATGAAACAACTTAAATTTTAAAATTAGAATATTTACATTATGAATAACTAAAACTGTGTTAAAATCTGAGTTGTTCGATCAAAATCGGTCACCTATTAACTGTTGATTGCACAATTAGTGGTTACAATTAATTCATTTTTGTATCATTGGGAGAAAGGGTTGTCTACTAAATTGCATTTGGTTTTACTATAAAAATAACCAAAATTGATTTATCTATGTGAAATATGATTTTCATTGAATACCGGTTTATGCGTTTTTATGCGTTTTTATTGAGACTCGTTCATTGAATATCAAAATTGAGACTCGTCAAGATTAACGGTTTATGTGTTTTTATTGAATACCGTTAATCTTGATATGTCTCAATAACATATCAAACGATTTTAGATTTTTATAAAACTTAATATAGATGATCTATATGATACAATCTTCCAATCTAACGGTGAATTTTGTAAAATTTGAATTCGTTAAAGCGTTATTGAGTGGTGTAATATTTGGTGTCAAACTAGTTGGTATTTGATCCTGACCCTAGTACAAGAGATACTCAATATATTAAGAATGGTGTTAGCCACTTTGCAAACAAGCTAAATGACTAAAACACCCATTTGAAAATAAATTTGAAAAAGTCTTGAAATTGTTCTTAACAACATATCAATGTCCAAGAGAAAGTCCTGATGTTGTTCGGGACGAAAGTAATATCATCAATAACTCAATTGACTTGAATTAAAAGTGTTAAAGAAGTTTTCTATAAAATATGAGATTGCACATGAATTTATAAAATAAAAGCAATACTTATTTTATAAGTAGATTTTGTAGGATTGAGTTAAGCTAAGCTCTCAATTCTAAAATAGTATCAGAGTCGATCTTCTCAATAATATATGTTTGCCCACTAGCCACTTGCTATCAGGTTCATTATCAAGTCACCCACCATTTATATATGTGTACCAAGTTTAATAATATTAGATGTGAGGATTATGTTAAGAGTCTTAACGGTTAGGAAATTACCTGAAAATATATTTATAAGTAGAGAATAATTCTCATTTTCCAATCCAATTTTGGGTGTATTTGTTTAAGCTTTAAAAAAAGTGATTTTTTTTCTAGAGATATTTTTGTAGAGATTTTGAAGAAAATCTAAAGCTACTTTTTATTTATTTACAATCATAAAAATCTATTTTTTTTAAAATAGGAAGTTCCTACCCTTAGGTAGAGCTGTCAATTTAGGGGGGCAAACAAAATTGGGTCCAGCCCAATATAAAGGGGGCCTAAATATGGTAAGCATAAATGGGTAGGCCCCAAAAGATCAAGCCCCCAAGCCCCAATTTTTTTGGAAACGAGAGTTTTTAGATAAAAATTCCTAAAATTCACACATAAGTTATTAAAAACAAAAGAAACAATCCGAAAATTCTCGGAATATTTTCGAGAAAAAATACACGAAATGTTTTCGAGAAAAATATTCCGAAAATGATTCGGAAAAGTTTCCGAGAAAAAGTTCTCGAAAACTTCTCGAGAAAAAATACTCGAAAAGTTTTCCAGAAAAAAGTTACGGAATAGTTTCCGAGAAAAAAATCTCAAAAACTTTTCGAGAAAAAAATACTCGAAAAGTTTTCGAGAAAAAAGTTCCGGAAAAGTTTCCGAGAAAAAATTCTCAAAAAGTTCTCGAGAAAAAAATACTCGAAAAGTTTTACAGAAAAAATACTCGAAAAGTTTTCGAGAAAAAATACTCAAAAAGTTTACTCGAAAAAATACTCGAAATGTTTCGAGAAAAAAGTTCCGAAAAAGTTTCAGAAAAGTTTCGGAGAAAAAATACTCGAAAAGTTCTCTAGAAAAAATACTCGAAAAATTTTCGAGAAAAAAGTTCCGAAAAAGTTTCCGAGAAAAAATTCTCGAGAAAAAATACTCGAAAATTTTTTGAGAAAAAAGTTCTGGAAAAGTTTCCGTGAAAAAATTCCCAAAAAGTTCTCGAGAAAAAAATACTCGAAAAATTTTCAAGAAAAAATACTCGAATAGTTTTCGAGAAAAAATGCTCGAAAAGTTTACGAGAAAAAATACTCGAAAAGTTTACGAGAAAAAATACTCGAAATGTTTTCAAGAAAAAAGTTCCGAAAAAGTTTGGAAAAAGTTTCCGAGAAAAAATTCTCGAAATTCTCGAAAAGTTTTCGAGAAAAAAAAAACTTGAAAAGTTTTAGAGAAAAATACTCAAAAAGACTCGAATATAATAATGTTCTATTGTTTGGATTTGAAAAATAATAATGGAATGAAGCGGAATGGAATAGGATGGAATGAATTTCAATTTTGTTCCTCTCCTTTTTAAAATATCCAAACAATGAAACGGAATATTTATTCCATTCCGCTCCATCTCATTCCACTCCACTCTATTCCGCTCCGCTTCATTCCATTACATTCCATCAATCCAAACAGAGCCTTAGTTTTAAACAAAATTAATTCTTGAAAAGCTATTAAAAATAACTTTTCATTTTGGGGTTAAAAATAATTTTTAAAAAAATCTATAACAAACACTATCAAAATTATTAAATGATTTTTTTTTTAAAAAGATTTTTTCTTAAAAAAATATAAAACAAACTCACCCTGGCCTTTATATTTGATGGCCAAGGCTACAGTACGCGACCTCAATTGGTCTCCCACGGTAGGAGACGGAAAAAAACCGGTTCTTTAGAAAATATTTCTTTAATACATTATTTTAAAATTTAATAATAATATAGATAGTTTTATTATTACATGGTTAATATTGGTATTTCTCATCAATTAAAATATTTGTATTATTAGTTTTTAGTTTAAAATATATGCTGGCTAATCGGATTAACAAGTGGTCTACCGTGGAATAATACTTAAAAGGCTAAACTGTTTATTTGGTCCCTTACGTTTATTTTAGGTTTGAATCAGAACCCTTATGTTTTAAAAGTTTGAATTTGGTCTCTCACGTTATCAACATTTGCATTAGTTAGTCCCTTTCGTCAAATTTTTCACTAACTTTGTTTGATCCTTACACATGGCTGACAGTTTACACGTGTGAAAGTGATTTTGGACACGTGGAATGCCATATAATAAACAGAACATTTGCAAATAGAAAAAACAATACGACAAAGACCTTTGCAAACACTAACTCTTTTTTTCTATTTGTGAAGGTTCTGTTTATTATATGGCTGTCAACGTGTCCAAAATCACTTCCACATATCCAAACCGTCAGCCACATGTAAGGATCAAACAAAATTAATGAAAAATTTGACGGAATGGACTAATTAATGCAAATGTTGAAAATGTGAGGGACCAAATTCAAACTTTTAAAACGTAAGAGACTTGATTCAAATCTAAAATAAACGTAAGGGACCAAATGAACAGTTTAGCCTACTTAAAATTATCATAAATTCTAACAACTGTCGATAATACTTTACAAGAGTAAAAATTATGACTCTTCTCATTTTTACGACTAAAAAAATGACATTATTTACAAGAGTAAAAAATGACATTATTAGCATCGATAATAGATGTTTATATTTGAAAGTGTAATTTAATGGTTTTTTTAAAATTATAATAATGACTTAACTGACATCGATTTAATTAAAACAACATATAATAAATATGTAACTTGTAGTGAGTTGACTTTAAATCGATGTCAGTTAAATCGATGTCAGTTAAGTCATTATTATAATTTTAAAAAAAATCATTAAATTACACTTTCAAATATAAACATCTATTATCGATGCTAAAAATGTCATTTTTTTTAATCGTAAAAATGAGAAGAGTCATAATTTTTACTCTTGTAAAGTATTATCGACAGTCATTAGAATTTATTATAATTTTAAGTATTATTCCACGGTAGACCACTTATTAATCCGGTTAACCAGCATATATTTTGAACTAAAAACTAATAATACAAATATTTTAATTGATGAGAAATACCAATATTAACCCTGTAATAATAAAACTGTCTATATTATTAATTAAATTTTAAAATAATGTATTAAAGAAATATTTTCTAAAGAACTGTTTTTTTTTTTCCGTCTCCTACCGTGGGAGACCAATTGAGGTCGCGTACTGTAGCCTTGGCCATATTTGATCTTTCTTTTGTAATTGATGGTCATGTTAATTAGACATCTTAATGTCTCATTATTTTATCCTCATAAATGGTGTATTTTTGTGTTCTTTTTAACTTGTGAATTATTCTTAACTAGCCTTTTTACCCGTGCTCGCACGGGTTCAATCATTCAATTCAATTATACAATGAAAATGTTGATAATGTGTGATTACTTATAGTAGTAAGCATTTAGGGCCCGTTTGGATAAATAGCTTATACAGGTGCTTATAGAATTAGAGCTTATAGTATGAGAACTTACATCATAAGCTCTTATACTCAATAAGCCTTTTGTGTTTGGATATTTTAATATTACAATAAATTTTTAGTACCGATGATAATTTTAGTTTCTATATCAAAAAAAAGAAGAAGATAATTTTAGTTTTATTAAACATAACATACAAACAATAAATATTATATAAATATATTTTGTTAATATTAGTTATTCTAAATTACGAAAAAAATTAATCATAACGAAAGTTATATTATTATAATATGAACTTAAATGATACATATTTTTTAGACAATATTTACTTATAATATTTTATTCGACGCATATCTTGTAAAAAAATTGTTATGTATTTTTCAAGTATATCCTTATTGCTTACATGAAAAAAGTATATCTATAATGCTAATTTTCAAACCATATTCGTAACGAAATATATATCTATTACTACGTATTTGTACTTATTTTTAATTAAAATAAATCATTATTAATTTAATCGACAAAAAATTAGATCTATTTTTAAGTCAATTTTTTTTTTATTGGATGCATATCTTGTAAAAAAAACACAAATTCAGTTGTTATGTCTTTTTCATGTATATCCTTATTGCATTGTTAAAAAAAGTTCTCTTTATTCATTTGATTTTATATACTTTTAATTTATTTATTTCAATATAATAACGTTGATTACAACTAAGTTTACTATTCTTTCCTTATACATTTTAATAATATTATAAACTTTATATCCTTCGTTGTAATTCACCAAATAAATTATAGAAAATATTTAGAAATAATAAGATAAATACAAAAAAATAATACGAATCTATACATGAAAATAAGATAATATTCTAAATTTTATATTTATTTTTATAATTTCACTAAAAGAATTATAGGAAAAATAAGATATATACAATATAACAATTATACATGAGTCTATGCATAACATATAAGAACAAAAAAATAAAATAACGATTATAATTGAATTTATTCATAAAAATAGGATAATATTCTAAATTGTGTATCCTTCATTGTAATTTCACTAAAGAAATATAGAAAAAGTATAGAAAGAATAAAATAAAAATATTATATACAAATCTATGCATAAATATAGAAACAAAAGAAAACCAATAAATTTTTTTACAAAAAAGATAAATACACACATAAAATAAATCTACTAATCTACTAATAATGTATAAAAAGAAACTACTACTAAAAAATCTAATTTGTCCTCATTTATTTTAATAATATTTCAAATCTTCTGCCCTTAAATACAATTTTACCTGTAAATGTATAAAAATAAGAGAGAGAAAAAAATTTGTTAGAATAAATCTATGCATTGACCACTATTGAATTAGCATAAAAGGTGAATGATTATTAAACACATATGAAGGTGGAAAAACACAAGAAGGGGGGGGGGGGGGGGGGGGGGGTTGAACTGTGTTTTAGGAATTTAAAACTTTTTGGTTCTTAAGGTGTTTAATGCAGCGGATTTAAAACAAATTCAAAGAGAAGCTCAGAGAAAGAAGGATAGACACACAGATTTATCCTGGTTCCCTTCACAAATTGAAGGTACGTCCAGTCCCCTTGTTCTCAACAAGAGCTTTTCACTATAATCTTTACAAGATTACACTTTGCTCAAGCACACTTGCAAGAGACTTCTCAAATGCTCAAGTTACACTTAACGAGAGACTTCACAATCAAACTTAAAATCTAAGAATGAATGTTTAGGAACACTTGATATACTATCAGAGGTGTTTACAAAATACAACTCAAATTGTTCTAAGACTTAGAATGACAGATTGAAATAATAGTGTCAGAATGCTTCTTAGTCTTTGAACGTAGTAATAGAACAGTTGTCATTTCTTCCATTTGAGTCTTCTATTTATACTTGGAGGAAGATGATGACCGTTGCAGAGAGAGAGGTGCCAGCTGGAATTTTACTCGTACAATTGTGATAGCTGTAGTTACCTTCTTTGGTAAAGATATCCAATTCCACTACCTTGCTATTTGAATTATCACTCATCCATTTTGAGTAATAATAGTACAATAGTACGATCCTCAATTGCGCTCCACATATGGATAAGGTTAACGTTGTACCAACGAATATTCCTTCCTGTGGACGTGACAGACCCTTGAAGTAGATTGTTCTTCAATCATTGGTTCTGAATATGTCAGTTCTTGAGTGTAAATTCCTTTTGCTTCAGATGCTGTTGTCATTGCTTCTTGAGGTCCTTTTGCTTCTGAGTCCGTCAGAGCCTTGTTTTTGTCCTCAGAGGCACTTTCTTCAACATACAAAATTTAAGCTTCTGATGGACAGTGATGTGCTTTCAGAGCTTGTTTTGACTGGCTTCTCTGCTATTATTCATAGTGCTTCTGAATGAATTTTAACTTGTAATTCTGCACACTAGAATAATCATTAGTAATTCCAATTGTAATTTTAATACTTTGTTATCATCAAAACCACTTAAATCATTAGAGGTTCATGTCAGACCCACTTTGTTCCAGCAACATAGTTAGTGAAAAATACTATAATTATACTAAAAACATAAACAAAAAGAGAAATAAAAATCAAAACATAGAAAAAAGAGAACAATAAATCATTAAGTAGAGGAGTGAAACAAAAAATGTATAATTAAACAAATAAATAAATAAGGTTGCATAAAGTTTAAAACTTACTCGATAATAACAACTTCATGATAATAGAGGTTGTGTAACAATAACAACTTCATGTTGATAGAACCGTAACAAAATCTCTATATTAGCAATAATACTATAACAAAACGAACAAAAAAAAACTGCAAATCAAACATAGGCAAACGATTTTAGATTTGACACATACAAATTCAAAATTCAAAATAAATATAGAAATAAAATAAACTATATGAAGACAAATATATAAATTATAACAAAAAAATATAGTGAGAGAAAAATACTTTGAGGGTGTTTGTATTTATAACCCTCAATTAAGTTGAATATATACATAATTTTCGTAACTGATTATTAGTTTTATTTATTTATTAATGTTTATCTCTTTTCTCTTTTTTTGTACAGATCGAATCTATACATAATTTTCGTAACTGATTATTAGTTTTTTTTGTTTTATTAATGTTTATCCATTTTCTCTTTTTTTGACAGATCTCAAATTTATTTATTTTTGTTTGTTTTAAACACATGACGTGTCACATTCATTAATTGATGTGGCAACATAATATTTGTTTAAAAATTGATTATTTAAGTTTTTATCATAGCCGTTGATATAATTTTTTTTCCAAGTGTCAAAATTTAGACCATTCATATCAGGGTTAGGGTTTAGGGTGCCTTTAGTTACTCTCGTTTTATTATATTAAGATTAAGATGCTACCATAATTTTTTCAAGCCCATCATTCTCTCTATTTTTGTTATAAATTCAACAAAAAGTAAGTTAAGATCGGTGTGAAAAACGTACAAGGAAGGGCACTTAATATTTGTTCATATTTTTTCGTTAAATTTGTAACCTCCTCATATATCTACCTCTTAATTTATGCCTCTCTTTTGAAAGGTGTTCGTGATCTTCTTAAGAACAACGCAATGAAAACTTTCTTTCTTTATGAATAGTTTTTATTTTTTAGTTTGTTTTTTTATTTTCTTTTTAGCTTCTTTACAAAGACAAAAAAAAATACGGATTTGATTCATATCGCACAAAGAAGTAAGTTTGAATTGTGTAACCTCGTCAGTGGGTAATATGTTAACACGTAAGTAAATTTTAAGACTCGACTCACTTAAACTTAATTTCATAACATAAAATAAAAATTAAATAATGTGATTAGGTTTAGGTGCTATTTCCAATCCATAATATATCTTCCAAGTTGTAATATAATTCAAAATTACCATACTTGAATTCAGGCTTAGATATCTCAATGCAAGATTAAGAAAAGTACTAGGATTCATTCATTCATTCAAAGGAAAACCGAATACACCAATGATAACACAAAATGAACTGCCACACAGCTTAGCTGAACAAACTAATTAACAACATAAACATGCATGAGTGAATTAAATTCCAAAAAAAGAACATAATTAAGAATGATTAGCCAAGGTACAAGTGAATCTTAATAGCAAGGAAGAAAATACAGACTAAGCCAAAATAGAGAAGAGAGTGAATGAGTATTGAAGCACCACTTGTTTGAAAATTTCCAAACTCCACACATCTTGACCGTCCAGGTATCTGAAACAGCAATCCTGGGGTCAACAAAATAAACAGCACAATTGAGACAAACACTGGGCCCCAGTCAGACATGTTTGTTTTCTAGTACTTTAAAAATGTTCTGTTTTTGTGTAGTAAAATGCTTGTTGTGTTTTAATAGAACAAGAGCACAGAACAGAATGCTATGGCATGAGATTATAAATTGGATGAGTTTGTGATTGTGCATG
Organism: Trifolium repens; assembly: GCA_030408175.1. Lineage (NCBI taxonomy): Eukaryota > Viridiplantae > Streptophyta > Magnoliopsida > Fabales > Fabaceae > Trifolium > Trifolium repens. The sequence goes on along the minus strand of CP125842.1, from coordinate 53,429,260 downwards.
TGATGGATATGCTTTGATTTAGGAGTTGGATTAAGAATAACTTGCTTCATCTGTTATTTGCAATTGGGTGTTTCTACTTCCACTTACACCCACATTTGTGTGGTTTTGAAGCAAGGAATTCAATTCAAGGTGCTTATTAAAATGCACAATAGTTTAAAAAATAAAATTTTACTCAAGACAATAAGTTTCTAATTAATTAACTACTTTAGTATAAGTTCAACACACACAAGGGCTCACAAACCATATATGAGCTCGTGATCAATTCATAGATATCGGTAGAAAATAAATAGGCACTCACACTACTTGATTTTAGTGGTGAAAAATTTGAATAGTATGTTAGAGGTCATAAATACGATCTTCAGTTTCATTATAAATTAAAAAAATAGGCACTCTAAATAAATACATATTCAAACTCCATTGATCAACTTATTATTAGTTTTGTCCTGTAATTTCTCTTTTATTAGTCTCTGTTCGTCTTGTGCAGAGATTCTGTTTTCATAATATATTTGCTGTTAAAAAAAACTTTTTATTAGTTTTGATTCATTTCAATATGAACAACAATTCAACATATTCAATTGACTAAAGATTTTGACAAGTGTCAAACAAAAGAATATCAACAATAGTAGACAATTTTGGACAATTTGATCTTTTAAGTTACAAATTTTAGATAATTTTATCCGCTATTAAAGATCAAAATATCTTAGTATCTGTAATTTAATTTAAAAGAACAAAGTATTTAACAATCATATATTTATACCTGTTCAAAAACAATCATAACTTAGGGACAAAATAAAATGAAAAAATTTAAAGAATCAAATAATCTAACATTTGTAATTTAAATTATCAAAATAAAACCTAAATAAACTCGAAGAAATATATAACTTATCCCATAATTATTAACTCCACTCAACTTATACACAAGTATACTAGTATACACCTAGTTGTCCCACTCCTTTTTAATTTTTTTTTTAAAAACCTAGTTGTCCCACACTACCACTAACATAAAAGACTAATTTTTATTGAACCGTTTTTTTCATGTGTATTATCCTTGGCATTTTCTTGTTGTCCTTGTCATTGACGTCATTCATAAAGCTATTGAAGATACAAAATCTATACTCTTGACAAAAAAGAAACACAAAAAGATTACTGTAGATTGTAATTAGCTATGCCACGTCATGTTCCTTTGGCTTTTAATTTAGAATTAATTTTAATTGCTTTTTTTTTTTGTTTTTGTTTTTGTTTATTAGATTGCAAAAAAACGTTTTTCCCTTTACCAGATACAACCTAATATGCTAAACATCAGATACAACCTATACGAGATGAATTTAAAGATCAGATACAATCTATACCCTAAACATGCATCTCAACCAGATGCAATGAACATTCTGAGCGCAATCTGAGTGCAATTTTCGCTAGCTAGGGTTAGGGGTCAGTTTGTTCATTGTATTTGGTCATCTTTCTCAGTTTCGTAGTACGCCTTCTCCAGATGACACCTTCTCGTGTAGGTTTCAAGCTCTGCGTCAATTTTGCCTCCCAATTCAAGATTCGTTGGTTTGAATTTCGATTCTGCACTGTTTTTTATTATAACTTTATATTAGATTCTGTGGTGGAGGATCTATAAATTTGGTTTGAAGATGGATATTTTCTCATCTATTCCTTTGCAATTCTTCAAGTTTTGCCGTGTATTACCTTTATAATTATGATTCTTTTCTATTCAAGACATTTTTTGTTGTAATTTTTTGAAGGGTTAATTGAGTTTGATCGGTTATTAACGGGTATATCGATACATACACAGTGTTCTTTGATTTATTCTTTTTATTATGCACTGGTGCATGCTTTAGTTTTGCTAAATGAATAACCATGGTTGGATCTCCTCTTTTCTTTGTTGTAGTAATGGCCATCTTTGGCTTCTTTATTTATTTATTTATTTATTTCCATCTCCCACAAATGTCACTGATTTCGGGTTTTAATTGATTTTGCAGGTACTACAATGATCTATTAATTTGTATTTAAACTTAAACAAATTAAGGTATTGTCTTCTATTGTCAATTTGTTTAATCTTTTTTGTAGGTCATAGTCATACTTATAGTTTTATTTAGTTGTTTTATAATTGTTCCTGTTCAGAAGCAAGCAGTGAATCACTAATTCCATGCTTTCTCAATAGTTATTGATTTGTGTTGTTACTTTGTATTCAAAGAAATAATTTTTGATTAGTTTCAACACTCACTCTTTGCTCTCTTTTGGTTCAATTTTTCAGCACATTTGCGTCCATTTTGAACAAACCAAAGGTAACAATGTATTCCATTTTTCTCCCCTTTTCCTTTTTATAAGTTGTTTTGTGTTTTTTATTTAAAACAATTTAAGGATAGTGATTTATGTGTCGAAATGAAATGTACTGTTTATGTGGTTTTGAGAATTTATGGGTTGAAACGTACTATTGTTTGTGTGGTTTTGAGAATGGATTGCATTCATTGTCGTTTTCTATCAAAGATATAAAGGCATTAATTTCTTCAAGGTAGCACTAGCAGTAGTTGATGTTTGTCTGCTTCAAACTCCTAATTGAAATTCTGTTGAATATTGAGTGCAGTTATCTTTGTGCACAGGAAGACATGGATAAAGTGAACTTTCTGTTGATAGCCGACCCCTCTGAGTACACTTACCTTTCGGATGTGCTTTATAAGTAAAATGTTTTTTTTCCCAAAGTTCTGATAGATTATCCGCTGATAATGCTTATAATGCTTCATTTATAATTACATCTTTATTTATGTTTTAAGTATTTTTCACACTTATTATGGAGAATGCATTTGCTAGCTTAAAATCCTTCAATTATTGAAAGAGTGAAAGGTGTCAATTTTGAATTGATTTGTTTATTCCAGTTTTAAATGTCATCTATTTTGATGTTTCTATTTTGTTTATGGTTTAAGTTGCTTAAGTTTTACATTAACAAAATAAATCAATTTAAACCAAATCACTTCACAAATTTTGTGAACTAATCCAGTTTTATACATGTTTTTGAGATATATGCTTTTTATTTTTGTGTGATTTATAATTATTTTGCTCTCAGAATCCGTTAATTGATAATGATTTTGGCATTTCATTTATAACTATGACTATTACATACTCGAAGTTTCCAACATATTTTGATTCACGGAAAGCTTGATAGAATTATAGTGAATCACCATAATTTTGCAAAAGATATACTTTTAAGCTTCAATAGAATCACCGTTTTTAATTTAGATTTCTCACTTCATTTTCAAAGTGGAATTATTGGCATGATGGCAAATGGAAGTATATCAGTTAATTTTTTTTCTTTTCTGCATAGCTAGAGTCTTATTCTTACATGATATTATATGATAAGAGAGCACAAGTCTTTGAGAATTGTGTACCACTATAGCAAATTCTTAGGTATGCTTGTGAATTAATAACTTAATTTATCTTTATACATGTTATTCCACATGTTTTTGGTAACAGTGATCGGTTTGGCAATTCCATGGAGCACAACATTGTTCATGGTAGATGCTTACTCTGTCTTAATACGTTATATATTGATTCAGAAAAGCCTTTTATAATGATAATCCTTTCGGGAGACATGATAAACTAAATTTTCAATATTAAGACCAAATTAGGCCTCATATTTTGCACAGTTTACTAATTAATGATATAAATTTTATAGTTTAGGTTATGTGATATCTCTCATTATAGTTGCTGCATGTTCAGCAGCAAGTGTCATAGATATTATGCAATTCATGTGGTAGATACCAATTCATATTTCTCCTATTTTTCATTAAATCCTAACAGTTTAGCTTTTTCTCCACTTTTTAGAACTGTTCAAATAGATTTAAAGGCTGTTTTAGAATTGCTCGATAGCATCTAGGGGAAGACTTTAGCCTTCATGGTGAAGACTCAAAGTACAACCAGCTCTATCCAAGGTTTTTGATGAAGTTGCTAAGGGCCAATGCAATATCCCTTTGAAAAAAGTGATGATTGAAAAGGAGTGAATTCCACGTATGTTTCATTGCTAATGGTGTGTAGTGGGTCTGATGTTTAGTTATTTATCTGTTGTAGGAAATATTAAAGTTGTAATCCATGCGTGCTATATGTTGGCTGTGTGGTGTAATATTTGAATCAATAAAGGCCTGTTTCAATTCTAATGGTCTTAGGTAGTTTTTAATGTTTGGTTTTTTGTATGAATTTGATAAAGTTGATAGTTATGAAGGGGCTTACAATTATCAGCCATGTTTTGCTAAGAATTGTTAAATTGTGGGTGAGTGTACCTAATGCTTCTAGACTGCATTATTCCCCAACTGCATTCTGCAGCGATGTAAGTTGGGAGCGTTGTCTCATGATATAGTGATTTAGTCCAACTATGTAATAACAATTCAGTTTGTTCAATTTGTTGGAGTTGTTTCTTTTTGGTGGCTGTAAAGTTTTTTGGTGGCTATAAAGTCCAAGTTTCCAAGCAAAATCACATGGTTTCTTTGATATGGCATTCATTTACAACTTATACTTTTGTTTTCTGTTATGGTGGGTGTGTTGGTATTTTAATATATTTATTTTGGTAATTGGGTCGTTGTAGTGTCATGTTTGATGAATTTGCCAAGTAGTCCTATGTGTGTCTTTGTCCAATTTGTTCAATGGGTCACGTTGTTTCTAATTAACATAAGGCCCTTTTGTAGCTATAAGAGTAATTACTAACATTCTTTTTAATAGATTATTGCTTTTAATTTATTTAATTTAGTTGTTAGTTGGCATAGTACCGCGTTCTTTTAGTCATGGTACCGCATGCTTTTTTAATACTTTCGAATTGGTCATGCGTCATGTTAACTGGAGCTTATTATCTTTTTAAATTGGGCTGAAATATATTTCCAGTGTTAAGATCAATTGATTAGTGTTTTTAGTTATTATGAGATTCAATTTTAAGATATTTATTATTAACAACCTTATATTTAAATTATATGATTCAATATCCAGATTAGTGGACCGTGCGTCGCACGGGATAAAAAACTAGTTATAGCATACATATCGTGGAAAATGTGGTTGGAAATGCCCATGTGGATAGAGTAAGATTGTACTAGTTGCAAGCTTTCACCTTCAACCCTTTGTCTTTTGTACTTAATAGCAGTGACTAGTATTGTTGTTACTTATTATCCTGCTTAGGGTTACCCAAGAGGTAGATCTAAACAAAAACTAGCAGTGTCTTTTGTACTCTGCATTCAGCTACTTCTAATATTGAAGGTAGATCTAAACAAAAACTAGAAGATTATTGAGGCATGATCACCTTAATTAATAAGAAATTATGTTTTAGAACTAATGTATTTATACCTGGTCCATGTGATAAGGGTCTTGGTCTCTTAAGCATGTAGTTAGAGATTCGATTTCTGACTCATGTGTATGGAGAAAATTTAGTTGGGAGAGGAGAATTCACCTTGTGTGTCACACAGGTTCCCCGACTGAGATTAATTATCGCTAACGACGGTGAAAACTTCGTAATAATATCATAGTAAAAAAAAAGAACTAATGTATTTTTTTTTACAAAAAAACTAATTATTTATTGACTTGACATTGATAAAAAAATCAAAACATTGATTAACTATATATTTGTAGTGTAGGAGTTTATTCTTTTCTATACTAGATCTAAGACTCCTTGGTTAGACAACGATAATATTAGTTCTTCAATTTCTCCCAATTTGATTAAACAGTAAAATTTAATTAGATATGTAATTGTTGTTTATAATTATCAAATTCACTTAAATTTTATGAAAATAATGAAGTTAAATAATGTTAGACAAATATTACTATTTAAGAATAAGAGCAATTCACTACTTTCAATAAACAAAGTTGTTTTGTGTAAAAAAAAGTTGTTTTTTTAGGAATAGAAAAATAACATTGCTCATATTCTTGTTAGAAACTATTCTGATATTCTGATTCGATATAGAATATAGATGAAATCGTAGACTCAGACATTTGATTTCTGGTGTAAGGTCCATGCTTGTCATTGTAGCTAGTTTAGACACTAAAGATCTGAAAATTTTCTCCCAAAAGTCCAAATCTCACTCATCCCAACGAATATGCTATTCTAGTCCATAACGGCTTCTCGGACATTCAAGACTTTAATAACTTTGACTTTTTCTCATCATCGATAAAAATTTGTCGATCTTCTCCTCCTTATCAAATGGTTAAAGCATCATATCGAATATATATATATATATATATATATATATATATATCCTTCCTGAAAAGGACTCAACTTCATAACCTCTAAATCTAACATCTCTTCATTCACGTCTCTTACTAACTTGAACATTGTATACTCTTAACAACTTAACCCAAACCACCATTCTAGTCACTTTAAATAAATCTCTAAAATAAATTTTTAAAATGTGTAAATACAATAGTCAATCCACCATCATTAATTAAAAAGGAAAGAAAGAAAGCGACAAGAATAACAAAGCACGTTGAAATCTAAAATAAGAACAACATACAGTAGTATACAGCAAATAGCAATCTAAAATACTAGTAAATAAATATCTTACTACAAACAACTTGTTTTGGTCTTTACTTGGTCATCGTTGTTGTTCTTGTTTATTATTATTGCATAGAATAACAAAGCACGTTATTCTTAACTTCAATTTCTTTTTCAATTCAACCCACACACCACACAAAACCAATTCTGTTCATAACTTTTTCTCTGATCCATTTCAATTTGTACTTTACCAAATCACTTCCTTCTCTCTCTCTCTCTCGCGTGTCGATTTTCACTACAACCAAGTCAATTCTACTGTCTCACAACCAAAATAGAATGCTCTCTTCCTTTTGATTTTGATTCTCCAGATTCAATTACACCATGACAATATCTATTGGTAATCATGTTTACTTCTTCTGTTTAATCAATTATTTTCTGTTTGACTTGGTTTAATTTCTTCTAGATTTTGGGTAGTTGAAATCATGCACATCACATGTTTGGTGTTTTATCTCTTTTTTTCTAAGATTGATAGATAGATAGATAGATAGATACTTTGTATTGGGGACCATTAGGGTTTTGTAAATCACATTAAAGTACTTTAGTATATTCTCTATATCATACTTTAGTGACAGTGTTGATTAGAAAGATTTGACTTTTAATTGAAATATGTGATTTATTTATCGTTGTTGTTTCATTAGGTTTTGAATACAATATTAATGATCTGTATCAAGAAGCTCAAATGAGATGGTTGAAGCCTGCAGAAGTGATGTACATTTTACAGAATCATGAACAGTATCAGTTCACTCAAGAGCCCCCGCAACTGCCCACAAGTAAAATCTTTGTTCTCTTTACTGTGTTAAAAGCCGTAAACTGTTAATTACGTCAGTAACTATTTGTAGTTAGTTAGTTAGTTATAAGCTGAGTCAGCTCATTATTTGGTGTTAGTATGTAGCTTTGTAGCTTGTTTACTTGTGTGTATATAAGATGAATACGCTAGAGACATTACATTTAGGCCGTGTTTTTATAAACAAGTTAATTAAGTGCTTATCATATAAGTGTTTATGTATAAGCAGTTTCTATAACAAGATAAATTAAAGTGGTATTGTTTTCGGATAAGCTATAGGCTGAAAACAGCTTATGGACATGCACAAGTTGTTTACAAAAACTCTCCTAATCAGTCTTACAACTGCTTATGTTAATAGATAAGTTCAAATAAGCTAACCTAAATAGGCCCTTAAGAGGAATAGAATCATTTCATCAAATTTTCTGCTGTTTTGTTTCTAGTTCAATTTGATTACATAAGATCCTGTTTGTTTCTTTAGAATGATTATAATTGCTACTGCATGTTAACATTATTAATTGGTCTTCTAAACAGGTGGTTCCCTGTTTCTGTTTAACAGACGAGTACTGCGTTTCTTCCGTAGAGATGGTCATGCCTGGCGGAAGAAAAGAGATGGAAGAGCTGTAGGAGAAGCTCACGAACGACTGAAGGTTCATTATAGTGTTTATGCTCTTATGTTTATTAATTGGTCCCTGTTATGGAAATGTTTGTATTATTGTACATGTAAAAGAGGGGACAAAATGGATAACACTCCCGAGTTGTTAAAATAAAAAATACATATTTAAAACTTTGATAGATGTCTCAAAAACACAATTGTATTTCTTCTTTTATTATTTGAACATCATGTTATGACATAAATCATGTGTTCTAGATGTATTTACCATCTTCCATTCCTTTTTACATAATGGTGCTCTAATTCATGAAGCTGTGATCCTCTTATGAATGATTCATGTTATGTGAATTTGAAACATGATGTTTAAAATTTTGTAACATTTCCTATCCCACAAGTATGTCTGATTGTTTTCACGATGCTTTTGGAAAACTAATAAATTATCGATCTGTCAATTCCCCTTTTTACACATAAGACAGAAACTATTCCTGTTTTCTGGTACTATTTTAGTCTGTTTTCAAAACATAATTCACGTTGGCTATATTTATGACTTTTGACCAACATTTGTTTTGCAATGGTATTTGAACAATCATACTAATCTGAATGAATAGGTTGGAAATGTTGAAGCCATAAATTGTTACTATGCACATGGAGAGCAGAACCCTACTTTCCAGAGGCGGAGCTATTGGATGTTGGACCCGTGAGTAATTTTTTCCTGCTACCTAATTGCTTGTCCCTCATACTATCAAGCTTACTATCGCATGTTGTATATCCTTTAAAATGAACATACAATATTCATTTTTTGGTAAAAGCACATACTAAAGGTAGCTAAATATCAAATGAATTGCCAAGATTATAGAGTTTTGAAATGCATTCAACCTACATAATTTGATCATCTTTATGCCATTGTAGAAGCTGTCCATAAACCACTTTTTCTGTTGTTTCATGGCAGGGCATTTGACCATATTGTTCTTGTGCATTACAGAGACACGAGTGAGGTGAGTCTTCAGAACATGACCATATTGTTCTCGTGTATTTTCTATAGTGTGCCTCCAGCTACGGTATCCACATTACTGATTTCACTCACATGTTGCAGGGAAGGCTCAGTTCTGGACCTGGTACACAATTGTCACCGGGTTCATCTTCTGCATACAGTCAGAGTCCTAGCTCATATAGTAATCATAACCCGGGGTCAACGTCCATTATTGATGATTCATATGAACCTAATCAGAGTTTCTCTAGTCCTGTATCTGCTGAAGTTACCTCCGATAACAATGGAATGAGTCACTCGGAAGGAACAGAAGCAGAATCTGGAACCTCAGCTGACTTTAAGATTACTCAAGCTTTGCGCCGATTGGAGGTTCAGTTAAGTTTGAATGAAGATAACTTCGAAGAAATTGCTCCCTTCCGCAATGAGCATGAAGCTACCCATGATTCAATAGCACAGAACCATGAAGCAGTGATCTTCAAGCAAGAGGAGTCTGCTGCTCTTTCTGGACCAGATGATCAAGGGCTATTATATGATGGATATAATGGAGGGCAAGGTAATTTTAAAAACTTGAGCTGTTGGGAATGTATACATGCATTAAATCAGTAAATTATCTAGGTTGTCAATCTACATGGTGTTCTAGTATATGTGCTCTCTTTTAGACGTCTGTCTCTTACTTTTCTAACTGATGCTTGTGACATCTTTCTCTCGCACGGATAGTTTTCTGTAATTTCTGAGTGGAATTTGTAGCATGACTGTTTGGATTAAGTTTTTAACAGCTATCCTAGCCATATTAACTCTTACTTGCTTCCTTCTGTGGTAATATTCTCTTGCGGAAGGCGGAAACCTAATTCCTCAATTGTTATAATTTATATGCGGTTGTTTTGTGTGAATAAAAGAAATGTAGGAACAAAATATATAAAAGCTTTGAAACCACTCCCTCACAATTAGGTTTCTTGTATTTCACATTATTCCAATTGAAACTCGAGTGATTTCAATATGAACTTATAAAAATGTGGAACAGCCTTGATTGATAACGATTAACGGTAAAAATCAAAGTTTGAGAAAGAGAAAAAAAGGCTTGATATTATTTAAAAAAGATGCTGCAAAGAAGATAATGTAACATGGACTTGGTTATAGGGTGATGAGTGATGACAGCTGACCCGAATTAGGACCCCTAATGAAACAAGAAAAATACTAAAATTAAGGAAAATATTAAATAAAAAACCACAGCTCATGCTTAAAAAATGGATTTTAGGCTCAAAATATGCTCAATCAGGTATGCCCCAGCTGCGACAATGGCAGGCTTGAAAGGAGCTTTTAGTTGACATTGTATAACCTCTGTAATCCACTTAGATAAAAAGTTATAGCTGTATAATAAAGGTGAATTGGCCCTAAACCTCTGATTAAACAAGGAAAATACTAAGATTACGGGAAAGTTTAAGGAAAGTACAAACAAACCAAAAAAAAACACCCACAACATGCTTGAAACAATGGATTTTGCACTAAAAAATCAGCACAATCACTTTATCTCTAGTTGCGGCAATGACAAACTTGAAGGAAGCTTTATATTGATATTATATATGCCCTATAACTTCACCTAGGCCAATTCAGCACTATTGGACTGCACTTTTAAGCTGCTGACACTTAGCCTGCGCTGGGAACTATTTCACCACATTAGTTGCCAAAGGTTCGCTTATGAAGTTATTGTGGTTTTGGCTCTACTCAAATTTTCTCCTGAAGCTAGTTATATCCACTGTAAACCTCATATTTCATAATTTGAATTTCAATTGAATCTTCGCTGTTTGGAGCTTGTTTTGTCCTCTTCGTTAACATTAAACATCAACTGCTAAGAGAGGAGAGTATAAATGCTAAAAGCGGTGTATATTCTTGTAGGTGATAATGGTGAAAGTTATCGTGAATTACTAGACCATGATTTCCCTGATGGAAATGAAAAGGCTTTATCTTGGAAAAATGTATACAGTCCAGCTGGAAATGTAAGTATTGCCAGAACATATTTCACAAAATTTGTATCATTAATTTACGATTGCTTGATGATGAAATAATTTGTTTCTTGTGTTTCTGCAATTCTTAAAATTTGATACTTAAAGCGGGAGAATTCACCATCTTCTTCAATGAGGGAGCCAGTTACCAACCTGGAAGACGATTTCTGGACAAATTTCAACACAAATAATGCTGGAAACTGTATGATTTACTTTCACCTTATCAATGAACAGTTTTTTTGTTTGTCTGTGTGGCTTATTTTGGAGTTCCCTCCACTTCTGATGCCCTTCATCACATGTTACCAGCTGTTTTCTCACTACCTCAAGCTGTTGGTGGAGTCACACTTCCTCCATATTCTTCTGTGGTAGAAACACAAGAAACTCGTTCTGGCTACTATGCGACATTGTTTAACCCAAGCCAAGTCGGAGCATCTCATGATGCAGGTTCAAGCTTAACTGTTTCACAAAAACAAAAATTTACCATAAAGGCAGTCTCCCCGGGATGGGGTTATGCCTCTGAGACTACAAAGGTTTGTGCCTTTCAAGGCTTATTGCTTGCATGTGTGACGCTTTGATTTACGACTAGTGGTATCTCTGAACAATGAAAGAGCTCATTCTTGTAATTAATAGTTTTGGCTCTTGAAGATCTTTAAGATCTATATATGACATGGTAGAATTCTATATAAAATTGGTTTAGTATTATGCAATTATATATAAAGGCCGGTCTATTTATAAATAATTAAGTTAGAATATGCAGTTCATGCTTTGTGGTTTTTGTTAAGAGTCCTACATCGGTTGCGAGAGGACCTGAATATATGTTTATAAAGTAGAGGCAATCCCCACCTTACAAGCCAGTTTTGTAAGGTTGAGTTAGGCTCAACTTCCAATTCTAAGATGGTATCAAAGCCTCATCCACGATCCGCTATGCCACCTGCTATTAGGTTCTGATCAGGCCACCCACCATTTATATCCGCGCACCAAGCCCAATAGTGTTGGGCGTGAGGAGGTGTGTTAAGAGTCTCACATCGATTGTGAGATGGCCTGAACATATGTTTATAAAGTAGAGGCAATCTTCACCTTATAAGCTGGTTTTATAGGGTTGAGTTAGACCCAACTCTCAATTCTAAGAGTTTTGGACATTTAAGCTTAACTACTTAGGAGTGTATAACCCCTCTCTCTCTCTCTCTCTCTCTCTCTCTCTAACTTGGTTGTCTTAAAATGGTTTGGTATTATCAATACTTTCCTGATTTGATTCCTTAAGCTTGATGTGATATGCACAGGTTTACATTATTGGGTCTTTTCTCTGTCATCCTTCCAGTTCTGATTGGGCCTGTATGCTTGGTGATGTTGAAGTTCCTGTTGAGATAATTCAGGATGGTGTAATGTGTTGTGAAGTTCCATCTCATATTCCTGGAAAGGTTACTCTGTGCATTACATCTGGAAACCGGGAGTCATGCAGTGAAGTAAGAGAATTTGAGTATCGTGATAAGACTGAGAGTTGCACCCACAATACTCCATCGGAAACCGAAGCCAGCAGAACTCCAGAAGAGCTGTTATTACTTGTTAGATTTGGGCAAATGCTCCTTTCTGCGTCATCTGCAAGTAATGATAACAACGAATCGGGAATTTTCATAAAACAGAAAGCTGATGATAATTCATGGAGCCATATTATAGAGGCTCTTCTATTTGGCACTGGAACTTCTTCTGGTACTATCAATTGGCTTCTTGAAGAGCTTCTAAAGGATAAGCTACAGGTTTGGCTTACGTGTAGATCCCAGGAAATAGATGAAGAGACAGGCTGTTCTTTGTCCAAGAAAGAGCAAGGGATTATTCACATGGTTGCTGGGTTGGGTTTTGAGTGGGCCTTGAACCCTATTCTCAGTTGTGGTGTGAATATTAATTTCCGTGACATCAATGGGTGGACTGCCCTTCACTGGGCTGCACGTTTTGGAAGGTAATTTTAAACTCAAAATTACTTCTCATATCAAAAATTATTTTAACATGGTTCATTCGATGTTGAACATTTATATGATCCCTAATCAATCAAATCAAATACATAGTTTTATTTTCAATAAACAAATATATTGGTTCATTAAGTCATCTGCCAAGACTGATAGTCTTATCCAGAATAATCAACAAAAACCTTATTTATTTAGAACACACTTTCATAATGTAGCTGATCCTTTTTAGAGTATTCTTGATTTTTTTGACTGAAGTGTTTTGTTATTCCATTCAGAGAAAAAATGGTTGCGTCGCTTATCGCTTCTGGTGCATCTGCTGGAGCTGTGACAGATCCAAGTGCACAAGATCCAACTGGTAAAACTGCAGCATCAATTGCATCTAGCAGTGGGCATAAGGGACTCGCAGGGTATCTTTCAGAGGTAGCTCTAACAAGTCATCTGTCATCGCTTACACTGAAAGAGAGTGAGCTTTCTAAAAGTTCTGCGGAGCTTCAAGCAGATTTAACTGTTTGTAATGTCTCCAAGGAAAATATTGCTTTCAGTGAGGATCGGGCCTCGCTTAAAGATACCTTAGCTGCTGTCAGGAATACAACTCAGGCAGCTGCACGGATACAAGCTGCTTTTCGTTCACATTCATTTAGAAAACGGAGAGCAAAAGAAACAAATGTGGTTATGAGTGGACATGATATCAGTGCAAGTAGCATTGGTGACATGCCAGAGTTTTATGCTATGTCAAAACTTGCCTTTCGGAACTCACGTGATAATAATTCAGCTGCATTATCAATTCAGAAGAAATATCGAGGTTGGAAAGGTCGCAAAGATTTCCTATCATTGCGCCAAAAAGTAGTGAAGATACAGGTAATTGACGTTGCTATACAGCTTTACTGGAAAAAAATTAATAATGAGCAGAAATAAACTATACTAACTATACTAACATTTGTCATTAAAAAAGAAGAAATAAACAGTTATAGGCAAGCAGTGCATGCATATATTTAACTGCATTATTACCAATCTTCAGTTATTTCTAATTTATTTGGGCAGGCTCATGTGAGGGGTTATCAAGTTAGGAAGCATTACAAAGTATTATGGGCAGTTGGAATCTTGGACAAGGTTGTGCTAAGATGGCGTAGAAAAGGAGTTGGTTTACGAGGTTTCAAACCAGAGGTGGAGGTTAATGAAAATGAAGATGATGAAGATGAAGATATTCTCAAGGTGTTCCGAAAACAGAAAGTAGATGGTGAAATTGACAAGGCTGTCTCAAGGGTGCTGTCCATGGTCAAATCTCCTGATGCTCGCGAGCAATATCATCGCATGCTCGAGAAGTATCGCCAAGCCAAGGTAAGTTGGTCTTCAAAGCAACAAAGTGAAATATTTTGATTTATATTTCGGCAGTAATACCTCGTTTCTTTAGCATCTGAATTTTTGCTGTCATCACAAAAAAGTTATAGATAGCCACTCACTAGTTAATTAAAATTATTTTGCATGAGGTTTCCATAGGGCATTCTATACTGTGAGAGTCAGAAATAACCATGCAGATCTATAAACCATTTTGACTTTAGAGTGTCATTGCTTTTTGTTACAATACATAACTTGACAACTCTTTTGCAGGCTGAACTTGCACAAACGAGTGAAGAAAAATCGTTAACAACTTCTATAGAAGATTATTTGAACATGGATGATGATTCTTATTAATATCCCTAGGGAGCAATGCTAGCCTTACTAATTTCAACTCTATCGAATTATCAGTTTCCGACGTCAACAATTTGTTGGTCTGTGTATTTGTATCTAGATGCTTAGAACAAGTTGACATGTTGAAACAGTAGATTGTATGTATATTAGTGATAATGAAAATTAATTGTTGCATTCGTGTGTAATTTGGCCTCACCTTTTATTTTAAAAAAAAAAAAACTGTGAAGTATAAAATGGTCTTGAATGCAGGTCGGACATAAGAAGAGGCCCCTTTCTTTATTAGAACGAACAATTTTGGTCCTTAATATTTATTTTCAATTATATTGTTAATTCCCCTTAATTTTGACAGGTCAAAACCTATGTGGATGTTTTTAATCTTATGTGGATGTATTAACATGGATTTCAAAACAAAACAAAAAAAAAACATTTTCTTTTATGGTTGCTTTTGACATATCCAAAGGGAAGAATAAGAATTGGAGCAATCGAAAGAGGGTTTCAAGAACTGAAGCAACAGGTTGAGATGGTTTTTATAGATGAAAAAAAAAATGGTAGATGGGATTAGCAGGAAGAAGGATGCTGATAGATGTAAGACTCGTGAACATCGAGCCTTTTTAAAAATCATGCAAGCACGTTCACATAGGATTAAAATTCTCTGCATAGACTTTGACATTGTCAAAATCAAAGAGGACTATAATAAAATTATAATTGGAGATAAACATTGAAGGTCAAAATTGCTCATTTTAAAAACCGAGAGCCAAAATTGTAAAATCACAATATTGAGAGATGCAAAAGTGGAATTAAATCTAAATCTAAATAATAGTAAAAACAATGTTCAAACCATAGGATGCATAAAAGCTTCCAAAGAGTTGAAAGTAGAAGAGAGGTTCACTTTTATCATTTTACATGTTTTTAAAATATGGCATGGTTGGATGACATTGTGGCATTTGAGCTGTATTTAATCAAAAGAAAAATGACAGCATGAAATTAGCAAGGCATTGGGGCCACCATGTTTGCAAAGAAAAATGACAGCAAAAGGAGCTTATGAACTTCATTTAAAATTTATTATTATATATTGATAATATAAAAAGTTAGTAGTATTATACAAACATTCAATTATAGCTTAATACCATTTTAACCACAATTATACTCATTAATAAACCAAGATTATCTTTTTTGAAGGAAAAAAAAAGAAAAACCAAGATAAACTGCATAAAAGTTCATTACTGAGAGAAAATAAATTGGGTTCCTTGTACAGCTAAGAAAGTCAATTGCAAGCTTAGTCCTGCTGGTGAAAATAACAAACCTTCATTCAGTAAACAAACATAGAAAACATTATGATAACATGCATAAACCAATTTGTTGAGAGGTAAACTGGATAGAGATGCTTGAGTCTCATATCTCATATCAGAAATATATTTGAGTTTTAAATCTCCCATACCCAATAAATATTTCGACAATTTATCCTTGAAGCCTTTTTCTGACAAATCACAACAGAAAATTCTAAACACAACAGGCACAATTAAGAACCCAACACAACCAACCAAAATGAACCCATTTTCAAATGTGCAATCTGAAACAATTATAAGCAAACATCTTCTATGGCCTTTCAGGTCATATATTTGAAGGTCTGTCTTCAAGCATAATTCAAACGGAATATGTCATTCTGCACATAATAGCTTCCTTGCTGTGTTGGTATCAAATGGAACATCTGAAAACAGAAGGTGACAAGTTTTGTCATTAAAAGAAACTACGAATGCGAGCAGGCCAAAAAAGAAAGAAAAGGAAAGCTCACCAGAATACAATAAATATTTCTAATTATACTGGACACATAAATTATACTATTATTACGAGCACCAGCGCATATGTAACTGTATCTGTATAACGATGGCAAATAAAAACATCCCAAGCAAAAGTACCAGAAAATTTCAAAATGTAAGCACCGTTTGACACGAATGGACATCCCATTATTTCACTAAAGAAATATGCACCAACTTTAAGTAATTTGAAACATCGTTTTGACAAAAAAAAAATGACATGATGAAACTATATCAGCAGCTTCTGGGTATGAACATCTATATTAGTAAGTTAATATTCCATACAATTATAGACCACCTCTTTAAGTTCGACAGAGACATAATTGTCGCAATAACATGAAATCCTTCTTTATGTTCTCTGTACTCAAAACCAACTTCATTTATTTATCACCATAATATCTTTGGATGTTCGGTTATAAAGAAGATCAATCAACCAACCAATATCATAAACCTCTCACAGTTGGAGAAAAGTCGCGCTAAACTAGAGATGACAAATGGATCGTCAAAAGATAAGTCATCATTAATCAATTTAACACAAGAAAAGCGTTTTCCTCGCATATGAGGTCAATCAAATGGATCCAACAAACACCGGTGTCATCTCCTCTTTTTCTCTATATCTAACTATTGGACTATCATTCACACAATCTCTCCTTACTTAACTAACTCCTTGATTATAGAATTCAAATCTGGAACTCAAACTCGATAATACAATTCATTAACCTAGGAGGACTTAAATAAGTTTTGAACAATCCTGAACCGTGGTTTTGAAGTGGAGTTAGGTTCAATCTGTATCGATCCTTCTTATATAGAATTGAAAATTATCAACAATTAATTCAATAACCTAACCTAAACTGGTCACAACAATAGTAATAATCAGATTTTTTTTTTCACCACACGATCAACCCAACCGCATCCTCTGATTCGGAATCAGTTCTGGCATCAAGTCGTTTCAGTCCCCTTCCATTGCGGTTCAAATATTCTATAGCATAGTATAGTATCCACAATTAATGCGACAATAGTTAATAATTATGAACAGCGATAATTCGAAAACAAAAAGTTGTGAAAGCTGACCTGGCTGAATTTGAGGGCATGTTGTTCACCAGCGAGTTGTAGATTACCACTGACAAAGACGAGCATGCCGGCGTTAACACCGGAGGGTTGACAATCGACGGTGGTGATGGAGTGATGGCACTGCTGAAAAGGGAGAGAAGTGAGTTTAGCGACGATGTTAGGAGAACCTTGAATCTTCTGACCTTCGAAGGTAAGCATAGAACCTTCCTGGTAAAGAGTAGCAAGTCCACCGCGATTGTTGTCGAAGGTGGTGTAGTAGTGCTCCACGAATGCCTTTGCCAACGCGTCTGGATCCATCTCTTTTTCTTTCTCTACGCAAAACCCTCTCTCCCCTCTCTCTTTATATATATATTTTGTGTTTCGAATTGGATTCTTCAATTTATTTATTTTTACTTTTTAAAATTTGAATTAAATAAGTTTTTTTTTTTTTACAAAAGATCAAATAAGAGTGTGATATATGAGACGAGAAATTCTAACTTAGCACAAACATAAATAATTACCGTTAGGTATACTCACACAAATTAAAAAAAAAAATTAAAGAGAAAAAAAATAAAATGATGTTGATTGATGTGTATGTTATTTTTATTTTAAATTTTTGGATTAGTGTGTGTGCCTAAATATATATTATTTGAATTTGTGTATATGCAAGTCTTTTTTATGAGACTAATTTTAAGGATGAATTATCAAGGTGCTGCCTCTGAGTCAAACGCTTTAACTATAGTCCAAAATTGTTGTCTTTTAGAAAAATCAAAGACATATTTGAAAATTTAAATTAAACTAAAGTACATCGAATATGTATGATGATAATATATGCATGTTTGCTGTTTAGATTGATAGTTAGTTTGGGAGAATCACAATGCACTATCATAATTTTAACTTATATTTTAAAACTTTACATTAATAAAAATCACTTAATTTCAATCTTACACTCAGATATGCTAGAAGCCTAAAACTAACTCTCGAACCAGATTAAACTGATGGTGGAAATCAAAAATCTTACACTCGGATAATTCTCCTATCTAATTTTTTATACGCAAAATGTATTTGAGTTTTAACCCTTTTGGTTTTTTAAGGAGAAGAGGGTTCCAATTATTCGAAGTTTGTCAGTGGGTAATTATTTTCCCTAGAGATCAATCTTAAATTCTTCTGAGATTTTCTAATTTATATAAAACCATGGTGTTTGGTCAGATCCGACCTCAAGTCCACATCTTCGAGAGATTGTCCGCTTTGGAGTTGTTCCGTCACGGTTTTGTTCTTTGTAGAAAAGACCTCTCAGTTGGTTTGAAAAGTATATATGTTGTATGTAAACTACCATTTATCTCGAGTATCAAACGATGTGTGACTATTTTGGTATATCCAAAATAGTGTTCAAGTTTTAAACAATAGTAAATCTAGCAATCTTCTAATTTGCCACAACAATAAAAGTGAACTTTGTTGTGGTACTTTTATTTGTCCAAAAATAAAATTCTATCATTTCTCTATTTTTGAGAGGTCCGTATTAAATATACACTCAATATGATATGATATGCATAATTTTTTATATATATTTTTGAGTACTCAATTTATATATTATAACAGTTCTGTAATATCCCACTTTAATTATTAGAAGGTATTATTTAATTAAGTAAAGGGTGTTAAATTATAGAAAAGGAAACTCTCATTCTGATTGGTCAATTTAGTAGGGGGACCCACAACCTTCCTAAGCAAAACCACCTCACCACATTACTTTCCCTTTAGTTCATTGTCTAGAATCAGAAAAATAAACATCCAAACACTCTCTTCTTCTCACGCAGCAGCATCAACAACTTTCACCCTCACAATTGTTTTCCAATCCTCTTGTTCCCAACTTGCATGCAATTGAATATTCCTAATCCTTAAGTTCTGAGTATTAAGGTGAGCACACATTCATTTCTTTCACTCTTCATCTCCCTCTTGCTCTGTCCCTCTCTATTCATGGAGATGCAAGCTCCAAGTTTAATTGCATGCAGAAGTTCTAAGTTCTAAAACACTTTTCCAATCATATTTAGGGTTCTAGCTGGAGTGGTAGACCAAGGAATTAAAGTTAAGGACTCTGATCAAGCTTCAATTTCTTCGATCTGTTCAATCACTAGCTAAATCAAACTCTAACTCAGGTGGGTTTCCTAAGCTAGCATAAATTAGATTTTCCCCCATTTCACTAACCAAAAGCATGAGAACATTAGGTTTAAAGATTTATTATCAATTGATTGATTCAATATATATGTATGTGCTAAATTATGTGTTAAATGCATGTTTGATAGTTGCTATGGACTATTATATGAATTGGAGATGATAGGATATGAAACCCTCTGTGTTTGGAAACCTGATTTTGAGAAAAACCCAATTTTTAACAGGGTAAATCGATTTACCTGCACTCTGTGAAAGAAAAACTGAACTTTCTAACAGGGTAAATCGATTTACCCTCCCTGGTAAATCGATTTACCAGACTTTGTACAGCAAAAAACTCTTATTTCAAGGCTTGTTTGATCTACAATACATACAACATCATCTCTCAATTATTAAATATGATTTTAGCTATAATCTTGACATATGTAACAATCATAGGAATGATAATATTAAGTTGTTAGAATTTGGAAAAGTTAGGAAATCTAATTTAATTAATTAACTTAGTACAGTTGATCAAATAGTGATGAATCCTGAATCACTAAAGTATGATGAGACGGCTTCGATTGAGTCCATTAGAGACTCCAGGCCAGTTGCTTTGATTGATTCCATATGATGAATCCTGCAACAATTTATGTTAAGAACTGTAAACCAAGGGCGGAATCAGACGTATATTATTATCGGTATTACGCATTGTCAGGCGCTTCGGGACCGGTTTACCCCGGAGTGACCTTTGAAAGATAAAATTGATCAAGATATTAATTACGTGATACACTTTACTGTTTTGTTGTTACATTATATTATGCTAAGACTTTGTTGAGGATTTGATCAATTGACAGCAAGAATATCTAAAGATTTTAACAATAGGTAAATGGAACTCACTGAGATATAGAAAGTATCTCACTCCCATATTTGAACGCAGGTAATCAGGGGGACTCTAGCAAGGGTAAGCAAGCTATGGATTGATTTTTATGAGGCCTCATGGATATCTCTATTAGACTGATTACCTCTTGTGCTTCTTTTGTTGTGTTTCAATTTCTGAACTTATAACATTAAGTAATGTTGTAACGTGATTCTGTCAAGTATTGTACTAGACTGTGTTGTACTCGTGCTTAAGCTAAAACTTTCCGTTGTAATTTTAATGTATCCAATACTTATTATTAATGCCCGCTTAATATATTCTAGACTATTTATTATGGGGTGTTATAAGTTCACCCTAATTGTTTAGTCTAATTCCGTTGCCGCCAAGTATCTATGCTCCTTTCTTAAGCCTCAATCAACCTAATATATATCCACAAATAATTATTATGTATATGTCTAGATGAGAATGGATCCTCTCTATTTTTTTTCCTCAATTTTTACATTTCAACCCTTATCACCGAGGGCGGACCTGGGTCGAAATTATCAGTGGGGCTAAAAAAATTATAGGCACTACCGAAAAATAATCTTCAACTTAATAATTCAGTTAAACAACAAATAATATATGAAATTGCTACTAATATAACATGTATATCTAACAAAAGAACACCAACAAACCAAAAAAATTCTATTCAAATAAAATAAATCAACAAACTAATAAACTATATTTGAAAAACCACAAAATTTCTATTCGAAAAAAACAAATGACTATAACTTATTGAATATTCGTTAAATAATGCATATTGTTATTGTTTGATACTTCACAAGATTCTATCTTAGACCAAAATATATAGAACACAAAATTATATTATTTTATAGTTTATTTTGATAAACTAATTCAATTAGCTTATAAATTATTAATTTGTATACCAATTTTACTCACATCATCTTACTTGAAAAAAATTAAAACTATTGTTTTATGTCATTTCATATTTACATGGTCATTTAATCATTAATTTTACTCAATACTACAAATTCAATTAGTTATTCTCTTTTTTTTACAAACAAAGTCTCGATAAATTAAAGCATATAACTTAAAATAATATACTACGTATAACCAAGGATTTGAAATCATCAATAATAGACTATAAACTAATATTTGCACTAATACTTAAACTAATATATACCGAGAGACTTATAATCATCAATAATAAACTTTAAATTAATATTTACATTAATATTTGTACGAATATATATAGAATAATATAAAATTATTATATTTTTTTATATAAAAAAATATGGACCGGGCTGGTGTGGCTATAGCCACACCCAGACTCACACGGGTCCGTCCCTGCTTATCACATAATTATTCATCATTTAAAATGATATTTGTCTTCGTTCTCCGTTTCGAAAAGTATTTTACCTTCATTTTTATTCATGCGGATTTCCCAAGTTTTAGCAGGGATTCGTCAACATTAAAAAAAATGTCGATTTCTATTATTTTTAATCAAACTAGTTGTAAAAATTTAATATTAAAACAACTAAAAATTAAGACATTATTGTGATACTTGTGTGTAGTGATTGATAAACATCACATAAAAATAAATTTATGCATACATTGTGTGAAAATACAAATAAATATAACATAGAAAGTACTTAAATATACACGTATAAAAGTTATTTTTATAAAATGTTATGAGACGGAGTCTTTGCGAATAAGGAGATAAAATTTCATCCTGATCCCCAAACTCCCTAGGGGAGTTTTTCCTCTATCCTTATTCCTGTAGGAAAAATTTTCTATCTTTGAATTCTCAAACAGAACAATTTCTACAAAAAAATCTTATTTACATATCAAATTAACGTCTCTAGTCGGAAAAGTATAATAAACCAATTATGTTTTGCATTTCTATGCGTCCTCCCCTTTTGTGTGATGAGATAGATAACATTCTTCGCATAAATACCAAACACATTTTTGCATCTTCTTTTTAAGATGATGGGAGAAATCTATAAAGTTGATAAGCCTCATATGATTTGAATCCCATTTGTTGTCATCGCTAGAATCAGTAAAATGGAAATTTGAAAAATTCTCAAAGCTTCCCCCATTTACCTTACTCCCTCTTTCCCACAACAGTCAACCGACTCACTCACTGCAGGATGGAGGGAGTACTATTTACTATAATCTATCTCTCTGATTCTCTCCATAGCTTTGAAATTATCGCAAAAGAATATACTCATTAATCAGAAACCAGTAATACAATGATACTTGTATGTTAGGAATTGACATAGGTTTATCTAACATGCGCAATATCATGTGAAATACTATTACATATGTTAAACAACTAAAAGTAGTATTTTTTTATTAAAAAATAATAATTATTTATTAAAAAGTTATATGTTTAATATAAAATGGCAAGTTTCAATGCAAATTTACTATTGAAGTTATAAATTTGTCTGAAATATGTATCACTATTACTAAATTATCTCTTGTTTTAAAGATATACACTGTTAATAAAAAAATATTGATAAATGCATTTTGAATTTAATCTTGTATTTAAGAGTAATATATTTTTTTGTTATAAGCAAAGACTGAGACTATTATATGGATACCTAATTAGAAATGCTCCGAAACTACGTTTTAGAAGTCATAGTGATATATGAACAACGAATGAGATCCTAACCACAATACCTAGTATAAGTATCCGGAGAGAAATAGTTGCTAATGAATTTCTCCCTTTTTGGTATGCTCCATCTTTATCTCTCTCCCCGCCTATGAATATTCAATGATGTGTGGCACTCGCCCCACACCTATCTGATTAGAGATTTTGTTTTTCCACCCTATCCATTTTCGTGTGCGCCTTGTGAATTTATAAAAATACTCATTTCTGCTACTTAGGTTGCAGATAAACCCCAAAACACCCTACCATATATGTTTTCTATAACGTCTGCTACTTAAGTGGACGTTATTTACAATTTTTTTAATAATTTTTTATTTTTATAATGTCCATTACTTAAAGAATGAAAGAGTAAACATAAAAACGCGTTGGGCACGCGGGAAGTAGGTGCGACAGTAAAAGAAAATCTCATCCAATTTAGATCGGGTGTCATTGGACTAATTGCATTATTAGTTGGGCCTTACCTTTGATGGCCCGTATAATATCTACATTGGGCCTAAAATATGGCAAAAGTTATTGTCCATAAGCCAAATCCTTATGGATGGTGCATAAGCCAACGAAAACACAACAATTTTACTCACGCGCCCCCCATTTTACTCGCGCGCCCCCATTATACTCACACACCCCCCAAATTTCTCGCGCGCTCCCCAACTGACTAGCGCGCCCCCATATTTCTCATGCACCCCCCAAAATTTCTCATGCACCCCCCAAATTACTTGCGCCCCCCCAACTGTCGAGCGCGCCCCCCCAAATCATGCTAAAACCATTTTGCATTGGGAATGGTTTCAGATATTTGCACTCTAAAACCATTAAGTGCATAAAATGGTTTTAGAGTACAATGCTATAATTATGCACTTAACATTTTTTTTCCCTCCCCACTGATTTCTAGCCAAAACCATTTTATGCACTTAACACTTACAATAACTAGCCTTGACCCTTTCCAATAATTTTCAACATGACAACATTATGAAAGTAGTTATAATTTATGAGTTGAGTTATGACCCAATCATAGAAGACAATCAACTATCCTTACCCAATGCACTTAATAGTTTTGGAGTACAACTCTCGGAAATCATTCTAATAACAAAATGGTTTTGGATAGAAATTTTAAGTGCATAATTATAGCGTTGTACTCCAAAACCATTTTATGCACTTAATGGTTTTGGAGTACAACTTCTGGAAACCATTCCAACAACAAAATGGTTTTGGTTAGAAATTTGGGGAGGAAGGAACAAAAAAAAATAAAAATTTGGGGGCGCGCGAGAAATTGGGGAGCGCACGAGTTATTTGAGGGGTGCATGAGAAATTTTCCCTCACTTATGGATGGTGCATAAGCTTGTCTTATGGACAATAACCACACCCTGACTCATGACAATATGAAGATTTCTCTTCCTACTCCCTGCGTCTCTTTTTCACCCCAAAAATTTAATTTTATCCTAATTTTATTCCTTAAGGCTCCGTTTGGATTGATGGAATACAATGGAATGAAGCGGAATGAAATATAATCATAATGTTCCAAATTATGATTATATTTCATTCCGCTCCGCTCCATTCCATTGTATTCTATCAATCCAAACGAAGCCTAAAAGTTTGATTTTCATTTATCGAACTTTTCTAATATAGAAAAACATGTGTCTTTAACCCTTTAAAAAGTTCTGATCGTATTTATGGAACATTTTTTTTTAAGGATATAAACAAAAACTCAGAAGATAAAAAAGAAAAGCAGGGTTCTGGCAACATGTCACCGTCCTAATACAAATAAATAACGTTTTCGGTTTTAAAACAACATACTCATTTTTCCTATGTGCCATGACAACCGGTTTTTCCTTACAACGACAAGTCACCATTCAAATAGCCATCATCAAACACTTGTCTTAAATAATAAAATTATTATTATCCAACAACTTTTAGTAAAAACAAAAAAAATACTAATTCCTTTTTTTAAAGAAAGTCAACAAAATAATAAAATACCAACACCTAATATTCACATAATAAATAAAATATCAACCAGTAGCCCTACGCCACGTGTACACGCTCAACGCCTCTGACCAATCGCTAAGAAGCCGTGACGTTTTGCTCGGGTATCCATTATTAAATTCAACATAATTAGGTAAATTGATTAAGTAAATAAATAAATATTTTATTTTGTAATAAATAACCGCCAATAACAACCATCGTTCACACGGATCGCAGATTCACATAGCTCTAAATAAAAACTCGGAGAGAGTCACTGCCGGAAGGTAACACCACCGTCTTTCAATTTTCCGGCGATCTCTTCGTTTCTTCCACCGGCGATCCATTATCCTAGCAATCAATCATGGTTCGTCTTCATCATCTCATCTATTTCTAGCACTATTCAGTTTCATATTACTTTACCTATTCGTTTAGATCTAGTAGTTATTTTACCTTGTTTTTGTTTTGCTTCCGTTAATTTTTTGACTAATAAATCTGAATTGTTGTTTTCAAATTGAATTATCTCAAATCTCGTAGGATTTGAACAAATTCATAATTGAAATCAGAAACTTGTTTAAATTAGGTCAGTTAGGCGAATTAGGTCAAATTCAGAAGATTTTGATATGTTTATTATTATATGTTAGATTAGTTTCTGAATTTCATTGATTCAAAGATAGATTTTGAAAAATTTTGGTAGCTTAAGGATTAATGTGTGTTACTTTGATTTAAGCTTATGGATCTGACATAATTTGATCTGATATGACGATGCATGCAATTTTTATTGAGTTTAGGGTAATGATGCATGCAATTTTTTTTTTGAGTTTTGGTTTTGCAATGTTAATTGAAAATAAGATGTGGAATTTTGATGTTTTGTGTAGACTGTATCAAAGCGCCTTGCGGTTAGGAAGGTGGAGAAGTTTGAGAAAAACATTACAAAAAGAGGAAGTGTGCCAGAAACAACTGTTAAGAAAGGAAAAGACTATCCAGTTGGCCCTGTGCTGCTCGGTTTCTTCGTCTTTGTTGTCATTGGATCATGTAAGATTGTCATTTCAATATTGTTTTCTTTATGCGTTTTATTGATTTTGTTTTCCTTGAAATCATGTTCATAATTAATGTGATGAATTATAAATATTTATTGTCTGTGATTTATTTGGCATGCATTGCGGATTAAGGTTTTAAAAACCGAAATTGATTATTCGGTTGTTCACTCGGTTGAACCATGCCTCAGAGGTCTTATCGGTCTGATGTCTGATTCAGTTTTTGAAATGTTTTTGTGAACATTATTTTATTTTGAGAACTGGGTACCATAAATGTCTGAACCACGAGTCATGAGAATAAGCAGGAAATCATCATTTCATTTTGTTAGTACTACTTCATTGCTTGATGAATACTGTACTGTATGTCTTCAGTTCCAATTTCAACACATTAATGGTTAACAAGAACATAGCACATATATATGACCAAAGTACATGATACATGTAGCTCATTGTTTGTGCCCTGATTTTGAATTTATATTATCCAATGCCGTTTGCAAAACATTAGTGAAAAATATTTGGATTTCATTTCTCGTTGTTCTAATATGCATTCACAACCAAAATACTTTGTGTGTGTGGTTTTATATTAAGGAGTAGAATGCTTAGAGGGAAAGGGTCTGGGTTATTGCTCAAGTGGAATCCAGTTTGGGGTTAAGCCTGGGAATTGGTACTCTGCTTGAGCAAAGGTTTTATGTACCTCCATAAGGATTAGGATTTAGGATGATACATGCTTTAGAGTGTACTAGATTGTATGTTTTTAGCTATCTTCCATAAGCATTTTCATGTACTATGTTTGTAGTTTCATTGACATGTTTGCTTGCTTTTATTGTACAGCTCTCTTTCAGATAATCAGGACAGCAACAAGCGGAGGCATGGCATAATGGAGCTTTGAGTTGTATTGTATCATTTTCTTTTTCTTAGCCTTGTAGAAAATATGACTATACTTTTCTACATGTACTTGGACTACTATACCCAGTTCCTGTTCATGTTTTGTTGAAGTTTTAACAATTTTTAATTATACAACTAATGCACCTTTTCTCTTTAATTTTATTTAATGCGACGGATTGATTTTAGTAGCAAAGTATGAAATGTTAATATGACAAAGCATGCACTATTAATTCCTACACCCCCAAAGCAATCTGCACCCTTTTTGTGATGTTTTTCAAAAAGTGCAGAACGTTTGTAAAAGTGGGTCAGTATTATGAAATTAAGTGTATGGGGGATTTGGCTTCTAAAGATACGATGGAATGGGGTATGTAATTCACCTATGAGAAATATTTTTGCCAACCTATGGGTTACTCGCGCGCTCTACGAAATGACCAAAATACCCTTCCGTGGCTTAACTCACGGATGTAAGAAAAATTAGAAATTTTGAAAAATGTCGTCCGTGATTTAAGTAGCGGAAATGTCGTCCGTGATTTAAGTAGCAGACGTTATAAAAATAAAACCCGGTAGGGTGTTTTAAAGGGTGTTTGTGACTTAAGGAACACATGGGGATATTTTTGTAATTTCGTAGGGCGCGTTCCAAAAATGATAGGGCAGCAAAAGTTATTTTTTTTCACCTATATTTTGGTTAAACAGAATCCAGAAGAAAAAAAATAGACTTGGTGAAATAAATAGAGCAAACACATCCACTCAACCATTTTTGTTTTACATCCATTAATTTGGCATTTTGTTAGGAGCGTTTAGGATATTCAGACAAATTATAACTTATAAGCTTTTGGTCAAAATATTTATACAAGAACATTTTTTTTTGAAACGGCAAAGATAGTATATCATATATATGGAAACAAAAACAAGGAGATACAATGGATTTAGTACAAGAAGTACTCCATCCACCCAAGTAGGATGAGTACATGTAGTACTCAGACCAAAAAACCCCTAAATATCAACATGGCTCACCCAACAAAAATATGGTACACCGCCCCTCCCAAAAATAAAAATGTTAACCAATACAATCAAGGGGATTAACATGCCACTCATAGTACATACACGGAGCGTTGGCTTTCTTTGCCAACAACCAATCCCAAGAAGTACGTTTTATCCTATCCATTAACTCGAGCACATTGTTTCCTTTGTCTTGGAAAATTTTTTCATTCCGAGTTCGCCACAACAACCAAATCGCCGTATGCCAAACCAATAGAATCCCTTGTGTGATTTTTTCCCCCTTGAGATTGAAGCCAAGAAGCCCTCCAAAAATGACGAAGGGATTAAAGTAACATTGATGATGGTTTTACAATTGTTTTTGAGCGGATTTGAATGTTGTACCAAAATGGCAATTAATCCAATATCTCCTCCAGCAGTTACTGTTTTTTGAAATGTGTTTAGTGGTATTCTTAATCCATATGGTGCAATCAAAATCCACGAATATGCAATTTGTGGGGATATGAATGATCCTTTGTAACACTCTTCGCACCAAAAACAATTTGGAAATTAGATTAAATAGCCAAAATTAAGCACCTGATTTAGTAAAACAAAGAACAAAGAGAATTTCATAATTAATACTGTATAACTCATATACGTACACCGGCAGTATAAATTGTTTTTTACATTGTGAATCAATCATAACAGTTAGATAATTAAAAAGTTTGACCTTAATTATAAGGAAACAGAAAAGGGGCAAGCATTAGAAAGCTCACATTGCAATATGTAGAATCACAATTGACTCATAATTAACCAGTCCTAAATCCTAATATTAGTGGCTGAGGGTGAGACATACAAAATGGAAACTCAGCAAATGATATAATCAATTATGCATCAGTCCCAACAGCAATTGAGACCATGTAAGATTTGGAGTAAATATTATTGACCATTGCTTGTATCATATAAATTAGATCATGGCATTGCAGTCAGACATGGTTGGAATGCAGCACCATAGTTACATAATTCTTTCCAAAGGTGACGAACCGCGAATTGGTTCGCGCGTACCAATTTGTGGTACTTTTGCAAATTGGTTCGTCGTAATTCTCTTCGAATTCTTTAAAACCTAAGTACCGGCGAACCACCCCAACAATCAAATAAGAATAAAATATAAAATGTTGAGACTGATCTAGACTTAGCTGTGAATATGATGGTTACAAGTATAACATCACTTGTCCACTAGTACAATGCATTTTGTACGATGTATATTGGATTTGGTTGTATATTGGAACATCTAACAAATTATTTATTTCTAACTTTAATTATCTCTCAATGTTAGTTACACTTTTTGATGCGTGACTTAGTTACATTTTGTACAAATATTTTATTTAATTTTTTATTAACAACATACTGATTAGCGTACCGACTATGTATACCCCTCACGTACCAAATTCTTTAAAGGTAGCGTACCGCGTACCCGAACCCGTACCGCATACCGAAACGAATTGCGAACTGTGTGACTATGTGCAACACCATGTATATGATCCTCGTTGTCTCTTTTATGTGGCACAGGAATCTTCAGCCATTCCCTAGCTGCTGTTATAAGTAAACATAAGATATATATAAGAGCATCCACAATGGAGAAACTCAATTTTGGGTACTTAAGTGGGTCTCATATGTCCACATCACTCCTATATAATTTTTTAATAATAGTATCTAATAAGGTGAGTACTTGTGTACCCTTTTATAAATTGAGGGCAACTACCCTCAGCTGATTTGGCACCAATAAAATTCAGCCAAGTGTAGTTATTAATTTTGGTCAAAGATATAGTTACTTTTTAACCACAAAGTAATTATGATTGCTTTAACTTTTCAAATAATTATATTTTTAGTATTCAAATCAATGAATTTACATTCTAAGTCCTAAATTAATAAGGAGTGTAATTCAATATTTATTACCATAAGTATTGAATGAATTGATGATCTTGATTTATGTTTTTTTTTTCTTAAAAGATCTTTTTGTTTTTCTTAAAATATTTTTTTTTCTCGTTTCTTGCATAACCAAAAAAGCAGACTAGTGTCTTGCTATACATATTTTTTGTTCTTAATTTATTTACAGAACATTTGAAAGTAAAAAATATTTATTTAAAGTTGGTAAGTATTTTTTATTGCAAAATATTTATTTTTTTCCTAACGATTGTCGATAATACTCAAGTAAAAAATCACGACTCTTCTCAATTTATATTTTGGTTCATGTCCAAATTCAATCTTTCTCTAAAAAAATAAAGTCTAGTTCAACCCTAATTATAAAAAACAACAACATCACACTCATATTTTTACAACTCTAGAATTAAAAATTATATTTAATAATTAAAATTAAATAATTTAAATTTATATTCGCAAGTTATAGAAAATGAAGCTGTTACAATCATTTCTAGTGTACTTTATTTTTTTTATTTTTTTTTTGTAAAGTAGTGTTTTTTTTTTGGAAGAAGATTCTTTATTTGAAATAAAAAATTTATTTTTGGTTAAAAAAACGCTATATTGGAAAAAATAGCGTGCTAATAGCTTAACACAACAAGAACAATTTTAAAAATATATTTTATTAAAATAATTAAAAATTATATCATGTACGATTTTTCACCATTGCTATCGAATACAGATAAAAAACTGTTCCCGTTGGTATGTATGAGAACGGGTTTCAACCGTTGCATACAATTGGTAAAAATATGTATTACCACAATGGTTTACAAGAAGCGTTGCATTTGACACTCTAGAAGAATGGTTTTTTTTTACATCCCAAATTTAGGCATTGCAATACTTCATCAATCAAAGCAATTTTTTACTCGATGTTTTGACATTCAAATTTCAAATATCAATTTTATTAAATAATAAGTACAATTAACTTGATTGTAAACGTTATATATTGATTCTAAAATATCAATGTTATTAATTATATTGTTTGTATACTTGATTTAATGAATTAACACTTAATATACATAAGTATAATATAGTAATTTTTTACTAAAAACAAATATTAATCACATTTTATAAAAAATATCATGTTGTCTACCTTCAATGATTTGGGTGCATATTATTATTATTATTATTATAATAACGACAACGTAGCATTACTTAAAAAAAAATTAAAGTAGCATAACCTTTAATAATAAAATTGTAAAAAATGGCTATGTGCATGGATCAAAACATGTTACCATCTTCGCAAAAAAAAAGGTCATGTGTATGAAATTGTTATTAAATACAATTATTAAATATAAAACTTAATTATTTAAATTCTTAAACTGGAGTATACATGTAAGTCAAATTCTAGGGTTTTTACTACGTAACTTAAACCGGAGTATATATGTTGGTCCAATACGAATGTTCTTATTCTTAAAATTTAATTATTAAATACAATTATTAAATATAAATATTAATTATTTAAATTCTTAAATCGGAGTATACGTGTAAGTCAATTTTTATGGTTCTTAATACTTAACTTAAGCCGGAGTGTACGTCTAGGATCAAATTCTAAGGTTGTTACAAACGTAATGTAAACCAGAGTATATTTGATGGTCCAATATACGAAGGTTCTTACTCCTTAAATATAATTATTAAATATATTTTTTAATTATAAATTTTAATTTCTAAATTTAATTATTAAATAGTAATTCAAATTCTAGGAATATTAGTACTAAACTTAAATCGGAGTGTATGTCTAGGTCAAATTATAGGGTTCTTACTATGTAACATAAAGCGGAGTACATGTGTTGATCAAATATGATAGTTCTTACTCTTTAAATTTGATTATTAAATACAATTTATAAATATAATATTAAATTAAATTTTTAAATTTTAATATTAAATATAAATTTAATTATTTAAATTCTTAAACCATAGTATACGTGTAAGTCAAATTCTAGGGTAATTAGTACTTAACTTAACCGGATGTACGTCTAGGTCAAATTCTAGGGTTGTTACTACGTAACTTAAATCGAAGTACATCTGATGGTCCAATATACGAAGGTTCTTACTCCTTAAATTTAATTTTTAAGTACATTTTTTCATTATAAATTTTAAATTCTAAATTTCATATTAAATTTAATTGTTAGAAACAAATTTAATTATTTAAATTCTTAAACCGGAGTATATGTGTAAGTCAAATTAAATCGGAGTGTATGTCTAGGTCAAATTCTAGGATTCTTACTATGTAACATAAAACGGAGTACATGTGTTGGTCAAATACGATGGTTTTTACTCTTTAAATTTAATTATTAAATACAAGTTTTAAATATAAATTTTAATTTTTAAATATAATATTAAATTAAATTTTTAAATTTAAATATTAAATACAATTATTAAATAAAAAATTTAATTATTTAAATTCTTAAACCGGAGTATACGTGTAAGTCAAATTCTAAGGTTCTTAGTACTTAACTTAAACTGGAGTGTATGTCTAGGTCAAATTATAGGGTTATTACTACGTAACTTAAGTCGGAGTACATGTGTTGGTCAAATACGAAGGTTCTACTCTTTAAATTTAATTATTAAATACAATTTTTAAATATAATTAAATTTTAATTTCTAAATATTGAATTAATTTTTTTTAATTTAATTATTAAATACAATTATTAAATATAAATTTTAATTATTTAAATTCTTTAACCGGAGTATACGTGTAAGTCAAATCCTAGGATTCTTAGTATTTAACTTAAACCGGAGTGTACGTCTAGGTCAAATTCTAAAGTTGTTACTACGTAACTTAAATCGGAGTACATGTGTTGGTCCAATACGAATGTTCTGAATTTTTAAATATAATTGTTAAATACTATTTTTAATTAAAAATTTTAATTTATAAATATAATATTAATTATTAAATTTAATTATTTAAATTCTTAAAAACCGTAGTATACATGTAAGTCAAATTTCTAGTTCTTAGTACTTAACTTAAACCAGAGTGTACGTTTAGGTCAAATTCTAGGGTTCTAACTACATAACTTAAACCAGAGTTCATGTGTTGTTCCAATACGAAGGTTCTTACTCCTTAAATTTAATTATTAAATATAATTTTTTAATTTTAATTTCTAAATATAGTAATAAATATAATATTAAATTTAAGTATTAAATATAAATTTTAATTATTTAATTTTAATTATTAAATATAATTTTTAATTCTAGGGTTGTAAAAATATGAGTGCGATGTTGTTGTTTTTTATAATTAGGGGTTGAACTAGACTTTATTTTTTTAGAGAAAGATTGAATTTGGACATGAACCAAAATATAGGAAGAGTCGTGATTTTTTACTTGAGTATTATCGACAATCGTTAGGAGAAAAATAAATATTTTGCAATAAAAAAATACTTACCAACTTTAAATAAATATTTTTTACTTTTAAATATTCTGTAAATAAATTAAGAAAAAAAAAATATGTATAGCAAGACACGGCATAAGTTATGGTGCATAAGCCATGTTTATGCACCGTGCATAAATACCCAAAATTGTTTAGCACACCCCCCAAATTTCTGGTGAACCCCCCAGATTGCTTATCCCACCCCCCAAATTTTTAGGGGGTGCGTTAGAAATTTGGGGGGTGCGTTAAGTAATTTGGGAGGTGCATTAAGTAATATGGAGGGTGTATTAAGCAATTTTCATTATTTATGCATGGTGCATAAGGAAAAAACTTATGCACCATAACCACTCCCGCAAGACACTAGTCTGCTTTTTTGGTTATGCAAGAAACGAGAACAAAAAATATTTTAAGAAAAACAAAAAGATCTTTTAAGGAAAAAAAAACTTAAATCAAGATCATCAATTCATTCAATATTTATGGTAATAAATATTGAATTACACTCCTTATTAATTTAAACCTAGAATGTAAATTCATTGATTTGAATACTAAAAATATAATTATTTGAAAAGTTAAAGCAATCATAATTACTTTATGGTTAAAAAGTAACTATATCTTTGACCAAAATTAATAACTACATTTGGCAGAATCTTATTGGTGCCATGTCAGCTGAGGGTAGCTACCCCTAAATTATGAGAGGGTTAATTAGAAAAATCCATCTAATAATCACTCATTCTCTCCAACCTAGCACCTCTTATAAATTTATAAATGGGTCCTACTAATAACTCTACATCTCACTAATAACTCTACATATTACAAACATGTCCCACATAAACAAATAGGTACCAATGCTTAAATAAGAATCAGTACCTATTAAGTACTCAAATCAGTTTTGCTCCAATGGTAGTACTTAATGAGTACCATTTCTTATTGAAATAAGTACTACCATTGGAGATGGTCTAACATGATTTCAACTTTTAAAGCACAACATGAGCATGCCTTTTTTTCCCAAGGAAGTCAGGTTAATTGTCCAATAGGGATATTCTAAGCACGACATTCTAATTCTATCGACCTCCTTCAATAAGAAAGTCATTTTATGCAGCTCCCATATGCATATACATGTAACACCATCTTTCTCTGTGAGCATTCCCACAGACATGATCCCTCCATCACACTCAGCCAATTTTAAGTCATACGATCGCAATGACAATGATATCAAGTGTTGTGTCCAAACTCCAGTTGAAGTGTCGCATGAAACAATCCCTATTGGAGCTTCGTGCTTGTAGTAAATTGTGTTGTCAATGGAAACATTGTCGGTAAAAATAAAGCGAGGAAGCTTAATATATGTGGGTAACGTTCCTCGAGGGCTCCAACACTTTGTTGTTGAATCATAAATTTCATATTCACCGCTAGGACTCAATCGTAGTACCTTGTAGCTTCCACTCTCATTCGCTGTCATCCCTGAACGAAACAACCTCCCGTTAAGTGACCCATCCGGCAACTTCTTTAAGGATTGAGTTAGTGGATTACAAACATATGTATCTCGATATATATCATCATAAAAACAAACTAGACCTCCTACAGAAGAAACCGGTATAATAGGATTTTTCAGTGTTACAGTATGACAAATTGACAATGCCATCTTTTCATAGAAGGGCCATAGATGACTTCGTATATAATTCGCAGCAAATCGAGTACCAAATTCGCAGTAAAACCAACAAAAACTGTGCAGTTTATAATAAAATACTGCAGTGAAAAAAAGCTTTAATAACTACATTGGGAAGTTGCAAGTATTCATAGCTTATTATTATAAGCATACACTTATTGGTGCTGGCCCCACAAGAGCAAATGCACATTATGCACCATCTTGCTAACTTAATTAAAGATGCTATACTCTTACCTATTTATAACCATTTGCTTCTTTCAATGTTTACAATTTATCAGATGTGAGAATTTTTTTCTATACTAACATACTATCTCCATAAAACTTAAACTATGTATTGACACTTCCTTATTTTATTTCCTTTTTACTAATAACAAATAATCTCTTTAAGATTTTTTTTTTAAACACCATCACTATCATTATATATTATAGTAATACATGATACATGATTTTAAAACATCACTTGCTTTATATATTGTAACAATGGACCAGTATAAGGGCCATGACCAAGAGGGTCAAAGACAATGCTTTCAGGTCCTTGTACTTGGTTCAAGAATTTAATCTCTGAATTTTGCAACAAATTGTGTTCATCCCTGTCATTAGGAACCTGAGACCATGGTGGCATGTCAATCTTTTTGCATCAAAATTAGGGAAATTCGATATGGGAGACAATGTTCCTTTGGATTTACTCAACTATCACTATATATTGTATTGTATTAAACCTGCTATAACATTAAAAGTCATGTTTGACAGATGTAGTATAACAAGTTTGTATAAAACTTAAACTATGTATTGACACTTATTTCTCAATTAATATTTTTTTTTTATTTGTAACATACCGAGTATTATATTTGAACGTACCACGAACCTAATCGGCGTACCGACTCTCTATACCCCCGCGTACCTAATTCTTCGAGAGTTGCGAACCGCGTACCCGAACCTGTACCGCGTACCGAAGCGAATTGTGAACCGTGTGACTATGTTTGCTTGTAAGACTTGAGTAAAATGCCAATAAAAACTTTGAGAGCTTAGCAAGTTATGCCATTGCCGACATACAGTGCGGAAGCGGAAAATCGTGGCAAGGGGAAGTCTTGCAAGCACAACCTCAAATAGATCTTTAGGAAAATTTTCCCAAATTTAAGGTTTCATGTCTTCAGTGATAGAGGACAATCTAGATGATTTTCCTATGTTGCTATCTCGTTGAGGCTTCTTAGTGAATATAGGCTCTATTGAACAGAAAATTCCATACTTTTTAGCTGTGATTATATGGCCACAAGTGTCAACATCAATGTCAAAAAGGCTATTGTCAAACTCGAGAGTCTAGGTAAACTCGTAGAATCTATATAAATTGGGCTAGGGATTCAACTTGTAAATTGGACGAAGTTAATGAGTTAACACAATTTGACAAAATATTCAAATATGAGATTATGCACGAAATAAAACCAAACGACTAGAAATTAGAGACTAAGTAAATACAATCTACATGGGTTGGTCTGGTGATGAAGACTTGACACCTTAAAGTGTGTTTCTCTCAAGGTTTCAAGTATCACTTCTTGTGTTAGGTTAGTGAATATAGAATAAAACTCTAACTATTGGGCTTCCCCGCAAGTAATTGGTCCTTGGGCCAATGGCCAGACATCAAGTTGAGAGAGAGACGGTTAATTTGTTTCAAATCTGTAGTTGTAGATCCAAAGAAAGTAAAAGATCAAATAGATAAGAAGTATAAATTAAAATAGATTTAGAGTATCTTTCACACCTCCTTCATGAACATATTACAAACTTGTATAATATAATATTTCTATTATATAGTAAAGATAAATAAAAACAACAAATCAAAGAGTATAAAGAGACGCTTGAAACTGAAGAAAAAATTAATTTATATTTAATGGTCATTCGATCGGTTTCGATTATCAAAAGATATATTTTTAGAAACATGCATTCGCCCGTTTTCAACCGTTCATAATCGTTAACTGGATGCTTACAAGCCGGACACATTAGATCAAACCCAAACCTCTAGCATACTATCTAAACCTCTCACTATTAGATCAAACCCAATGACTTTCATGTGATTCTTTTTTTTTTTGGACTAATTTGATTCTTGTTTGATTTCTGTTGATTTTCGTTTCTTGACTTTAGAAAAAGAAGCGGTGCAAATAGCAATCCTTATTATTTTTTTAATTAATTAATAAAAAATGAAAATTGAAACATTTATTATCTGCAACATAAACCCTTAAAACGCAAAAACCCATTTTGCTTAACCTACTTCCTCTCCGACCAACAAAAAGCCACACACAGGTATGTCAAACATTGTTAATCTTAGATTACCACTTTCACAAATAATAATCAATCTTAAATTATGTTAAATTCTTATTATGAATTCTGTTCAATATGATTCAATTTGTATGTTATATTTTTTCTGAGTTTGATATTAATACCATTTCATACACTTCCTCAGTTTTTTTGAAGATTCCGAATTAATCAAAATGACTCGCGGCATAAAACATCGCCAAAAGGCAAAGAACAAGAACAAAACCAAGGTACTATTATTTTGTGGTTCATTCAACCTTTTTTTATCGTTCTGTTCTGTTCTGTTTTTTTTTTTGAGTACATCTAATTTTTGTGTATTTGTGTAAAATTTGAAGAAACGGAGTGAATCATCGTCTTCTTCAGGGCCACAAGTTCCGGTTAAAGTGTGGCAACCTGGTGTTGATAAGTTGGAAGAAGATGAAGAGCTTCAATGTGATCCTTCTGCTTACAACTCTCTTCATGGTTTTCATATTGGATGGCCTTGTCTTAGGTAATTTCCATGTTATTGTTGTTAAATTTTAATAGTAAGACAATACAGTTATTAAGTTCGTTTTGGCGTCGGTGTTTTAATTCAAGAGGAGAATCTTATATGCCACATTTTAAGGCATTTGCATTGATTTCTGATTAGTATTTTTGATTATCTTCATGTTATGAATTTTGATTTTTTGGGACTTTTGGCAGCTTCGATATTTTACGTGATACCCTGGGCTTGGTTCGAACAGAATTTCCACACACAGTGTATTTCGTGACAGGGACACAGGTTAGCTTTATTTCTTTTGTGTGCCTATTCTTTTCTAGTATGTCTCATGAATCAATTTCGAGTTTGTAATTGTTCATTACGAATCAAATGGGGTAATGGACTTTTGGGTTTGGAATTCGCTTTATCGGATATAGGGAAGCGGTAGCCTCTCATTGTGATGCTATCTGCTAGCTTTTGTATTGTCATCATCGTAACTAGTGACTATAACTGCTATAAAGAATAACAATTAGCACCTCCTAATCATGTTTTACTAGCTTTGATTGTTGCGTATTTTGCTTTGATCGACAATCTCATTGATATGATGTTGCATATGCCCAGGCTGAGAAACCTTCTTGGAATTCTATTGGAATTTTTAAAGTATCCAATATTTCTGGGAAGAGACGTGAGCTGTTGCCGAAAAATACTAGTGACTCAATGGATGATGAGGATAGTGATAGTGAGGATGATAGTGAAGATGAAGAAGAAGGTGGTGCGGGAGGTCCTACTTTGCAGGCAAGATCTTCTTCATTTGAGTTTTTATTATTTCATTTCTTGACTGTTTTGAAGGTGATCTTATTGACATTTTCATTCTGTTCACATCTACAGTTGCGGAAGGTAACTCACGAAGGTTGTGTCAACCGGATACGCTCCATGACACAAAATCCCCATATATGTGCAACTTGGGCAGAATCTGGTTACGTGCAGGTTAATTTTAAAAACCTTATGATTTAGTTTCTTGATTGGTGCTGAACTTTGATGAATGATTAACTTATTTTTTGAATTATTTTGAAAATTCATGTGATACTGATATGGCAGTGCCAGTGTTCAATATGTTATGATAAAATTTATAACAACACATGTCAGTTGGGAAACTTCAAGTGAATTTTAGTTTGTTCTGTTCAACTATTATGTGTAGGACCCCTATTTTGATTTTAACATAGTAGTTTAATTTTATATATAAGCACTTTTAGAACATGTATCTATAACAAGTGTGACCCATGTGCAGCATCAGTACAATCAGTTTTGTACAAACTGGACCTTAAACTAAGTAAATGTTTGGTTAAGGCAAGCTAGTGTA
This sequence comes from Trifolium repens, assembly GCA_030408175.1. Taxonomy (NCBI): domain Eukaryota; kingdom Viridiplantae; phylum Streptophyta; class Magnoliopsida; order Fabales; family Fabaceae; genus Trifolium; species Trifolium repens. Next base: position 53,390,167 of record CP125842.1, on the reverse strand, counting down.
GAAACTTAATTTCTGAATTGATGGATCATATTTAGTTATTGATTTGTGGAACCAAAAAGTTGTTCATAATTTAATTAGGGATGAATTAAGATTATGTTAGTGTAGGAAATGAGCCATTATTTGGAACCCTTGAAGTTGTCTGTAGTATCAAACCTTTCCTACATGCTATTAGAGGCTAGAAGTACTAATTTTATTTCATCATATTAGATTTTATGATTTCTCTTGAACGAAGTTATCTACTGGGTCGGATGTTATTTTTGTTGTTCCATTGTTGTGGCTGAATAGCACAAATGATTCATGAATCACTATGGGAATAGAGGGAGGATACTATTAAAAGGATCAAGTTCTTTTCAGCAAATTGTACCGATTGATTTTGTTTTGAATGTTGTTATTTTGCCACGAGCTGCCCAGATTTTGTTTGCACTTATTACGCAAGCATTCATTTGACAATGTTCTACTAAGAAGTAAAGAGCGATAACTGAAACCTCCACATTAACAGCTGAATGATTGAAAATTTGCTAGTAAAGCAAGTATTCCGATTGTGTCTGTAAACAGTAGTTAGCTACAGTTGTACATGATTGTGGTTGGACTTCATTGTTTTAGTTATGGTTTTGCTTTTCTAAACCATGGAGAGACTAATTGTGAAACATATGGATTATATGGAATCACAAAACCTTATAAACTAATCTTTTAAATAAGGCCCGTAGTTTGTTTAGAGTACTATAATAGTTGTATAGATCAATGTTGCGATCCCACAACCTGACTGGCAATCCTACCAACATTAGTATAGATAATACTTCTGTGGTTCTATAACAGATCGGGATATAATACTTCCGACAAAATTCAAAGCTAGTATCTAGTTCGATTTGATATGATAAAGTATTGTACCAGGTATAATTTTTGCTCTTGAATACAGATGAGGTTACTCAATCCTAAGTATTGCAATCGCAACATATTGAAATATTTTAAAGTTCTTAAACTTTAGCAGCAGCAAATCTTAAGGGTTGAAATTTATATTTCTCTGCATCATCTCTTTCAATCAACGAAGTTAAACTCTACTTCATTCTTTACCGAGTCATTTTTGTATAAATCTAATACTATGGGTAATAAATTTGTAGATCTGGGACATGAGCTCTCATCTTACTTCTCTAGCTGAGACAGAAATAGACGGTGTCCAAGGAGTCGATGCAGTTCAGGTTCCTCTACAAAAATTTAAGCACAAAGATGAAGGCTATGCTATAGACTGGAGTCCTCTTGTTCCAGGAAGGCTTGTATCTGGTAATCACTGTTTTTTTTTGGCTATATTTTTCATGTCTTTTTATTTTGTTATCAAGTAGATATGAGGCTTAATGTTGATCTTCATGTTTGAAGGGGATTGCAATAACAATATTTATCTGTGGGAGCCTACATCTGCTGCAACATGGAATGTTAACACAACTCCTTTTACTGGACATACCGCTAGTGTTGAAGATCTGCAAGTATGTTCTCGTGTGCAAAGCAATTCCTTATGTTCTGGTTTTGATTAAATATTTAGGGCATTCCAATTTATTTACATATACGTATAATGAGAGTTCTATTGTTCAATGAATCCCTGCAGTGGAGCCCTACAGAACCTCATAATTTTGCCTCTTGTTCTGTGGATAAAAGCATTGCAATATGGGATACTCGTTTGGGGAGGTCACCAGCTGCGTCTTTTCAAGCACATAAAGCTGATGTGAATGTATTGTCATGGAACAGGTATTATAGCATTGAATTTTGGTGTTCCATCAACTCAATTTCCATTCTATATCTCCTCATGTTGTTGTACCTCATTGTACTGAGTAGGTTGGCCAGTTGTATGTTGGCATCGGGTAGTGATGATGGGACTATATCTATTCGTGATCTCAGAATGCTCGAGGTATGAATAGCCTGACTGTAGTTGTGAATATATTCCCCTTTGCCTATACAGAAAAACCATACAAAATTGTAAACTTTCTTCATTTAACAACGCCAAAATTACTGTATATGTATGATGCTCTCAAATGTCAATGGTGCTTTAGTTATGTGTTATCTGGTTTCCATTTTCTGACTAAATTTCCTTATGTCCTAGTAGCATATTACAACATCATCGATTTAAATTTATCTGAACAGACTTTCTCTTCCATTATCTCATTACCTTTGTACCTTTTATTTTATTCCTTTGAATGAAGTACCTGTAAATGCATTCTTGAAAGACCTTCTAGATGCACTTGGTGAAGAACTATCATGAGATGAACTAGATTTTGAAAGAAACTTTCATATTGTCTGATTTCTTCCGCCATTATTTTCCTTCTTATTAAAGATGATGTGAAAGTGCATTATTTTTTGGATAGGACGGAGAGGTAGCGCATTTTAAATACCATAAGCATCCAATCACATCCATTGAGTGGAGTCCGCACGAAGCTTCTTCATTGGCTGTTTCATCTGCTGATAATCAGCTTACGTAAGTAAATACGGTATTGAAATTTGAAAGTAATACACCTTCGGCAAATTGTTAGTTGAATTTCTAACAATTTCAGGGCTTATTCTGTCTCATATTATCTTTGGGTTTTACCCTTTCCTGGACAATGCAAATAACTTGAGTTGAGCTCTATAATACGCAACTGCCCTTTTTCTTCCTTTGGATTTTAACAAGTTTTGTAATCCTTTGCCACAGAATATGGGACCTTTCTTTAGAAAAGGACGAGGAAGAGGAGGCTGAATTTAAAGCTAGAACCAAAGAACAAGTAAATGCTCCTGAAGATCTGCCTCCGCAACTATTGTTTATTCACCAGGTAATTTGAATCACTTTGGTCCACATTTTGAATATGTTCGGAAAAACTTATACACAGCTTAGTCGAACCTATCTTATGACATAAATACATGCGCAAGTGTTTGAAATAAGTTTTGAAAATAGTTTATTTCATGTTTATGTACTATTTTCAGCTTATTTCAATATAAGCTAGGTTATGAAAACTGCTTAAAACTTGTATGATAATATTTTAACCACATTCCTTCTTTATACAAAAGCTTGTACATAAGTGTCTAATTTATCTGTTTACCGTGATCAAACTCCTTGATTAGTTATATTTAATATTTATCGTCTTATTTCCTTTAACTTGAAACAGGGACAAAAAGACCCGAAAGAACTGCATTGGCACACACAGATTCCTGGCATGATAGTATGTACTGCAGCAGATGGATTCAACGTCCTCATGCCTTCAAATATTCAGAGCACCCTGCCATCAGAGCCTGAGATTTCAAGGATCACCTCATAAGGCAGATATCTGCTATAGATTTTGCTATTTTAGTTTGGATAAGGTGTTTCGCGGTGCAAACAGCCAGAATCTATCTAAATTATGTCAAAGAAATTTTGCTTTTGTACTATTTTGTTTGTTATTTATTAATTTCCTTATCTGCTTGTGCTAAATTTTGTAATATTTGAATTGTTTTTTTATGGTGGTGGAAGCTCTGCAGAGATTTATGCAAACTTTGCTTGCATTATGTTTCTTTTTGATTATTTTTGCTGTTGTTAATGTTGGATGTTAATTAATTAGCAAATATTTGAAGCCACTTTCCAACGCCTATATTTTTTGCTGTTTCCATTTTATTCTAATCTCTTTTGCAATTTCAATGCCAAGCCCTTGTAAATATATCTTTTGTTTATAAACAAATCAAGTGGAAAAGTACTCAAAGAAAGAGTTGTTCAACTCTTTAACAAGTTATGAGCCTCCTCTATATGTTGAATTTCAAGTCATGTGTTCTCAATGACTATGTTCTAGGATTAAAATTAATAGCAATCATGCTTGTGAACGGTGCATGCATGAGAAGCGAAATGAAGAAATTGTCAAGTGTGTATGAAAGATGCTATGTATCTTGATAACAAGAATGATAACGATGAAGAAGTCATATAAATATGAAATATTTTGTGGTGTCATGTGAATTATTTAGACAAAATTACATGTATGGTCCTTTATCTTATTTTTTTGTCATATTTTGGTCGTTTATCTTTTATTTGCAACACTCTGGTCTTTTATTTTTTATTTGTGACACTTTGGTCCTTTATCTTATATATTTGTAACACTTTGGTCCTTTATTTTTTATTTGTAACACTTTGGTTCTTTATCTTTTATAACATTCACATATAAATCCTTTTTTTTCATATTTTTTTAATTAAAAAAATGCTGAATTTTATTTGTTAAGATATTTTTTTATTAAAATTAAATAAAACTCATAATTTTGATGAATATGTTCATCATCTTCATCAATTCTTTCATATCTTCATGTTCTTTAAAGGACCAAAGTGTTACAAATTAAAAATAAAGGACCAAAGTATTACAATTATATAAGATAAATGACCAAAGTGTTACAAATAAAAGATAAAGGACCAAAATATTAAAAAAAATAAAATAATGGACCAAAGTGTAATTTTGCCAATTATTTAACTTGTATGAGTGAACTGTAGTAGTATTAATTTAAAATATTAGAGTGAGTAGTAGTGAGTAAAATTAATATTATGGGCACTAGGCCTATAAATAAGTGTACATACAAAAGTTGTAGTAAAAATATCTTGTGTAAATTTTATTATCATAACTATCATAACTAATGTTAGAATTTACCTTGTTAGACTTAACCCTATAAAACCGATTTGTACGGTAAGAATTGTCTCTACTTTATAAATTATAAATTCATATACAAATTATCTCACATTATTTATTATAGAACTTCTTAACAGTATTGACCCACTTATTATCAATAAAAATTCAGCATTCAACTTATTCTAAAATCACTCATTCCCCTTGTTGCACAATCCTATTCCATTTTTGTGTTTTCATTATTTGATTTCAATTATAATTTTAACAAGGAGATATCATAACTTCAATTTTTTCTAATACACGTATATTAAAATAGTTCAGAACTATCAATATTATCTAGATCTATCATATAACAATATTATTTGATCTTATCTTTACTAGTATTAAGGTGAATAGGATAGAAACAAAAACAATGAAAGAATGAAATGCACATAATATGTGTGTTTGTGTTGTGGGGGGAGACTGATAGTACAATTGATAGCTGTTGTCGTTTGTGAGCCACCTGTCCACACTGTCACACACACACTGACTGTTCCCACTCTCTCTGCTTTCTCTGCTCATTCCAAATGGATGAAATCAAATCAAACGCCGCATTCAATTTCAAACTAACCATTTCTTTTCTTTCTTTCAACATTCTATTCTACTACTACACACTAACTAGTACGTTCCTCTTTCTCTCTATTCTTTTTTCCATGATTCATGTTCATTACAACAACTAACTGCTGGTAATGTCTTTGTTCTTCATTTGGGTTACTTTTTTTTGCTCCTTTTTCCAAACACTTAAATAATAATAATGTAAGTAAAAACTTGAACTTTTTATGAAAAAAAAGGTGTTTCTACCTTTTTGGCTTTACCATTTTCTAAGATATATAGGTTTTCAATTTTCAAAACACTTAGTTAGATAATAATCTCAGTAAAGATTTCATTTTTATGAAAAAGAAATGATTTTTTATGTCTCTTTTTCATTTCATGATTCAATTGTGTTTATACCTTTTATTGCTTATCATTTTCTGAGATAGATAAGTTTTCAATTTTTTATGACTTTTTTTCTTCAATCAGTTTTAGTGACTGTTGTGTTGATGTTGTTTTTGTATGATTAATCCATTTTTGCCTTGTAAATAAGTAGTAATAGTGTTGATTCTTTTTTAAATATTTAGCATATTCTCACACCTTTTAGATTGTTTTTATATGATTTCTCTGCTGAATACTTTAAAGGTTTATTCTTGATGCTTATTACATTTTGTGAATCATTGATGCAGTTTATAAGTGTTTCATTTCTTTGATTTGTTAAAATGTCTATAAAATCTTGTTATACTTTACCTTGTTTCTAGAATAAGCTACAACAATATAGTATTAGCAATCTCATTTAATTTATACTTTGCAGATTAGTTTGCTTAATCACTAAGCTTTTTTGATGGACTGGAATGCAAAACCACCAAGCTGGATGATCGAATTAGATCGAGAAAACAATGTTGGGCTGTTCGATATGCTTGGTGGAAGTGGTTATTCTGGCTCTGACCTAATTCTCGGTTCTACATCAAGGAGTTCAAAATCAGCTTCAATTGGTGCATCATCAAATAGGGACAGTAGAACAAAAGAATATCCGATTGAAAGTTCTCATGCACCGGAACTTTCTTCAGTCTCTGGTGAACCATTGCTCACTTTAAGACTCGGTAAAAGAATGTACTTTGAGGATGTATCTCCCGAAAGTGATTCCGAATACTTATCTTATTCAAGGGATCTCATGTCATCATCTTTAAGTGTTGGAAAGAAATGCAAGTCCAATGGTCAGAACTTACAATCTCCGCGCTGCCAGGTTGAAGGTTGTGGCCTTGACCTTTCATCGGCTAAAAATTATCATCGCAAACATAGAGTTTGTGAAATTCATTCCAAATCTCCTAAGGTGGTTGTAGCTGGCTTGGAGTGTCGGTTTTGCCAGCAATGTAGCAGGTAAAGGTTCTTAACAAATATATGAGTGTTTCGATAAAATTGACATGGGAAATAATAATGTGTTTTTTTGGTAATGATGAATTATTGTTAGCACATAAGTTGAACATTACTCAATCTGATTATTCCTGTCTTTTTTGGCTGGTGTTGAATAATTTGCTTTAAATGCTGAAGGTTCCATAATCTGTTTGAATTCGATGAAGAAAAGAGAAGCTGCAGACTACGTCTTTCGCATCACAATGCGAGGCGTCGTAAATATCGTCCTACTGGTGCTGTCCAGTCACGTCAATCATCTTTGATTTCCTCACGACGTGGTAATACTTATTTTTCTTTAGTTTAACATTTTATCTCATTATTTGCTTGCTATCTATTTTTTGGTTGTTAAAGCTGAAAAAAAATGAAATGTAGAAATCTAAGACCATGTTATGCATACCTTAGTTAACTATTAACATTGCTGAATGAAAAATGTTTGAAAAATTGAAATGCTTAACATAGCTTCTATCTGCTGTCCTGCTTATTTACTGAAGATTTTACTTTGCAAGTTACAATAGAACTTCTTAATTTTCTACAAATTCCTATCTTTTTAACCTCTTGTAAGTTTTGCTCATTTTACATTTATTTAATGGATCGATCTTATTGGATTTTCAATTGTCACACGTCTCGAGGATAATGATGCTTTAACTTAATGAATAAGTGAAGCATGTTCAAAAGTTTTAGTCATAACAATTGCATAATAGCCATGCAGAGTAATGGTCATATTATTTGATAATTTCTAATTTAGCCTAAGTCTTTAGAGAAGTAGGGTAGCATATCCTTGATTATAGCATGATACAAATAATTATCATGATTGTTTGGACTTGAGTGTGATTATGATTATCATGCATTGCTAAGCCGAATTCTTTACTAAACTAGATTTGTATGAGTGTGATATTCTTTAAAACCTGATTTGTAATACAACTTCAAATTTAGCTGCGAGTCAAAATTTAGGCGAAAGAACAGCCGATTTTAGTTGTTTTCTAGGTTTATTATAGTTAATTGCAAGCCATTCATTTCGCAATGATGCAAATTTTGCTGTTCTCTTCTATCGTCTAATATATTTTAGTTCTGCAGATGGGAAGCAACAGATGAATCCAGTTGCTTATTCAAAGACTAATAAAAATTTAGCCTTGAAAAACATACGCAACAACATGCTCCCCCAAACAAAAGATTTTCTCTTGAAGCCTTCAAAATACAACACTGACATACGAAGCTCCCTTGCTATGCTTTCTGATCATTCCGATGTCCATTTTACTTGCAAAGCCCTTGAACACAAGAGTATCAGTCCAGGTTATTTCACATCTTAATAATTGAGCCTCATGATTTTGTTCTATGTTTAGATTGCTACATTTATCATGCAAATAATGCCAGATTTTTGTGCTGAATTTTTTAAATTCTTGCAGGCGTAGAAGATTTTCTTACCTTTTCTGATACAAATGCTACACAAGACTTTACTTGTGCTCTCTCTCTTCTGTCAACCAATCCGTGGGATTCATATGCGACTAAATCCATTTCTCTCGATCATTCTAATCGCACAACCAGTAATGCTCAAGCCATAACGCATGCAATGAGTCTGCGCATGCCTCGTGCTTCATCAGAATCATGGTATGGTGATCATGATCAACATGTCAATTCAAGTATGTGGATCTCAAACTCAAACTGTGAAGATAGCAGTCACTTTCAAGAATTTCAGCTGTTCAGAGAACCTTATGTGTCTGGTTTTCACCAGATAGATTAACATGAATGTTCTTACCCCAAATAGTTTCAACTTTCAACCTAACAAATCTACCTGCAAGGTAGATTCCATCTTATTATTTCTGATTTATATGACCTTAGTTTTTGTTGTAAAGACTATGTTTATCGTCTTTGTCCATCTCTTCCCGTATTATTTTTGCGTGCAATAGGGTTAACTGCATTTTCAGAGTGGTGAAGCTTTAATCTGATTATGCCAAAAGTCATTTTCTGTCATAAATTTGAACACCGTTTGGTTTTTATTTTCATTCTATGATTTAAGTTTTATCTACAAATATACTATTTATGTTTCCAAATGTTTATATCTTCAATAAAGGATATACACCGACGGTGTACAATAGTTTTACAGTGGCGCATTCAACGAAAATAATTGTTTTGCCTAATTAGTAGTATGACATGAAAAATTATGAGTTTCTAACTTGCCATACCTTGGTTAACTCTATTTATAGTTCCTTTTTCTAACTATGAGTCTATGAAGCACGGAAGCGTGCATGTTTCAGTGTCAGACGTTCAGCTGTTTCCAATACGAAACTGACACATGATTACTTTGAAGTGTAGGAGTATATTTTTGTGCTTCATAGTTTGTTAACTGGACTTGAATCTCTCTAGTTGCCACCACCCTTCAACACGGTCTCTATTTTATTGCAGAGCATAGCATTGAAATGGACATTTGCTCAATTGAGTTCTTTTTAATTCTACATCAAATTTTTTTCTTTTCTTTTTTATAAGATAATCATATTAACTAGCTAGTTCTAAAAAAAGGTATCTGAACATAGTTCTCAAAATGATGAAACTGAGTGAACAAAATTAAGTAAACATTTTTCATAAGCTGGAATTTAATTTGGTTCATCGTTGCTTCACGAGCATTCATCCGAAAATATATCTTATTTGAACATGTATCGGTACACTGTTAATATGGACAATTCTAATAGGTCCACAAATAGTGTTTAATATAAAAAAAATTAATAAACATTATTTATAAATCTATTACAATTGTTCATCTCAACAAATATACCAATATTAAATATGTATGAAAAATAATTAATCTTTAAAATAAGTACAAGACTGAAATCTACTTACAATATATTAAAAAGAACTACTACTAAAATACCAAATTTGTCCAATCAAGATTAATAATATTTCAGAGTTTATGCCCTTAAATGTATTTTAACTATAAACTTAAAAAAAGATAGGAAGAAAAAAAAGATAAGCATCAAAAACCTTTCCATAAAAATAGCATCGGAAACTAGATCTAAAAAAAGATATTAATCAAATATATTTAACAAAAAAAAATTAAAAAAAATTAACGCATAAAAAAAGGAACAAAAATCAATATAAAAGATACACATACAAAATAGTGCAATTTTTTTAATGAAAAAATAATAATTGTTTTTTTTTAATGATAACTCAATCTAACATATAACAACTTATATATAAAAAATAAAAATAGAACAACCTAATAAAATGAGATACTTATTTATGAGCTTAAAAATAAAAGAACATAAAAATAGAAATAAAAACACAATGAACCCATTTGGATTGACTTATTATAAGTTTTATAATGTAGTTTATGAAAAAAGTTTATAAAGATAAAATTTTTGTTAGTGAAAACTTATTAATTAACATGCGTAAAAAAAACTTACGAATTTACACGAGACAATTGCTTTAATAAATTGTTTTAATCATACACGGGACAATTGATTTAATAAAAAAGGAATTGAATAATAAATATTAATTAATTTTAATTTATTACACAAAATGAACTCATTTGCATTGACTTATTATAAGTTTTATAAAGTAGTTCATAATTTTTTTTTATAAAGATATAATTTTTGTTAGTGAAAATTTATGAATTAACATGCGTCAAAAATGTTTACGAATTAACACGGGACAATTGCTTTAATAAAAAATTTTAATCATACATGCGACAATTGATTTAATAAAAAAGAGGAATTGAATAATAAATATTTATTAATTTTAATTTATTACACAAAAATCATACACGGGACAATTGTTTTAATCAAGAAATATTAATTTAATAAATTTTACAAGAATGAGCACAATGACGTCATTTATATTTTAATAATATTTTATAACATTTTTCTAAATATTTTATTATAAATTAATTTTATACTTTAGTATAATATCAATCTTAAATATAAAAAAAAAATCAATGGACATGACCTTTCACAAATAGTTTTTTTTTAAACAACAAAAGAATGAATTCTCATCAATAATAAATATAAACAAAACACAAGATAAAATATTTATCACTGATACATAAAAGGAATTGAATCAAAAATTCATACACGGGACAATTGCTTTAATCAAAAAAATTTAATCATACACGGGACAATTGATTTAATAAAAAAAGGAATTGAATAATAAATATTACTCAATTGCTTTAATCATACACGAGAGTGACGAGACAATTGCTTTAATTCATACACGGGACAATTGCTTTAATAAAAAAAATGTAATCATACACGGGACAGTTGCTTTAATAAAAAAAGGATTTGAATAATAAATATTTGTTATTATTAATTATAATTTATTACACAAAAATCATACACGAGACAATTACTTTAATAAAAAAATTATTAACTTAATACATTTTGCAAAAAAGAACACAATGACTTAACTTATATTTAAAAAATATTTTATTAATAAAAGTCAAAAGACACGTGCGATGCACGGGTCTCAAAAACTAGTTTTTATTAATAGATGTTACACAAAGATGTTTCTACTGCAACTTATTTATAGGCCTAATGAACTTAATATTAAGTCTTCCATTCCCCTTTAATGTCTTCATACTCTTAATTAAAAAAAAAAAAGTGCCCTTAATACTAATAATATTCACTCTTAGTCTCTTATGTTTTAAATTATTCACATGACACCGCAAAATGTCACTTCTCTATACATATTGTGTAAATTAATTAGATTTTGATGATGTTGTCTCTTTGTATCATGTGCTGAGGAAGCTTACCCGTGATTTGAATACAATAGAGACGCTGAGTAAATTAATCAAAAAATGGAGTTTGGACATTTTCATCCAGAAACATCGCTTACATGTCATTGGACAAGATTCAAGACTTTTTTTTTTAATTAATAGAAATCCGAATTCGATTACGAGATAAACAAGTTTTTGACACTTTCATAATCCTATTATCTATTATTACATGCTTCAATGTTTATTGATCGATTCTTTGCATAACGTAATCATGTAGTAGACTGAGTCAAAGCCCGTATCATTGAAGTTTCCAAAGGTATTATTATTATTATTATTATTATTGATTAATAATTAATTAATTTTAATTGTCTCTAAAATACAATAATCAATCAATTGTTTTTTAATTCATAAAAATAATAGCTAATTTATGAATTTAAGGACTTATGTACCGGTACATTCGAATTATTCAAATATATCGTAGAAGTTCCCAATAATCAATAATTAATTAAGCGGATAATAATTTAACACATAGCACTGACACATCAACATAAATGTGTCAAAGTGAATAAAGAGGGCAAAATCCAAAAAAAAAAAAAAATTAAAATAGGGGGTTAAAATTATGAGTTTTAAAACAAGAGGGTTAAAATTTCGGTTTTGTCAAAATAAGAGGTAAAACTGCTTTTAAGCCTTATTATTATTTTTGAAAAAGCCAATGTATTAAAATAAATGCAAACATAAGAAGTGGCTACAAATAAATGGAATTAGCAATTCATACAAGAAAAAAATAGCACCCAAAACCGCTCAATCAAATGAGCCACCTAAACACAACAAAGGTGATACCCAAGGATGAATATCAAAGATAAAATCATTTTTCTTAACTAGTGTAAACTACCACCAAGACCTCACCTTAATCTGATCAATAAGTTGATCAATCACAATCATTCCACATTATTAAAATAAACGATTATTTCATAAAGAAGCACTAAATTGAGCATCATGAAAGGTTAGAGCTTGAGATAGCACCAAAAACTCCTAACCAATTGAACATCCTATCCTATACTAAATAATGTCAAAAACTTTATATAGTGAAAACAAATGATTAACACTTTCATGGGCCCACACCCTCCCACTTAACAACCATTTATCTTTCTAAAACAAAGAGCTTTCTCCATCGCCCAACTCCATACTAACATTATTATCAAACCAACGATTGACCTCTTCTCCACCTCCTGTTATTAACATATTCACTAAAAATATTAAAATGATTATTAATTAGAAAAAATTATGATAATAAAAGTTTATCCCATATTACATTTTCTCTATTGTGACATGAAATTATATAAATTTATTATTGTAAAAAAAATCACAATGTTTTGATTTTTAAGTTCAGACGAACTTATAAAAGAAAAAAACACAGTTGAAACGTTTTTCATATATGCGATATTTTTAAAAGAAATGTCTCTAAATTCCATTATTCTTCCACCCTTAGTTGACCAGGGAAATTCAGCTTCTTCCATTAAAGTAATTGGTCGCTTTGTAGTTTCGTCCCACAGAAAGTGCAAAACCACATACCAATATCAATATTAATTAAGTAGAATTGTTTTTACACACTCCTTATTTAAGTATAGACGTGTTTTTTCGTGTGCATGTCCTAGCTAGTTCTCATATATTCATTTTACATGACAAAAATAAAAACCTCTGTCAAGTATCAATCATTCAATCCAGTGTACATATATCACATAATTCATAATAACATAAAGAATTGGTATAACGTGGCACGTTATATAGAGTGACTGCCTTAATAAAAAAGAAATAATATAGGGAACAACGTTAAAATACTTCCTAGTTGGTACTAAAAAAAGAAAATCCCAATTCGCCGTAATTTCGTTACATATTAAATTATATCTATAATTTATAAGATTTTAATAACTCTTTGTAATACACATATGAAGCAATTTGCGGGAGTGTCAGTAAGTCCCACATTATTTAGATAAGTGGAGGATGAACACTTTATAAGTAAGAGGACCCAAAAATCTAATACCTTAAGGTTTTGGGTTAAAATGTGGTGTTCAACTCATCTGTAAAATTGTTCTTGAGCCCAATGTGGATGATCCCCCTGGCTGCCCCCTCGTGACCAAACAGTGATATCAGAGCTGATGGTTCGACAAAGTGGAGGTTGAACACTTTATAAGTTAGAAGACTCATAAACCTAACACCTTAAGGTTTTGGATTAAAGTGTGGTGTCCAACTCACTTGTGAAGTTGTTCTTAAAGCTAAAGCTCAATATTGAGGATGATCCCCCGTGGCTGCCCCCAGTGGCGGAGCTAGGCCTAAAAGTTGGGGAGGGCCGCTATGATCACAAGTTTTTTATTATAACCAACCCTTTTATTGATCACAGGTTTGCTAGATTATTTCGAAATTGGTTTAGCTCTATTTTACCGATGCAGACTCTTAAATATATTGACAATTTGGTTAATTTATGTGATCGAAGTTGGTCTAAACAATGCGGTTAGGTTGTGCTTACAAGAATCATCAATATTGTTGAAACTATTGTCGCAATCAAGCTCGTTTTCATTACAAAACTGTTAATTTTCATACTGCGGTGAATCGTATTTGGCTGTATTTTTTGAGATAATTTTGCGGCTACTCTAATTGGTTATTTTTCTAAAAAATCTTGGTGTTACTTATGCTTTTCAGGCTAAGATTGCTGGGATGGCCGATTCAAAAAAAAGATTGTTGGGATGATGTTAGCTATAGTGATTGCTAATAGAAAGAGTTGGAATTTACTTTGGATTAAGAGTGATTCTACTATAGGGTAACTTACTCTTAGTTTTTAGAAATCCGTCTATGATTTCCTGGATCCATCATATGTTTTTCAATATCTTACATATTTATAGAAAAGAATGTTGAGTATGCCTTGAAATCTCAAGTTCAAAAGACCAGAAAATAAGTCGTAATTGGCGCGGGGTGCCATGGCCCAGATTTAGGCGCAGGGTGCGCCCAAGCAATGGAAGGCCTTAGAGGTTTTCGCCCGAGGCGCAAATGGCTTCGCGCCAGGCGAAGAGCGAGCCCAGGGAAAAGGGAGGCCTCGGCTAATTTCGCCCCAAGCGAAAGGGGTTGTGCGCCAGGCGCCCACGCGCGTCTATGAGTTGTGACTGGTCAGGATTTTTTTAAAGCGGATTTGTTTCTGTACAATAAGCATATATCTTTCTATAAATAGAGGTTGATTTATTCATAGAAAAATAGAAGAGCAACACAAGGAAACAAGATGTAGGGAATTATGATTTGCCACCAGACAAGGCTAATGTTTTAGAGAGAAACAAAATAGGGTTTCTCTTGGTACAACTCTAAGGGTATCTCTTTTTTCTCTTGTATCTCTTATTTTTCTTTTTAATAAATTTGAGAGTTAGCTTGTTTGTGGGGTGAGCAAATGAGTGCCAACATAGTTGGAATATCTTTATTTTTCTTGCTAATTTATCTCATTTGCCTTTAAAAAAAATTATGATCAACCCACCTCTCATGGGTTGGATTTCGGATTCAATCATTTAAAACGAGGAAACCATCAATTTGGTCAATGACTTTGTAAGGGACTCTCAAATAGGTCCCTTTCTTTGTGAATATCTCATAACGGTACTTGATTTTATCAAGCTGTCAAGTTACTCCATGTATTTAGCCACTTACTATCAATTAATTAAGTCACTTTATTTCAAGAGCTTATCAATTTGGTCTCTAACTCTATCCATTTATTATCAATTTAGTCCCTGACCTACATATAGAAGTACTAATATGAATACAATTTAACAGAGTCAGTGACTTTTTTAAAAGTCGGAAACTTATTTGAATGTAACTTTTACAAAGTCAGGGGTCAATTTTTTGTTTATTCAATTTAAAATCCACTCAACTCAATCAGACCTAGAGTACTATAAAAATTTAATTATCCTTTAAAAATACAATAGAAATACCACAACTGTATTGCCTCTTCTGAATTTCTAGGGCAAAATGTGTTTTTTTATCCATGTAATATTAGTGAATTTGAGTTTTAGTCCTTAAAAAAATATTTCCATTTGTCCATGTAATTTCATATTTCTTTTGTTTTAGTCCCTAATTTGACCATGTCAAAAAATGCTAACATGGCCAAAATCTACTGACTGGATCACTGTCACGTATTCAAGGGCACTAATTTGACATGTATCAAGGATGAAAACCAAAATTCGCTCAAATAAAAGGGACAAATAACATGTTTATGCTGCCTATATATATATACTCCCTCCGTCCCAAAATATAACCAAAAGTTGGTCAACAAAAGTGAATGTATTTGGTCCAAATCTTTAACCAAATACATTCACTTTTGTTGACTTATTTTTCATTATATTTTGGGACGGAGGGAGTATATATATATATATATATATATATATATATATATATATATATATATATATAGTACTTGTACAAATATAGTGGTGTTGGGCTTTTAGTGGCCTCTGTTGACTTGGCTATATGATGAATTATGGAGAAAAAATTAATGTGGAAACTTCCATTACCACAATAGAGGTAGTAATTCAGTTTATTTTTTTTTTAGTATTTGATAACCTAAATAAATGGTGTTAGGCTTATCCGCTTATAGTGGACTTTGCACTGAGGATGAAATATTCAACACATTTTTAGTGATTATAATTTGTTATATAGTATTGTATTTGATTTTAACATTTCAAAAGAAATAATAATGGTTAAGTAATGGTGAATCACTTGTGGGTGATTTTGGATTGAAGAAAAATTAATTTTTGTTTATATATAAAATTGGAGGAAGTATTTAGTAGTTAGTCTAAATTGAGCCATAAGCTATATTTGGTCAAGCTAAATAGGCCAAAATTATCCAAGCTCTAACGTTGTGACAAAGTCTTGTGTCTTGCTATCAAGGTAATTGTGTGTGTTGCCTGCATGTTTGGTAACTTGATGAATCATTATTACTGCTACAATGTTGTAGGTTAGCTTCCCCTAATGCACGAATTTAGTGTGAGTATTAAAAAATTCAGAAATATTTTAATTATTTTTATCAAGTTAATTAGTTAGGGTTTAAAAAATATACACCTTTAGATTGACATTTAATTCTCGTCTATTATCGCTAGATTTTTTTTCGGACAAAATTGCTAGATATTTTTAAATTCAATCATTCACATCATTATATTATTAACACACACACAATAAACCTTATGCAAAGACGAAAAATAAAACCCAATTTAAAAAATGATTTTAGCTAAAGAAAACTCCTATTAATTGTTTGCCGAACTATATTTAATTCACCAAATTTTTTCTGTATTAATTAACCCCGTCTCTAACTATGCAAATTTTTGTATCACACTAAGAAGATATTTTGCCTAGAACGTTTAATTTAATATTGTAAACTTATTTTGACAATGCGTTCAATTTAATTGTAACCTGACAAAAATACCATACATACACGTGTTAATGAGACAAACATTTTGTATATTTCAAAAATCTATAACGCTTATCCAATACCAACACAACACCACAACATATTTTGCAGTCGTGCTACCATCACCAAAATGCCAATGTCTCATTTTTTAAAGATTATCTTAAAGAGTGTCTCAAAAAACTTGTTAAAAATATAACAAAAAAAATATTAAAAGCATAAGTTAATGAAAGCATAAGTTAATGAAATACTATGTACTTTTATGAAGATGTGATGAAATATATGTTTAATTAGAATTTGAGGTGATGTTTTAGCATTTTGATTAAATAATTTAGTAGTTAAATAATTCACTTTTAATAGATAAATGAAATGATTGAGGTTTTAATTCTAACTTTATCATATATAATATAAAGTTGTTATCGACTGAACTAAGCTCGTGAGACATTATTATTATTATTACTAGCTGCCAAACGGGTACGTTCCGTGCTCGTTTATGTGATCGATATTTTTTGTTGTTTGTTGTGATCGATATTCTCTATTGTGCAAATATAAATAACTACTTAATCTTCTTTTTTATTGGACTTAGTTAATTGATAATTACTTAACCTCCTTTTTTGTTGTGGCTATTTATTAAGAAGAATTTTTTTTTATTATAAAAAAACTGAAAACCTACTTTTATGTGGAAGTTGTGCTTAAATTTTTTTTTTTTAGTTTTTTTAAGGGTAAAATAGGAATATTGAAAAAGTCATCCCAAAAATTTATATCCCCTTTATATATTAGTATAGATACAAAAAAATAGTTTATTATTAATCGTTAATTGGTTTAGTGGTGATTGACGTTGAATTTGATAAGAAGAACCACAGTTTGATCCCTTAACTACAATCAGGAGAGACTGGAACCACTCGATGTTAGAAGTAATCCCGAACCAGACTCAACTTACCATAAAATAAAAAAAAGAAAAAAAGAAATGTTTTATTTTTCTAATACTATTCGGTATTTAATTAATGCGACTCGCCAACCTCAATCCTTATTTCAACTCTCACAACGCAACCATTTCATCACACACACCCCTTTCATCCTTTCAATTTCAATCATTCCCATTTTCAATTCAAACTCCAAAAAACTTTATACAATCTAATCTCTCTCACAATCACAACACTATTATGCAGCAAGTAAACGAAAACAAAATGAGAAACCGTTACAATCTTGTTGGTGAAAAACGTTGGTCTGTAGTTCTATTAACATCTTTAGGAATAATCGGAGTATTCCTTTTCACAACAACAATACTCCAAACCTCAGACAACACCTTATTTTGTTCTCTCACCCGAACCAAACTCCAAACCACAAACCAAAACCAAAACACAAACCCAACACCGATCCAACTTCGTGCTATTCTTCACTACGCAACCTCACACGTTGTTCCACAACAATCCATCCACGAAATCACCGTCACGTTAGACGTCATCAAATCGTTAAATCGACCTTTCAACTTCCTTGTTTTTGGTTTGGGCCATGATTCACTTATGTGGGCCGGGTTTAACCCATTAGGTAAAACCATTTTTCTTGAAGAAGATCCGAAATGGGTTCAAACCGTTCTTAAAGACGCACCGGAGTTAAACGCTATAACCGTTAATTATCGGACTCAGCTTCAACAAGCCGATGAGCTTCTCAAAACTTATAGATCCGAACCGGATTGTTCTCCGGCGAAAGCAACGTTACGTGGAAACGAGAAATGTAAACTTGCTCTTCATAATCTTCCTGATGAGATTTATAATACCGAGTGGGATTTGATAATGATCGATGCGCCGAGAGGTTATTTTGATGAGGCGCCGGGGAGAATGGCGGCGATATTTTCGATGAATATTATGGCGAGGAATAGGAAAAGTTCTGGTGTGACGCATGTTTTTTTGCACGATGTGAATCGGAGGGTTGAGAAGGTTTTTGCTGAAGAGTTTCTTTGTAAGAAGAATTTGGTGAAAGGTGTTGGTAGATTATGGCACTTTGAAATTGCTTCTGTTGCTAATAACACAACCAGTGGTGGTGATGATTCTATTATTGGTTCTAGTTACTGTTAATTTAATTAAGTCATTTAATTTTTTTTAGCCTTAATTATGGATGATTATGGCTTCGGATTTTTCTTTTAATTCTGAGTTTGTTTATTTTTATTTGATAGAGATATAAAACGAGCGGTGCTGATAGAAAAACACTGTTTGTATGATACACCTTTACAAAAATTTACAGCTTTATTATTATTAGTACGATTCTATTTTGAATTTGTTTTGTTACATTTGGCGTGATTATAGTAAGTAAGTTTTGCTTTATCGTGTTTCATGATTATGATTAGTGGAATAATGATGAAATGTCGGTGGATCGGGATTTGGGATTATATAGGTGGACGGTTGTGATTCATTCTGCCATTCAACCGTTCATTTGCTGACACAAGCTTGTTCCTCATTTATCTTCTAATTTATAATTTTTTGTTATTTATTTGGAATTTTAAATTTGAATAGCCGGCTGGGAATAGGTTTTATGCCTTTTTGATCTCACTATCAACTATTTTATGGAATTTGATTATCCACTAGTATTTCAATTTGTAAGTAGTTTTTGACATTGATAGAAGTGAAGGTTCATTAATTTGTTTACTTTTGTGCGGCAAATTACTTGCTTATTTTGAACAAATGTGGGTAGAAAAAGTAGTACAGAGTAAGTAGAAAAGTATAGTCAATTTTGATTTGCCTATTTGTTTATGTAAAGATTATAGGAGTAACATGTGCAAAGATAATTTTAGTTTAGTTGATATTTATGCTACCTATTTATGAATAGGTTGTATAAAGGGAATTCCTTTTGGTGCCTTTGTTTTTTCGCTTATTCTTCTAATTTCTATTTAAAAATGAAAAATTTACACCTCTTGTAATTTTCTATTTAAATAGTAGACATGTAAAATCTTAAAATTTTTAAAATTTCATACCGTTCTCTACTTGGGTCGAAAACTATATTAGTTACTTGACAAGTTAACACCATATATATGTATAAAGCTCATCACAAGTGTCTATTTAATATAGAACAAGGGCATACTCATAAAGATCATTACTATTTCACAAACTCACATATACATATTGGACAACAATTGTATCGAGTAGTTATTAAAGATCAACATTTTTGCATAAAAGAATTGGATAAGCAGACAAGTCACACATAATATCAGATAATAAGCATATTCTTCATTGACCAACAAGAATTCAATTTAACTCTACTTATTGTTGTATAACTTGAGGATGAGATTAACTAACACACACGAATAAATATTTGATCTATCTATATGAGATGTTAACTAGTCCAGTAGCTAACACAATTCTCTACATAAGTAGAAAACAAATGTAAAATCCTGAAATTTTTTAAGATTTTACACGTCCGCTACTTAAGTAGAGAACTTTTTTGTTTTTATATTGTCCGTTACTTAAATAACAGAAACATGAAAATAAAAATTAGTAGAGCGGACGAGAAACTCAAGGAATGCTAAAAAATATTCTCTTATATAGTACGGTGGTGTTGGGCTTTTAGTGGGCTCTGTTGACTTTGGCTATTTGATAGATTATGGAGAAAAAATTAATGTGGAAACTCCCATTACCACAATTACCACAATAGAGGTAGTAATTCAAATTTTTTTCATAGTATTTATACTCCATTCGATTATAAATATAAGCAAAAAATCACTTTTAAGATTTATTGAATATTAGATAAATCCAATCTATATTATACATCAGATTCATTCAATATTTAATGAATTTAAAAAATAACTTTTTACTTATATTTAGAATATGAGGAATTATGTGATAACTTGTATAAATGGTGTTAGGCTTATAGTGGACTTTGCGCTACGGAGAAAATATTCAACACCATTTTAGTATTGCATTTGATTTTGACATTTTAAAAGAAATAATAATGGTGAAGTAATGGTGATGCAACTTATGGGTGGTTTTGGAGTGAAGAACTTAAAACTCTTTTAAAAAAGGTCATGGTAACCGGTGTTCTTGGGGCACTAGTTAAGGAATTAAAAGAGAAAATTTTTGCATTGAAAAGGACACTTTATTTACTTTTAAAAAGTTGACCGCACAAGTTTCAATAAATTTTTACTTTATTTGGAATCTTTAACGAGTGTCCCAGGGACACTATTTAACATTTTCCTTAAAAAAATATGGGCTACTCAATTTAAATTTGGGCCATGTGCTATATATTTTCTCTTATCTTATCTTATATATTCACTCTAGTCCTATATATAAAAAAGAAATTATTTTTTAAATTCATTATAGAATTGATATATCTAGACAATAATATAGTCTAGATACATTAATTTCATAGTGAATCTAAAAAGTAAAAAAATTCTTATATATATATGTCCGGAGGGAGTATAAGCAAAAATATTTTTTAGATACATTAAATAACTAATGAACTATTTCATATTGTGATAATCAATTATGTTTCTTTATGAGACTGAATGGTGTATTTGGTAGTTAGTCTAAATTGAGTCATAAGCTATATTTGTTCCAGCCAAATATGCCAAAATTATTCATGCTCTAAGGTTGTGACAAAGTCTTGTGTTTGTAGTATCAAAGTAATTGTAATTGTGTGTTTGCGTTAATGTTTGGTAACTTAGTGAATTATGGGAAATACTATACTAAATATTACGACATGTGTACTAACGAAACGCAAGAAATGAACTGAACTTAACTTGTTATTACTTTTTTTCAATCAATTTCCACTTTCCCATATTACCCTTGTATGGTAAGTTTGGAACAACTGTCGTGAAAAATCGTGAGTCTGCCATTCGTTTGGTATAACATAGCTCGTGAATTATCACTACAACTAGCTTCACCCCAAATGTACGAATCCAATGTGAGTATTGAGAAAGAAAAAAAAAATGTACGAATCCAATGTAAGTGTTGAGAAATTGAAACACATTTTAATTATTTTTATTTTTGACAAAACATTTTAATTAATTAGGATTTGAAAAGTATACACCATTAGATTAACATTTATTTCTCGTCTACTATCGCTGCATATTTTTGAAATCAGTTATTCAAAATCACCACTAGATTACACATTAAAATAAATGTAAAACTCACTTTGTCTTTTTTTATAAAAGATAGTTTGACAAAAAATTTACTCCTTTTTATAAAACTCTTTTACAATTATCAATGACATTAATTATTATTTTTCTAAATTTACCTTTATTTACTTTGCATAGTTTTTTTTTTGGTCTTAGATGAAGTGGTAATCCGCTGAAATTAAACTCACATAACTGTTAGGTTCCGGGTTCGAACCCGGGTTAAAACCTACGGCCTAGCAATTTCGGCATTTGCCAATTGAGCTAGGACTTCTAGACCTTTGCATAGTTTTTTTTAATAACATTAAATTCTCTTTTGTTCAATACAAAACACTACAATTAATTATAAGAGTAAATATGTAAAATCAATATAATTTGTCAATCAATTTAATACTCAAATAATCTCTAAATCAACACGATCCTATAAAGTGGATAGAAAATAAATAGTTATGGGATGATATAAACATTGTAAATATACATTGACTTGAAAAAATATACATCATGTTGTTCTATAACAACACATTTTTTAATTTGTGTGAAATTGTTAAGATTTGAAACAAAGAGTACATTAGTTAATGTAAAATAATATATAGCTGCGGTGTATTTAACATCATCATGAAAATATAGTTAGGGTTAATTTGCATCAGTCAGTGGAATTCTTGCGGGGATTGTCCCATTCGAAGCTTCGGGTAAGGAGATTTTTCCTCCGTGGGGAGGGGGATGAAGCGAAAAACTCTCCAGCGGAGACTTCGGGGTGGAGATCGGGGAAGAAGCATTTGGCCCTGCGGATTCTCCAAATCCGTCAATTGCTTAATTTTTTATGTTTTATTTTTTATATTTGAAAATTCTAGGTATCTATTTTGCTATGCATTATGATATATTTTGGTTATGAGTTTTGTATGATTATACATATTTTGCTATACATTATGGAGTTATTGGCTATGGAGTTTTGTATGATTATTAGTAGTGAAATGCTATTGCATTATTTTTTCGTAATGAATGCATTATGTGTTCTTTTTATTTTTTAAAAAAGAATATGAAAATTTTATTTTTTTTAATAAAAGAGAAAAAATAATGTCATACTACTGTCATAATTTTGACCGAAAAATATAATTTCTTTTATAATATTTCATATCCGTGGGGATCCGTGAGGACGAAGACAGATATTCCCCCGTGGTATGGATCGGGGACGGGAAATATTTTGAAGGACTGGGCAGGGAGTAGAGAAGCTTCCTTCATTCATTCTCCGCCCCGCTGACATCCCTAAATATAGCTCTTGAACAAGTATTGTATATATGTCCAAACAAAACTAAGAAAATACTATTTGGAATTTCAATTTTGAAAGTTGTAAAATGAACAAACACTTTAAGATAAAAAATTTCCTCCCGATATACTATGTCAGTAGCATCTACAGAATAAGGGCATTCAGGAAGGAAAAATATGAAAAACCTTATAATGGGGCATATCAGCAAAATCAATGGTGTGTATAGTAAGCCCCCTATAAACAACTGTGCTTGTATTGTAGATGGGTCGTATCAAACTGACTGAGTAAGGGCCCAAAACTGAATGAATATTCAATTTTACGGAAAAAAACAAAAAAAAAAACTTTAAGTATATTTGACAAAAACTGCAATAAAATACTTCGTATATTTTTGCAAAATAATTTCAAAGTAAATAAAAAAATTTGAGTAGTGATTTTTTTTTTAAAGTAAAATTTGAGTAGTGATCTTAATATTAATATAAATGTTAGATATATTGATACAAAAAAAGGGGTCAAAGTTTGCACCTCATTTTGGGGCCCCAGGAACTTTTCAAATGATTTTATTATATTATTAAATTCTTAGAATTATGTATTAGAAAAATGCTCCAAACATGAAAATGATAAAAAACAAAATGATCAACTAAACTTTACTTATGGGATTTACTTACTGATTTGGAGTGATTAAAAGAAGTTGGTGGAAATATCTGCAAAGATTCTAACCCTTAAAATTATTATAAAAATATGCAATGAGATGTTTTTAGGATTAGATTGCATACTTTGTGGTGTTGGAGATTAACATCTTTTATAGAGAGATGTTGAGGGTGTTGGAGCATTGAAGTGAGATCGTTAAACACAAAATAAAAACCGGTATCATTTTTATGCAAGAAGATGTCATTTTTATGCAAAGTACAAAGTATAATTTTATTCAATTGGCAAGTGCTTAATAATATCCAACAATTATTATATAGTGTCAGAAAGTAACCTTCAAAGAACAACCCTTTCTAAAGCAACAATGTCACCACGTTGGCCGACTCCAGCCAAAGAAAAGTGAAAAAACTGAAATTTGAGATGTGCCATGCTGGCGGACGGACTATGATGAAATAACTCTCATTGGAGTTACTCTTTGTCGTTGAGGCTTTGGTAAGTGAAGAGCTCTTGGATCATTTGGGTCAGATAAATGTTTCTATCGGGCCTCACTAGTTTTGCGGGGGGAGTTTTGACAATTCAGTTATTGTGTCGTTTTTTGAAATATATATAAAAATATGAAAATTTCTCATCTCACCCCCCATGTTTCTTTTTCACTCTCTAGAAGGCAAAAAAAATTCGGAAAACACGTTTCGAAAAATTTTTGGGGGTGAAAAAGTTCAGAAAATGTTTTCCGATTTTTTTAGGTGAAAAAGAAATTTTTGGGGGTGAGATGAGAATTTTTCTAAAAATATTTCTAAATAGATTTTCTTTAACCAGTTTTTTTTGTGTAGTTGCTATTTAATTCAGTTATTGAATTTCCATTGGTCAATGAACATTTAAATAATTTGTAATTGAGTTCATGTGTATTGACAAATTCATGCATCTAACAAATTATAAACTTTTTATATATACCTTTGCAGCATCCATAGTCCATATATTAGTAAGCAACTAAATCTTCTAAATACATTAAAATATGGGTCCCTAAAATTTTCTAGACTTAACAATGTAATTAAAGACCTAAACTAAAGTTTGAGTTTTTTTTTTAATAAGCAAAATATAATTTATAAGAAGTACAAGGGGTACTCAATCCTTACAAATCAAAGACAATCATTCTATGTGCTTTGAAAGCAATTTAGAAAATTATTACACCAATCAGAAAAAACCAAACTAGTATTAATTCCTACTCGACTAATAAACCAAGAGATGTACATAATTTGTTCCACTAAAACAGATACATTCACACAATCTCTTCTAAATAATATATTATTTTGTGACCGCCACATGCACCACGTCGTAGCTAACCAAATAATTTGCTTAACTCTCTTGCACTTCCTACCTTTAAAGAGACCACCAAAGTATAAAAAGTGCTGCTGCAAAGAAGTGCTTGAATTGAGACAGCATGTACCTAGCCAAGTGAATATAGCACGCCAAACAGCAGTAGAAACATCACAATGTAAAAATAGGTGATGCATGGTCTCTTCTGTCTTGAAACGAAAAACGCAGCATCTCTCAACATTATTATTGATAACTCCTTTGTGATATAAAGCTAATTTTTCGAGCAACAATCTCCAACAAAAAATGCTTACCTTCGACGGAACATTGTTCTTCCACAACTTCTTCAAAGAAATCACCATATTGTTATCGAGGTTGTCCACCACGTTCCTATTTTACAGCCAAGAATATGCAGATTTCACAGTAAAATACCCGTCTGCTGAGGGTATCATCCATCTATGCCTATCAGCCCCTGACAAGCGAGGACGAATCTGATGCAGCAAGTTAAAGAGCTCACGTTCATCTGCTGCCTCTCTTCTTGATAATGCTTCAGTCCATGATAACTTCCAATTCCAAACATTGTTATCCACCGAACCCATCATCGAAACAGACCTGCCTTGCTGTGATGATTTATTAAATAGAGCTGGAAACATAACTCGAAACGGTACCATTCATAACCATTTATCTTTCCAAAAGCAAAGTTATTTCCCATCACCAAGAACATTGCTAATATTAGAACTGAACCACCCCCTTCATCCTCACTGCCAAGTTTCCAAATATCACGCCACTAAATAGAAGATCGATTGAGCCCCTCCTTCCCTTCCCCAATCAAGAAATTTTCCGCAAACGACCCATATCTAAATAACAGCAGATTGTACCAAGGGGCTTATTTATCAATCATGCATCTCCACTTTCATTTACTCAAAAGAGAGGAATTAAAAATCTTCAAATTTTTTATTCCCAAGCCTCCTTTTTTCTTTTGGTTGACAAATTCAATCCATAGTCACACGGTTCGCAATTCGCTTCGGTACGTGGTACGGGTTCGGGTACGCGGTACGCAACTCTCAAAGAATTCGGTACGTGGGGGGTATACATAGTCAGTATACTATTTAAGTTCGTGGTACGCTGAAATTTAATAATCGATACGCCATAAAAAATATAACTAAAATAAATAAAATAGATGATGAAAAATAATAATATATTAAATAAAAATAATTTACAAAACAAAATACAAAAGTATTTCTCCTTATAAGCACAAATTATACTTGTTTTTCTTGATACTTCATAGTTTATGCACTAACAGCAAGTCCCACATCGGCTAGTTCATGTGTCATTGGGAGGAAACTTTATTATAAATAGGTGTGTACTACAAAGCCTTGATACACAACTAAACATAATCAGTGATAAATTTTTAAACTGGTGGGTCCGGTAGTGTTTCACTTCTTTCCAAGTGTGATAACACTCCACAACTCCCAAAGCAGTGCAAGTAATAATTAGTTTAAAATGTTTATTTGTTTATTTTTCTGTTTATTTGGGCATTGTCTCTTTTAAACTAGAGAAAGTTCACTGGTTCACGGATTTATACGAATGCAAACGAATTTTCCTGAACCGGGTTCGCAAAAGCACCGCGAACCGGTTCGCACGAACCGGTTCGCGGTTCTCTGTCCAGACCGCGAATTCTGTGACTATGATTCGATCCCAACTCACCCAACAAATCTTCTTGTTATCCCTCCCACCTCCTCATAGGAAATTTCTTTGGATACTCACCAATTCCTTTAACACACATGACAGTGACTTAAAAAAAGAGAAGAAATATAGCGGTAGGCTAGAAAGTACGGAATTAATGAGAGTAACACGAGCTCCTATAGATAAAAGGCGCCTATTCCAAGTACTAAGTCTTTTGTTCATGGAATCCAAAATCGGTAACCAAGTGGATCTTCTTCTCAGATTAGTCCCTACCGGTATACCAAGAAACCGAAAAGGGATAGAGTCAGTGGCGGAACCAGGAAAAATTGTGTGGGTGGGCCACAAATTTTTTTAAATAAAAATATATGTTAATGTAGAGCACAAAAATCTATCTAATAATTTTTTTTATGAGCTTATAGTTTATTTATAAAATTAGACTGTATAACTTAAAATGATATAACTTGTGTCAAAATAATGATTTTATTCTAATTTTAGCTTATAATTTATTTTGATAAGTTAATTCAATTAGCTCATAACTTAATATAGTTTATTCTAATTTCCTCTTATTACCTCACTAAAACATATTCCTTTATGTCATATGTTACGTCAATTGCTAATTTTACCCAATAATATAAATTCAATTAGTTATCTGTTATTTTTTGACAAACAAAGTCAAAGTTCATTATTATAAAATTAGACTATATAACTTAAAGTAATATTTTACGTATATATACTGAGTAATTTGAAATCATCAATAATAGACTATAAACTAATATGTGTGCCGAGTTCTTTATAGTCATCAATAATAAACTCTAAAGTAATATTTACATTAATATTTGTACAAATATGTAGACAGAATTGCTTAAAATAATTTATAATATAATTATATTAATAATCTACCTATAAAAAAATTTATTATTTTTGAGCGGGGGAGGGCCGTGGCCATTCTCAGCCCTCCCCTGGTACCGCCACTGGACAGAGTCAATACCGCAATGCAAGAACGACGAAGAAGCACGCAAGAATCTATCTTCGAGGTTTATTCCGTAGATCTTGCTCTTCTGAAAATTTACTTTCAGCCCAGACACAATCTCAAAGCTCCGCAAAACTGTTTTTATGGTCCAAAGGTTGTCCCAACTCCCTTCCCCACAAGAATAGTATCATCAGCGAATTGAAGAGTATCAAACATAATATTGTCACTGACCTTATAACCATGAAACAAACTACTATCCACCGCTTTGCGCATCAGCCCCGTGAGCCCTTCCGCAACAATCAAAAAAAGAAAAGGAGAAAGGGGATCCCCTTGCCGCAAACCTTTACCAACACTAAAATCCTTAGTGGGATTGCCATTTACCAAAATAGACATTGAACTTTGAAAAACACACGCTCGAATCCACCTCCTCCAACCTTCCGCAAAGCCCATTCTGGCCATCAAGTAATCCAAAAAAATTCCAATTTACGGTGTCGTAGGCCCTTTCAAAATCAACTTTAAACATTAAGCATTTATCATTTCTTCTTTTTGTCAAATCTAACAATTCATTGACCACACCCCGTCTAAAATTTGTCTATTAGGTAAAACTGCTGATTGGACTTCCGAAATTAATTTGCCCAACACAAGCTTGAGTCTACCGGCTAGAAGTTTTGACAATATCTTGTACATACAAGACACTAAGCAAATGGGACGATTATCTGAAAGAGCTTGAGGATGATCTTTCTTCGGAATGAAAGTCAAAAAAGATGCCGTGTAAGCTTTGGCAAAGTTACGCTACCATGAAATTCATGCAAAAATTCCATAACATCACCTTTGATAATATCCCAACAAACCTTGAGAAATCTAAAATTGAAGCCGTCTGGCCCTAGACATTTACTACCGTCGCTATTCCACACAACCTCCATAACCACCTCCATTGAGAATGGTGACAACAAAAGGCTATTATCTTCTTCAGAGAGAGACTGAAACTGAATACCATTGAGATTTGGCCGCTGCTCCCACCTTTCCTTGATATTATTATCAAAGAAATCCTTCACGAACCCTTTAACCTCCTCAACCCCTTGAACCCATTGAGCACCATCTTTAAGGGCTACCAATTGATTCCTTCTTCGTCTATTGTTTATAGAATCATGAAAAAATTTAGAATTCGAGTCACCTTCTTGAAAATATCATCTTACATGTTAGTTTTGTAAAATTAAATTAAATACGATTCAAAATTTTAGCAAGAATTTAAGTCTATTCAAAATCTATTGGACAATTTATTATTAAATCTTCTGTTATGGATATGAGAGAGTTAAATTCAATCTAAAATTCTAATAATAATGTTAGCAAAGAATCTAGTAAGATTTGTTACAACTTCATTCTTATCTTCGTGTGTGAAGCAAAATCATCAACTCCATTTGCGTCATTATTAAGTGGAATGCATGACCATATTATATCCACATATTACATGCCCATTTGTTCAATGGGCCATACCAACGAAACCCATTAAACTATCACCTCTTCTCTTCATTGCATTTTTCTCTTGTTGCCAAAACTCTTCCTTGCAACTTGACAAACAATAGTAATACACACTACATTAGCTTAAAATAAGTTTCAAGCGGGGGATAGAAGATATCCATTACTGATTAAAAAAATATAATAGTATTTTTTAATTATTAAGATTATTATAAATTTGCGTCAAAAACAAAAAGATTATTATAAATTTATGATTTGATTCTTAAAATTTATGCTAGGATCAAAGACTTTAGAGGATTAAATCTATATTTTTGCATAGACTTGTGATTTTAAAAACTTGATTGCTTAAATTGACTTTTGGTCACCTTCTTTTAGAAAGATTCTCATCCCACCCCCGTAACTCTCCCCCCCCCCCCCCCCCGATTTCTATTTTTACCCCTAATTTTAAACTTCAGAACGCGTTTTCCGAAATTATTTTTGCCTTGAATACGAATTTCGGAATGTATTTTCCGAAATTTTGATGAATTTGAACTAGAAAAATTTCGGAAAACACGTTCCGAAGTTTTTGTACAGGGGTAAAATTGGAATATTGGGGGGTTAAAAAGAGTCATGGGGGGTGGGAAGAGAAAATTTCCTTCTTTTAAAATAAAATGAAGCTTTGGTCCAATTTCAAAAACCGGTTTTTTTCCTCCAATTTATTTTTTCACCCCCATTTCATTTCTGCTGATCTAATATATTCATCAATAACACGACAGTGCCTATATAGCCACACTGAATCTCTATGGCAGTTAGGGCTCACAATGAACCGAACCAATTTAAAAAAAATTGAAATTCGATTTGACAATTAATTCGTTGAATTTGGTTCATGTCAAATAACTGATTATTCCAAAAGCTTAAGCTGATATGATAGAGCTACATCAATGATTTTATATTATTTCTAACACGCCCTCTCACGTAAGAGCCCACTTAGGCTTGAAGTGTCGATAATACATAGGCCCACCTACCATATGCTTAAATTTCACTTTTTAATTAGAAAGTGAGGGGAGCAGAGATCAAACTCTAGACCACTTTGCCATAGAGGCTCTGATACCATGTCAAATAACTGATTATCCCAAAAGCTTAAGCTGATATGATAGAGCTACATCAATGGTTTTATATTATTTTTAACAGTTCATGAACCAAATGAGCCGAACTTAAGCTAAATATTAAGTTCGTTAATTAAATAAGCTGAACTTGAGCTATATATAGTTCAGTTTGATATATATATATATATATATATATATATATATATATATATATATATATATATATATATATATATATATATATATATATATATATATATATATGGGGAGGAATCAAATTACATCGGTGTAACATTCGAGTAATGTACACTGCTCAATAACGCTTTAACCAATAATTTTTTTATAAAATCCACCGTTGGATTGAGAGCAATCAAAATTAACGGTTTATGCGTTTTTATTGAATACCATTAATCTTGATTTGTCTAGATAACATATCAAACGATTTTAGATTTTTGTAAAACTCGACATAGATGATCTTTATGATATAAACTTTCAATCTAACGGTGCATTTTGTAAAATTTGTATTCGTTAAAGCATTATTGAGCGGTGTAACATTACTCAAATGTTACACCGGTGTAATTTGATCCCTCCTCTATATATATATATATATATAATACTTTGAACAGGGTCGACCCCGAGTTTTTGGAGGACATATGCAAATAAAAATTGTGGCCCTTTTTTAATAAATAAAAATGCAATTTTTTAAAAAAAAAAACTCCCTGATTTAAATTGCAAATAACATAAAAAAATAAGCATCCCTATAATTAATATAAAAAGATTCATAGTATAATCAATAACAATAAAATATTTCCTAGCTACTTAAGCTGAGTCATTTTTCCAATATTTTTTAAAGTAAATTCGTTAATTAAAAAATGTATTAAATTTTACCCCCCTAATTTATAAATACTACTACTCACTAAAAGAGATTATGAATCTAACAATTGGACATTTACAATTTTATTTAATATATTAAATTTTACATCTCTTAATTTACTAATATTACTACTATATAAAAAAAATTAAGACCTTCATTTTTAGGAGGTCCGATGACACGGCACATGTTGCACAAACATTTAATAATAATAGGATAAAAATGAGTAATATTAAAATTGGTAAATAATGACATGCACAATGATGGATTTATAAAATAAATAGTCTCACATCAGAGTGTATATAAAAAATGGAGAGTAAATAGAAAAAGAATTCATGTCGAACTCTTGAATTAAGTTTCGAGTTGAAAACGAACATAACCTAATGAGCCGAACCGAACTACTTGTGAATTCTAAATGAGCCCAATTTGAGTTGAAAAAAGAGTTCGTTTCAAACTTGAGCCGAGTTTCAAACCGAACCAATTCTTATCGAGTCGATTTGAGCTTAGACAAATTTGACTTGACTCTTTTCCATCCCTAATGTGAGTAAAAAAAGGTCACCTAAAGACTTCCATATCATTAATAAATACGGTCACATAAGCAAAAAGGACCCAAAAAATTGGATAGGGTAGAAAATTCAGAAGAAAAAAATATTAGTAAAATTTGGGGGGGGGCAAAAACAGGTTTTAAAATGAGAGGGCCAAAACTTCAATTTTTTTCTCTTAAAATAGGAACCAAAAATACATTTATGTCAAATTTTATAAAATATCAAAGTTATGATAGATGATCATATAAAACATTTCAATCACATAATTTATTAATTGAATATTGTATAATATTGTAATCACACTTAATTTATTTTAATAAATTTTGTATAGCTCTCTTAACTTTGAAAAGAAAAATAAATGGTCTTCTCATCTTTATTCGAAATTTTCCGTCCAAATATACCCTAATAGGTTAATGAAAAGATACGGGTTTGTGAAATTACCATAATGTAGAGTAATGTGTAGAGTGTCGTAAACAATTCGGAGCACCAAATTTGATTCATAATCATAAAAAAGTAAAATTAAAAAATTGAGTATTTTTTTTGTTGTTGTTGAAATTATTGAGTATCTTAATGCCAGCAGTTTGATAACAAATAAAGCATTAAGCCCAATTAGATTTGATATGTCATCCTCAAATAATTGCTTTGAACATGTAAAACACCGACCAGGGGATGTAGTTTGGTTAGTGGAAATGAAACTAGTTGTTTTAAGGAAGCAAATGGTGGTTAGAATGATAGATATGCTATTGCAATCAATAAATATTTGAGGTCTACAATACCATAACAATGTTTTATAAATAATAGACAAGACTTAGCTATATTGCATTGCTTATAAAGGGACCATGATTGTGATTTAACTGAAATGTTGCATTGTGTGATATATACTTTTTTTCATGCAACCATGTGCTAGTAATTAGTGCTGCTAATATGAAATTATGTCTTTTTTAGAAATTTAACTCGATCAGATCAGCATTCTCATAGAATTATGTCGTGTCTGATAATAGGATACAAACACACTATTCATAATTGAGGATTTACGATATCCAATTTATGTTGAGAAGTGGGGTCTTCCAAATTTTTCCTTCTTCTAAAAGGCAAAATTATGATTTAAGGCTTTAAAATTTGACTATTTTCTTAGATTGGTCACAAAGTTTTATTTATCTGAATTAGACACTTACATGTAATATTGTGATATTAAGATAACTGACATAAACATATATTATATATTTATCTCTTTTTTTTTTACGATTTATCTCTTTTATTTATTCATTCACTTCTTTGAATATAAATTTTCAAATATAAAAGTCATATGAAACGTCTTTATGAGCGATAATTTGAACTCACAAACCTAAAATGAGCAAATATTTCATCATCAGTGTGAGAAATAATAAATGAATATTTAATTATTATTATTATTATTATTATTATGAATAAAAGTATTGTTCACCACCAGTGTGAGACATGATAAATGTATGATAGATGACAACAGCACCAAAGAAAAATAATTTAAACGAATGTGTCAGGAAAATCAATTAGAAAAAAATTATAGGGCCATTCTGAAAAATGATCAAATTATTTCAAGGACTAGGGCCGGCCCTGTGGGTGTGCAAAGGTGAGTCACCATGAGAAAGGATTCTCTGCAGTAATTTACCCCCTGCAGTTGAATCTTGTCCATTCATTTTTTTTTTCCATTACATATACTTTTATTAAACACAATAATTATGAATGGTGGGGATATAAATTGGGCTTCCTTTCCTCCAGTTATATTCCTACTGGAGAGGATCTGCTCTCGAGTCACCGCACAGGGCCTCAAACATTTAAGGGTCTCCAATTTTTTATATTGGTCTATTAAATTTTTTATATATGTAAAATAAATAAATGACTTTGTTACAACTAAAAATATTTTATTATTCTAAAAATTAATAATTAAATTTAATAGATGTATTTTTAATTTTATAAGGAACTTGCGGTTGCCCTTCCAAAAAAAAAAAAGTAACTTGCAATTGATTTTAAAAAAAGAAGCAACATTACTAGAAAATTGACAATGATATTAACTTGAAGATGTATTTCAATGTTATTGTTAAGATATGTCTCTTTTGGATGTTATTTATTAATAGATGACTATTTTTTTAATGTATTTTAAAATATAAATAGAAAATGACACTTTCTAATTTTTTTGTGTTTTTTCATTAGGGGTCTATTCATTATATTTAAATAAATAGAACCTCTAAATAGTCGGGACCGGCCATGTAAAGGACCAATAATTCAGAAAAATGTTGATTCTACAAAATGTGGGTAAAAAAAACTTCAAACACAAGCATTTAAAAATGTTTTATTTATTTTCAAAAAAATCACTTAAAATTGAGTTTATTCAGGCCATGCATTTCCATTCAGTTCATATATGCATTGCAATTTGCCAATTTGCATGATCCTTTTGGATTCCTTTGTTGTTGCGGAATCAATAAGCAAAGAACATTCCTAGTAAAGGACATCATTGATTTGTGTGGGAAAAAGAACAACACTCTCAGTAACTACTAATGTGCCCTTGTTCTTAAGTTCTAAATTATATAACATTTCAATATTTGATTGATCATAAAAACCTCCAAAAAAAAAAAGCTGACATTATTTTGTCTGACTTATTGGTAAGTTGGCCCCAAATATTTATCACTATGTTTATTTGAATTCAAATTCACAATGTTCATTACTCAGTCACATGCTAAAAGGGGGTAGTTTTAATTGCTTCTGAAGATATTAGTATGAGATTTCTAGCTTTTATTAAGATGTGATCGTGAAATAAATTCAAATGGCAATAAACTATAGGTTCAATGTTTGTGAGTACAATGCAAGAAAGAAAGAATGTACCTAAGATTAATTTTACAAATTGTTCTTCAATTAATTGTGGTCACAAACTCATACTTGATATGATGATGGCCCCAACTAGGAAACTGTACCTAAATTGTCAGAGGCTCTCTCGTGGCATGTCTTTGGATATGTGATGTGGGTGCAATTCTTGGTAGCCTAATTAATTAGTAGTGGGGCATTATAGTCCGAATTCAACAATGTCTCCCCATTTTAATCTAGTGGGAAGTGATTTTTTTGAATACTCTAATGACTTAATTGAACTTCAAAAAATCATACTAATGACTTAATGAATGTGAGATTAAAATTGATCAAATTTTGTTGCCACAACTTTTAATAATCTATCCTTAATTTCTAGTTGGCAGAAATGAGCTAACAAATTCTAACAAATCGTTAGTTGGTTTAATGGTAATTGACATTGAACTTGGTAAAAAGGACCACAGTTTGATCCCAACAATTGCGATCAGAAGAGAACTAAAACAACTTGATGTCAAAACTGACTCTCAAACTAGATTAATTTGATGATGAAAGAAAAAAAAAAGAAAAAAGAAGAAGAAAAAAAATGAGCTAACAAATTCTTGTTTTGCTATCTAGATATAGAGAAATTAAGGATTCATGCACCATCTAGATTATGATGAGAACGTACGATAACATTAACAAAATTAACCAACTACTACAGAATTATTTGTAAAATACTACAATACAAATTAAGGTTGTTAGTTATTGGTTAAATTCATTTAATTATAAGATTAAAATAAATTCAAGATAATATAAATAAATTCAAGATAATTATAAGATTAAAATGAATTAAATAAAAGTTGATAAAGAACTAAATTATTCGACATAATTTAAATTCATGTTCATTTTTGTGAAACACCATGTCTATTTATTTTTTGAGTCCCTCAAGATATATCATATATGGAATGATACTTATAATCACTTTGACGCTCAAATCGGTAAGATAACTCAAAGTGAATATTTTTTATTTTGTGTGATTATAATTATGTCCTGGTACAGGGTAATTTTTATCAGATTGGGCCTTGCACAATGGACCTTGATATGATGAAGGCATAACGCCTATTTCTCCGCCCCCCTCCGAAATATTTTTCCGAAAAAAATTTCAGTGGAAATTTTGGTAAATATTGTCACTAAAAATCCAATTTTAAAATGTGTTTTCCAAAATTTTTACATTTTTGCATGAGAAAATAAATCTGGGGGAAAGAAAAATTGTCTATGCGTTATGAGTCAAATAAGCATCGAGTCAATTCAAAACAATACTAATAATTTTCTAATTAAATCAAGTGATTTAACTCAAAAAGTTAACAAACTCCATTTAAAATATGCTTAATTTGAAAGAACTTAAATTTAATTCTTAAATGAAATAATTATTTATCAGATTTTACATATCTTTTATAAGCACCAACACAAACTTAAACATCAAACTCGATTGACATTGATGTTATTTTTAAAAATAACATAACTAAAAATAATTACACAACATCAACACATCTTTAATGAAAAATGTCAGCGATATTAAATTTTAATTACCTCTCAACAAGCTAACTAAAAAGATAATTTATAATTGAATTAATTATTGAAGTCGCAGACAAGTTAGCTGTATTTATCGGTTTATATTTTACTCACAATGACAAATCATTTGCAAGCCCAATTAGTTAGATAGAGAGTAAGTTTCAGTACTAATGACGTATAACATGTTATTTGTCAAGATGCATGCATATACGGTACAACCATAGAATAATAATCCAACATCAACATTACATAAGACACATAATTATTTTTATATATCGATGATAATGATGTGATGATAATGAAAAGGCTTCAATATCTTTCGTAGCTTTTATGGTGGTTTGTATTTGTTTTATCCTTTTGTTGTTAATGTTGGAAATTAAGCATGCTACATCCTTGATCATTTCTTTACCATATTATATAGTTTTTGTATATACTTACGTGGGGTTTTCATGCTGCCTCAAAAAATGACATAGAAACAATACTTTGTATAAATAAATTGTGATTGTAGCCATTTCTAGAAGCTCTATATTACTGTAACATGTTACATCTATGGCAAATTTAATATAAGACTTTTAAAATAACAATTAATGGGACTAATTCCAGTATACGGTCACGTATGCGTAGTTTGGATTAAGATGAGTCGGAATTTTAATATAACTTAGGGAATTGACTTTTGAAATTATTTATACTTAACAACTAATTAATTACTATATTATGATTACAATAATGTATACATTGAAGATAAAATCACAGTTTGATTTTCGATTAGTCTAATGATTCCAATTTCATTTTTTTTTTTTTTTGAAAGTATTCCAATTTCATTTTTAAAATGAATAAATAGTGTTTTTCCTTTCTTTTATTCAAATAAGTGATTTTTATATATATATTTAGTTTTTCATTTTTGGGTGATTTCATCGTCTAATAGTGCGACGCTGTGTTATTCGTCGTCTTCGTGCGGCGTTATTTTGTTTTTCATCTTGTGCGGTGTTTGTTCGATTCAAATTGTCAGATTAGCTCGATCCAGTGCATATTCAAACAATGATTTTGCCATTATCAATGTTGCAGATCTGGAAGCATGAGTATTACAGACACTATAGTTTCATCATATTTGTAGGCATTTTGCCGTTGTATACTATTAACTTGGATGTTGTGACTCTGTGAGTTTGTTTGCAGATTCATCTTTTACAGTTTTTAGCGATTTTGAATTTGTATTGTACATGTATTCTACAATTTTGAATGAATGAATATCCTTTTTAGTAAAAAAAAATAGATATACTAAAACTTTGTACCAAATTAAAAGAAAAAAATAGATATATTAAAGTTTATATTAAAAAAAATACTCCCTGTAATTTTAAATATAAGTAAAAAGCAACTTTTTAGGTTCATTAAATAAAACATGTATATGAACCTTTATTGTTTAGAAACGAGTCAAGATTTTCTCCATTGTTGAGAATATAAGTGTGATGATGTGAAATTTCGTAGGTCCGACTATTTAATATATATTTAAAAATCATTCAAAATTATAGTATTGGAGAGAGAAAATACAGAGGATCTCAACTTATTTAAATATATGTTTTATTCAATAAACATAAAAATTATTTTTTACTTATATTTAAAACTGGAATAGTACTAAATTAATTTTAAACTTCTTACTTATCACATATAACATCTTTACTAATTGAGTTATCCTACTGCGTTAATTTATTTTAGTGTAAAAAAAAATTGATTATTTTTTAACATGACAAACCAACAATGTTACTATGTTAGATTGTTAGCTAAATGGGTCAAGGGAAGAGTAGGGGCGGCTCTTGGAAATACGTGTAATCAAGGAAATCATACAATTAGCCTCCAATTTTGCAATATTACAGTACGATGTAGGGTACATTAATTTTCAATTTTAATATCTAATTCAAACATGTGGGCATAAATTGCATAACGATCCTTCTAAAAAAAACGTTGGCATAGATCGAAGTGTGGACCTTGCTAAATTTTGGGTACCAATATTTTAGGCTCAATCTGTATTGTACTAGTCAATGTGTCGAGGTATCTAAGGAAAGGTCGAAAGCTAAAGATTTGGATCTCGAGCTATTTTTTGCTTTTTATTGAATTTTTTCATATTTATATATTTTTAACTCCCATAATTTTTTTAGCACCGTTATAGCCCCTCCTAAACTTTCCGTTTAGCTTCGCCACTGCAGTCCTCTCTCCTTTTCTCAATTTAAGGGC
The DNA here is from genome assembly GCA_030408175.1 of Trifolium repens. NCBI lineage: Eukaryota > Viridiplantae > Streptophyta > Magnoliopsida > Fabales > Fabaceae > Trifolium > Trifolium repens. The sequence continues at coordinate 53,351,890 of CP125842.1, read as the reverse complement.
GGATTTTACCTACAAAGTAAAAGAAGTAACACGGAAGGGAGAGCAACGAAAATGAATAAATGGTTGAAATCAAGACAATATATTATGAACAGCGTGAAAAAATGGGTAAGAGAGGATCCAAATCCAAAAGCTAACACTTGAGGAGAATATGAGAAAGGCGGATTCACTCACTACCTCACATGTTTCTCCTCCTCCATATTCTTTCTATATATGGGAATATATATATATATATATATATATATATATATATATATATATATATAATAGCTGTAGAAAATTCTTTCACTTTTCACAAATACAGAAAATACTAAGACCTAAATTCAGAATATTATTTACTAGAATTCACTAAAAAAAACACTACTCCCTCCGTCCCAATTTAATTGACAAAGTTGACTGTTTCACGCATGTCGATGCATAGCTTTGATGATTAATATTTTTAATTGTATAATAGTAAAAATTATAAAAATTTGATATTTTGAAATTCCATCTCACATTTGATGTGAGATTTCTTAACAAAATTCTACGCATAATTCAAACAATAGAACTTTCATAGTTTATTTTTCTGAATTACCCTCTCAAATAACTAAAAATAAATTATTGATACAAACATAATCTTAATACTCGTGTATAATTGTTGTTAGAAGTGTGGATCATATTTTAGACTTTTACTTTTGTCATTTTATTAATAACTTGCGTGTCCTATGTCTTTTCCATTTTACCATTCCGCTACTTAAGTAGCAGACGGTGTATGAATGAGTAACTTTTAGAAACTAAAAAAATCTACATGAAAACACCCTATATGAAATTTATGTCTGCTACTTAAGTAGCGGGCGTTATAAAAATACAAAATTTGAGAGAGAAACACCCTAACAAAAATTTCTCATTTTTATAATATCCGCTATTTAAGTAGTAAATTTTGTCCGCAACTTAAATAACAGATATTATAAAAATGAGAATTTTGAGAAAAAAACAGTCTCCTAGTATAAATTTTTTTAGATTTTAAATGTAGAATCGGTTACTTAAATAATAGGCAGAAGTATTTTGATAATTTTGTAGGACAAAAAATTAAGTAAGGTAACAAAAGTAAAACTCCAAATTTTAAGCATAAAAGAGGCGGCCCATTGGGTCATATCTATCACTATCAAACTAAAGTGCGTGATTACTCTTAATTAACTAAAACAACTAATCAAGATATGATTTAATAAATGGATTAACGTAATTATCTAATGGTGCATATGCACTTTATCTTGATCAGCTCAGTCAAAGACAAATATAAACACCCAAAAAGAAAAAATTGAAAGTAAACTAATTGTGATTACCGACCTAATAATTTTTCTTACCTTAATTAACTTAACTATAAATGTGAGCCACAACTTAAAAGTAAATTAAACCTTTATTTTTAAAGAAAACAGCTGTTAACACTTGCATGAAAAGTTAATTGAACTAAGGTTAACTTCACTTACCATTCACGTAAAGGGTTGTCTTAAAAATTGCCGGCAATAAGCAATTTATGTTAAAACACATCACATTGGCTTCTCAATTTGAACTTAACAAGTTTTGCACTTTTGCTTATGTTTATGGAAATAATTAGTTGACGCTTCCGAATCTATCTATAGTAAGTTAACATAATAAAGAGAAATCCAAATTGAAATGCTTTTACAATTCATTATTATTCACCTTTTTATGATTTTTCATTCTTCTACCAAAATTTATCGACAATCAAATTATTCTCAATTGACCATGAATGATGACAGTTAAAAAGAGAAGCATTAGTGCGTTTAGGTAGCTAGCCACCACCCATTTTTGCCTATTTGACTAACTCTCACTCATACTAAGCTTTTTCATCAATTTTTCTTTTTAATATTTGTTTCCTCATTTAATTTTTATCACTGTACAATAGTAGTACAATAATAGGAGAGATTATGGATGGTGGCACATTTTTTAAGAAAATGTGCATATGTTTAAAAAAAGATTAAAATAAAAAATTCAATAACGTATATTTTTAAATAATTAAATAATATTTATTTTGCGCGACATTCAATGGTGAATTGGTGGAAGAAATACTCACATATAGAGATTGAGTCGAAATCTGATGAATGAAAAAGGAAATGTACCTGCAAACACACTTCGACGCTCAAATTAATAAAAAGCGGAGGTGGAGGCATGTAAGAGTAAAGACATACATGATAAGATTATAGTGAGGTGCCAATAGGTGTATTATTGGGCCGATGGACATATCGTTGAATTTGGCTAAGATAATTTGTTTAAGAGTCCGAGTCTAATTTCACACGAATCAATATAATTTTTTAAAATTCAAATAGTTTAGTGACTAGAATTTTACTTTTAAAATAAATAAACAAGATTATTAAGATTCAAATCACGGTCTCCGCACAATACATGCAAATGCAATGTTCTTATACTACCAATTAAGTTATACTCACAAGAACTGAACCAATATAATTTTGATAAAATAAGTAAAAAAAAAAATGTTTCGAGGGAATAGTTGTAACGCCCCAAACTGCTTTTAGGATGACCGACAGACCCCACAAACCAACACGAGTCTTTTCAGCGAGCTTTGTCATCACTTGCACACTTTCCGGGAAACTTCCCAGAAGGTCACTCATCCAAAGACTACTTCAAATCAAACACGCTTAACCGTGGAGTTCTTATGGAATGAGCTACCGAAAAGAAGATGCATCTTGTTGGTATAGGTAGTATTCATCAATCCTTATAAGCCTTCTTTCAACCATGCAGTCTCAAACTTGCACAACCTCAGGATCTCTCTCATTCCAATGTGAATTCAATTTTTGCCTAAAAGCTGTCAGGAGTCGCACATTGTCATGCTTCGTGCACCGGCGACTATTTCCCACTCTCATCAGCCTCGGATATTACAATAGTGATAATCTAATAATTAATTCTTAGAAGTGAAAATAACAGAGAATGTTATGTTACTTAGCTTAGCTATGTGGCTTGAAACTTACTCAAAAAACATGGGCCAGTAGTGAAGCACGTGAGTGTGATATATGTTCGGTATACGAGGAATGGAAATGGGCCCAAATGAGAAGCTAAATGCGTTTAAGCAACATCATATAACTCAAACATTGGTTCCCTTTTCTGAATCCTATTTATGGTTCGTTACGCTAAAATCTCGCAAATTCCAAACACTGTAGTTTAAAGAGCATATTCAGGAATGAGAATGACATAAATTTACGTTACTTGAAACCGACACCAACGTTTTAATGTTTAAAATTTTAGTAATCATATTCTTGGTTACTATAGCTAAATTATTCTCACAGGTTCTTTCCTGATTTGTCCTATTTACTTCGATTTTATCCTAATCTAGCAAGCAAACATAGTATATTTTGTATATATCCAATTGTTTGTAGTTGCTTGTTTGATCACATGTTAGAATTTGTGTTTTCTTGTTATCACTATGGTTTTCAATATAATATTCGAGTAATTTGGAATTCGACTGCAAATATGTAAAATTTGATAAATAATTATTTTATTTAGAAGTTAAATTTAAATTGGTTTCAAATGATTCATTACTCGATAAAACTTATTAATTAATCACTTGAATTTAATTTTTTAGATAAATTCACGATGACTTTTATCCAATAATTTAAATAGTTACACTTACTCAATAAAATCCTACTAAATACACCCATAATATTAAACGTTTTATATTCACTAAGTTAATTTAAGGGAATGTGCGGACTACTCTAACCCTTTATAATTTGGAAGTATTTATCCATCAATCAATGAGAACAAGCCACATAACTAGATTTGTATGTGATTTCCACTACTAACTTGTAATAAATTTGTGAGGACCACGTACAAACTTATTTATGTGGCTTAATCTCATTGATTGATAGATAAATATCCCAAAATTTGAAAGGGTAAATTAGAAAAAATCTTAAGGAAATTATCACACTATATAGTTGAACAATATTAGACTAAAAAAAAAAGCTTTGAACAATAATTAAATCTTTTTTAATTAACAAGTTATATATTTCCATTCAAATAATCAATATTCCCTCCTATTCTTTCTGTATAAATGAAATAAGGGCATATGTTATACATAGAAACAATATTTGAAATTGTGTGTACTTATAATTTGTCATCAAATTTAAAAAGTAAATTAAATATATGAATTATAACAAAACATTTCCTCTATTGAATCACTAACATGTGCTCTTAGAGCACATGAAATAATAATATTTTTTCTGATTCTGTTTATATGTTTGTAAGAGAAAAATAAATCAACAAAGTTAATTTGACGTATTTGTCTAACATGAAAATGTACCAACTCGTCGAACAAACAAATATAAATATTTTTTATGGGAGGTTATTAACAGTGGCGTCGCCACATACACCCGAGGGGGTTCAACTGAACCCCCTGGACTTAAAAAAAATATACGTATAATCCTATATAATTTATATTTTGAACCCCCTCATTTTTCTATATTGAACCACTGACCCAATTAAACTCAAAACAATTTTAACTTACTTATTTTCAAATTATATTCTATCTTTATTAGGGCTGACAATGAACCTAAATAAGTCGAATAAAGTTTGAGATCGATTTGACAATTAATTCGTTTAACTTGCTTGGTTCATGAACTAAATGAGTCAAACTTATGCTAAATATTAAGTTGAAAATTAATTGAACCTAATGAGCTGAACCGAACTGCTCGTAAACTATAAACGAGTCGAACTCGAGCTGAAAAAAGAGTTTATGTCAAACTCAAGTCTAGTTTCTAATCGAACCAATTCTTATCGAGTCTAGTTTTGATGTATTGACTTATGATGTTTTATGTCTTATATAGTATGAAATTATAAATATTATCTAATTTTATTTATTATTATTTTATATAGTATTTAAAAATGTAAAAAAATATATATATTTAATTAAAAATAGTTCGATTTGTTGACCTCCGGTCCGACCTATTGAACTTTGAACCGGTATGTACATCCGTTCAATAATCGATCCGATTCTGATTTGTTTAGTTAACTAACCCGACTATTAATTTTGATAGAACATTTTTTTTGATGAATTTAACCTTAGGATAATCTTTTTTTAAAATATTTTCTATTTTTTTGTAAACTATTTCTTAATTTTAAGCCGTTTTCAATAAAAAATTTCCATTTAGAAAAACAATTGCTAACTAGAATATAAAAAATATTTTGAAGCAAAAATTTTCTTAAAGGAAAATAGTCTGAACCCCCTGCTCCAGGTTCATGGAGACGCCACTGGTTATTAAGATACTTTCTTTTTGGAAAATTGAGAAATGGTTTATATATATTTGTAATACATAGATTATTTGGACAATTGTGATAAAATCTAGAACATTTTCGGTAAAGAAAAAAAAGGAAATCTATTGCATGCCCTTTTCTAACATGCTTTTTTATTAAGACTCATAAAAAATCATATTCAGATAAAACAATGCATATAATGCTAATTTAGTGTGACAGGTAACCGTCTCTTACAACTTTGTTCAATATTGAAACCGACATTTAGGTCTATTAATGAATAGAAATGTAATAATATTTGGTGAACTTTTTGTTACACATTTATTTAAATATATACTAATATATTTGTTAGGTGAAAAATTATAATTAGTTCAAAGATAATATTTATTAAATTTTTTATTTAAATTTTATTTGTTGACATATTATAATTATCCATTTCAGCAATGTACCTGTTCATGTCCAAATTAAAAATATAACGAAGTATATTCACAGTAATATTTAAGACAACATTAGAAATGATAGATAATTGAAGATGACAACAAAAATTAGGAGGCGCATGCATGATCTCTTTTTTAAATTAATTTTGACTTTAAATTTAATTAGAGGATGGCTTGGCATGGCATCAACAACCATAAATTATAAATAACAAAAATTGGTGCATCAAATTTAAAATGACATCAAATATAATAATTTTTATTGACTCAATTTGTCCTTATGTTTACAATGGATAATAATAATAATAATAATAATAATAATAATAATAATAATAATAATAATAATAAATAATATAAAAACGGATATAAAACTAACTGAGTAGTAGTTTTTTGGTTACATATATAATACATACAAAGTTTTTAGTAAAAAAGTTATTATCAACAATCAATATTAATTCAAGTGGTAAGAAATTTTTAGTAAAAAAAAAAAATGGTAACAACATTAACGCAACCTTGGTTGTCAAAATTAATTCCTAACCTTATCAAATATTTCCTCTAATTTTATTTACAAGAAAAAATTTACTTTTTAAATTAATAGCATGTTTAATATATTTGGTTCATATTATTAACCGAATATTTCAAACATTCTATAAATCAAGAAAATAGATTTTATTTTATAATTAGGATATGAGGAAGTAAAAAAATAATAAACCAAAAACTATCCAAAGTGCATTTGCATTACCACACTAATCCCGGTATCTTTGGTAAGGGTTAGTCACCGAATATGCGTTTGCAAAACATTTTCTGCAAATGTCATACCTTATTTCTTTAATTTACTCATGGAAAGTACAATTAATTAATTAATTAATTAATTAATTAATTAATTAAACTGTTGTTCTTGTTCCTGTATAAAAACGTGAAACTTTAGCCTTTGTTTTTTACACTAAAACCAGCTTTGCCTAATCAAATCCCACTTTGTTGTCATGTCTACTGTGTGGTTTATTTTATTATTTTATATTATATATGATATGATTGAAACTTTTCTTTACCTTGGGCGGTTTAGAGGTAATTTCACATAATTGAAACTAAAACATAGTCTTTTCATGACATGAAACTGGAACATACATTCGCAAATTGACAAAAAACTCCATTATCCTAAAATTGTAACCTCGTTTATCATGTTACATAATAATTAAAAATGATCTCAATTATACGATTCTGATCAAATGATCTGTATTTATTACAGCGTCCTACTGTAACAGCAGGAAATTCTTTCCCCTACTATATATTATGTGAAAAAATGTACCTTACACATTTAACAGCGAAAAAAAACCGTTTCACATATACTCCAATCAATTATATATAATTAAAAATTCATTTTTCAGATCATTGAATAACATGAATATAATCTATAGTATGAGATCGACACCAAATAGATGAAGTATGGTGGTACATTGTATTTACACGTGGTAGTGATACATGTTTTCAATTTTTGAGGATGTCTAGTTTTTTCTTTTATGGATTTAAGTTGTTTGTTTTTCTCCTTCTTGACCAATTTGAAGAAATATGTTGAGCCTAGCTAGCTAGCTATAGGTTAAGGTACATGAGAGAAACTCTTACTTGGAAACAAGCCCAACACATGTCAATTAGGTACACACACATAATTTAAAAAAAATTAAATATAAAAGGATTAATTGATGATAGGTGATGTGATTTTATAATTTATGTTTAAATTTTTCTCTTTGATGTGTGTGTGGCTAAATAAAATTAATTTGAGATGATTGTGCCTATAATAGAATTACTCGGTACATGAATATTCTCCCACCACTTGCAATGGACTGGTCTATGTGGGCATTGTGGGGATGGGGTTTGAATATTGCAATGATTGTCTTCCACTCACTCACCATCTTAACCTTATCTTGCTAGTTTGTTTTTGACAAATTCTCATACATGAGAAATGTAATACTTTATCTGCTTACAAGATTTCCTGATAATTCATCATGATTCATAGTTGTCTGATTTAAAATTGGCAGTTAAGATTATTTGATATAAAAACACAGTTTTTAATTATATCTGTTCTATCTAATATCAATAGTTCAGATTAAAAACTACATAAAACAGTTACAATAAAAAATCCAGATCCCTTACGATATGTATTTCTTTTGAATTTTTCTATCTCAATTTATTTATTTGCCATTTAAAATATAGAGACATCATATTTTCTTTTTAATCCACTATCCTTATTTATTAAATCTTAATTTACCAAATTCCTCTACTAATTAATACTACATCAGGTCTTTTTATTAAAACTAGCCGCCAAACCCGTTTGTGTGATCGATATTTTTTTTTGTTTGTTGTGATCGATATTCTTTATTGTGCAAATATAAATAACTACTTAATCTCCTTTTTTATTAATGGACTTAGTTAATTGATAACTGCTTAACCTCCTTTTTTGTTGTGGCTACTTATTAAGAAGAAAAAAATATTTTTTTTACTATAAAAAAAACTGAAAACCTACTTTTATGTGGAAGTTGTGTTTAATTTTTTTTTTTTAGTTTTTTTTAAGGGTAAAATAGAAATATTGAAAAAGTCATCCCAAAAATTTGTATCGCCTTTATATATTAGTATAGATAGTTCATTTTTTAAGTTCATCAATAACAAATATTATTATTATTATTCTCTTTAATTTTGGAGGTGCTTAGCTTCTTTTGTTTGCGTACGGACGTTAATTCGTGGTTAAAATTGTAGAGGTAGTTAATTCCACTTACCATATATGCACGTAATAAAGTTGAAAGAAGCCTAGTTTGTCCCATGAATGGGAGGCATAATTTGTTTAAGAGTCCGAGTCTAATTTCACACGAATCAATATAATTTTTTAAAATTCAAATAGTTTAGTGACTAGAATTTTACTTTTAAAATAAATAAACAAGATTATTAAGATTCAAATCACGGTCTCCGCACAATACATGCAAATGCAATGTTCTTATACTACCAATTAAGTTATACTCACAAGAACTGAACCAATATAATTTTGATAAAATAAGTAAAAAAAAAAATGTTTCGAGGGAATAGTTGTAACGCCCCAAACTGCTTTTAGGATGACCGACAGACCCCACAAACCAACACGAGTCTTTTCAGCGAGCTTTGTCATCACTTGCACACTTTCCGGGAAACTTCCCAGAAGGTCACTCATCCAAAGACTACTTCAAATCAAACACGCTTAACCGTGGAGTTCTTATGGAATGAGCTACCGAAAAGAAGATGCATCTTGTTGGTATAGGTAGTATTCATCAATCCTTATAAGCCTTCTTTCAACCATGCAGTCTCAAACTTGCACAACCTCAGGATCTCTCTCATTCCAATGTGAATTCAATTTTTGCCTAAAAGCTGTCAGGAGTCGCACATTGTCATGCTTCGTGCACCGGCGACTATTTCCCACTCTCATCAGCCTCGGATATTACAATAGTGATAATCTAATAATTAATTCTTAGAAGTGAAAATAACAGAGAATGTTATGTTACTTAGCTTAGCTATGTGGCTTGAAACTTACTCAAAAAACATGGGCCAGTAGTGAAGCACGTGAGTGTGATATATGTTCGGTATACGAGGAATGGAAATGGGCCCAAATGAGAAGCTAAATGCGTTTAAGCAACATCATATAACTCAAACATTGGTTCCCTTTTCTGAATCCTATTTATGGTTCGTTACGCTAAAATCTCGCAAATTCCAAACACTGTAGTTTAAAGAGCATATTCAGGAATGAGAATGACATAAATTTACGTTACTTGAAACCGACACCAACGTTTTAATGTTTAAAATTTTAGTAATCATATTCTTGGTTACTATAGCTAAATTATTCTCACAGGTTCTTTCCTGATTTGTCCTATTTACTTCGATTTTATCCTAATCTAGCAAGCAAACATAGTATATTTTGTATATATCCAATTGTTTGTAGTTGCTTGTTTGATCACATGTTAGAATTTGTGTTTTCTTGTTATCACTATGGTTTTCAATATAATATTCGAGTAATTTGGAATTCGACTGCAAATATGTAAAATTTGATAAATAATTATTTTATTTAGAAGTTAAATTTAAATTGGTTTCAAATGATTCATTACTCGATAAAACTTATTAATTAATCACTTGAATTTAATTTTTTAGATAAATTCACGATGACTTTTATCCAATAATTTAAATAGTTACACTTACTCAATAAAATCCTACTAAATACACCCATAATATTAAACGTTTTATATTCACTAAGTTAATTTAAGGGAATGTGCGGACTACTCTAACCCTTTATAATTTGGAAGTATTTATCCATCAATCAATGAGAACAAGCCACATAACTAGATTTGTATGTGATTTCCACTACTAACTTGTAATAAATTTGTGAGGACCACGTACAAACTTATTTATGTGGCTTAATCTCATTGATTGATAGATAAATATCCCAAAATTTGAAAGGGTAAATTAGAAAAAATCTTAAGGAAATTATCACACTATATAGTTGAACAATATTAGACTAAAAAAAAAAGCTTTGAACAATAATTAAATCTTTTTTAATTAACAAGTTATATATTTCCATTCAAATAATCAATATTCCCTCCTATTCTTTCTGTATAAATGAAATAAGGGCATATGTTATACATAGAAACAATATTTGAAATTGTGTGTACTTATAATTTGTCATCAAATTTAAAAAGTAAATTAAATATATGAATTATAACAAAACATTTCCTCTATTGAATCACTAACATGTGCTCTTAGAGCACATGAAATAATAATATTTTTTCTGATTCTGTTTATATGTTTGTAAGAGAAAAATAAATCAACAAAGTTAATTTGACGTATTTGTCTAACATGAAAATGTACCAACTCGTCGAACAAACAAATATAAATATTTTTTATGGGAGGTTATTAACAGTGGCGTCGCCACATACACCCGAGGGGGTTCAACTGAACCCCCTGGACTTAAAAAAAATATACGTATAATCCTATATAATTTATATTTTGAACCCCCTCATTTTTCTATATTGAACCACTGACCCAATTAAACTCAAAACAATTTTAACTTACTTATTTTCAAATTATATTCTATCTTTATTAGGGCTGACAATGAACCTAAATAAGTCGAATAAAGTTTGAGATCGATTTGACAATTAATTCGTTTAACTTGCTTGGTTCATGAACTAAATGAGTCAAACTTATGCTAAATATTAAGTTGAAAATTAATTGAACCTAATGAGCTGAACCGAACTGCTCGTAAACTATAAACGAGTCGAACTCGAGCTGAAAAAAGAGTTTATGTCAAACTCAAGTCTAGTTTCTAATCGAACCAATTCTTATCGAGTCTAGTTTTGATGTATTGACTTATGATGTTTTATGTCTTATATAGTATGAAATTATAAATATTATCTAATTTTATTTATTATTATTTTATATAGTATTTAAAAATGTAAAAAAATATATATATTTAATTAAAAATAGTTCGATTTGTTGACCTCCGGTCCGACCTATTGAACTTTGAACCGGTATGTACATCCGTTCAATAATCGATCCGATTCTGATTTGTTTAGTTAACTAACCCGACTATTAATTTTGATAGAACATTTTTTTTGATGAATTTAACCTTAGGATAATCTTTTTTTAAAATATTTTCTATTTTTTTGTAAACTATTTCTTAATTTTAAGCCGTTTTCAATAAAAAATTTCCATTTAGAAAAACAATTGCTAACTAGAATATAAAAAATATTTTGAAGCAAAAATTTTCTTAAAGGAAAATAGTCTGAACCCCCTGCTCCAGGTTCATGGAGACGCCACTGGTTATTAAGATACTTTCTTTTTGGAAAATTGAGAAATGGTTTATATATATTTGTAATACATAGATTATTTGGACAATTGTGATAAAATCTAGAACATTTTCGGTAAAGAAAAAAAAGGAAATCTATTGCATGCCCTTTTCTAACATGCTTTTTTATTAAGACTCATAAAAAATCATATTCAGATAAAACAATGCATATAATGCTAATTTAGTGTGACAGGTAACCGTCTCTTACAACTTTGTTCAATATTGAAACCGACATTTAGGTCTATTAATGAATAGAAATGTAATAATATTTGGTGAACTTTTTGTTACACATTTATTTAAATATATACTAATATATTTGTTAGGTGAAAAATTATAATTAGTTCAAAGATAATATTTATTAAATTTTTTATTTAAATTTTATTTGTTGACATATTATAATTATCCATTTCAGCAATGTACCTGTTCATGTCCAAATTAAAAATATAACGAAGTATATTCACAGTAATATTTAAGACAACATTAGAAATGATAGATAATTGAAGATGACAACAAAAATTAGGAGGCGCATGCATGATCTCTTTTTTAAATTAATTTTGACTTTAAATTTAATTAGAGGATGGCTTGGCATGGCATCAACAACCATAAATTATAAATAACAAAAATTGGTGCATCAAATTTAAAATGACATCAAATATAATAATTTTTATTGACTCAATTTGTCCTTATGTTTACAATGGATAATAATAATAATAATAATAATAATAATAATAATAATAATAATAATAATAATAATAAATAATATAAAAACGGATATAAAACTAACTGAGTAGTAGTTTTTTGGTTACATATATAATACATACAAAGTTTTTAGTAAAAAAGTTATTATCAACAATCAATATTAATTCAAGTGGTAAGAAATTTTTAGTAAAAAAAAAAAATGGTAACAACATTAACGCAACCTTGGTTGTCAAAATTAATTCCTAACCTTATCAAATATTTCCTCTAATTTTATTTACAAGAAAAAATTTACTTTTTAAATTAATAGCATGTTTAATATATTTGGTTCATATTATTAACCGAATATTTCAAACATTCTATAAATCAAGAAAATAGATTTTATTTTATAATTAGGATATGAGGAAGTAAAAAAATAATAAACCAAAAACTATCCAAAGTGCATTTGCATTACCACACTAATCCCGGTATCTTTGGTAAGGGTTAGTCACCGAATATGCGTTTGCAAAACATTTTCTGCAAATGTCATACCTTATTTCTTTAATTTACTCATGGAAAGTACAATTAATTAATTAATTAATTAATTAATTAATTAATTAAACTGTTGTTCTTGTTCCTGTATAAAAACGTGAAACTTTAGCCTTTGTTTTTTACACTAAAACCAGCTTTGCCTAATCAAATCCCACTTTGTTGTCATGTCTACTGTGTGGTTTATTTTATTATTTTATATTATATATGATATGATTGAAACTTTTCTTTACCTTGGGCGGTTTAGAGGTAATTTCACATAATTGAAACTAAAACATAGTCTTTTCATGACATGAAACTGGAACATACATTCGCAAATTGACAAAAAACTCCATTATCCTAAAATTGTAACCTCGTTTATCATGTTACATAATAATTAAAAATGATCTCAATTATACGATTCTGATCAAATGATCTGTATTTATTACAGCGTCCTACTGTAACAGCAGGAAATTCTTTCCCCTACTATATATTATGTGAAAAAATGTACCTTACACATTTAACAGCGAAAAAAAACCGTTTCACATATACTCCAATCAATTATATATAATTAAAAATTCATTTTTCAGATCATTGAATAACATGAATATAATCTATAGTATGAGATCGACACCAAATAGATGAAGTATGGTGGTACATTGTATTTACACGTGGTAGTGATACATGTTTTCAATTTTTGAGGATGTCTAGTTTTTTCTTTTATGGATTTAAGTTGTTTGTTTTTCTCCTTCTTGACCAATTTGAAGAAATATGTTGAGCCTAGCTAGCTAGCTATAGGTTAAGGTACATGAGGGAAACTCTTACTTGGAAACAAGCCCAACATATGTCAATTAGGTACACACACATAATTTAAAAAAAATTAAATATAAAAGGATTAATTGATGATAGGTGATGTGATTTTATAATTTATGTTTAAATTTTTCTCTTTGATGTGTGTGTGGCTAAATAAAATTAATTTGAGATGATTGTGCCTATAATAGAATTACTCGGTACATGAATATTCTCCCACCACTTGCAATGGACTGGTCTATGTGGGCATTGTGGGGATGGGGTTTGAATATTGCAATGATTGTCTTCCACTCACTCACCATCTTAACCTTATCTTGCTAGTTTGTTTTTGACAAATTCTCATACATGAGAAATGTAATACTTTATCTGCTTACAAGATTTCCTGATAATTCATCATGATTCATAGTTGTCTGATTTAAAATTGGCAGTTAAGATTATTTGATATAAAAACACAGTTTTTAATTATATCTGTTCTATCTAATATCAATAGTTCAGATTAAAAACTACATAAAACAGTTACAATAAAAAATCCAGATCCCTTACGATATGTATTTCTTTTGAATTTTTCTATCTCAATTTATTTATTTGCCATTTAAAATATAGAGACATCATATTTTCTTTTTAATCCACTATCCTTATTTATTAAATCTTAATTTACCAAATTCCTCTACTAATTAATACTACATCAGGTCTTTTTATTAAAACTAGCCGCCAAACCCGTTTGTGTGATCGATATTTTTTTTTGTTTGTTGTGATCGATATTCTTTATTGTGCAAATATAAATAACTACTTAATCTCCTTTTTTATTAATGGACTTAGTTAATTGATAACTGCTTAACCTCCTTTTTTGTTGTGGCTACTTATTAAGAAGAAAAAAATATTTTTTTTACTATAAAAAAAACTGAAAACCTACTTTTATGTGGAAGTTGTGTTTAATTTTTTTTTTTTAGTTTTTTTTAAGGGTAAAATAGAAATATTGAAAAAGTCATCCCAAAAATTTGTATCGCCTTTATATATTAGTATAGATAGTTCATTTTTTAAGTTCATCAATAACAAATATTATTATTATTATTCTCTTTAATTTTGGAGGTGCTTAGCTTCTTTTGTTTGCGTACGGACGTTAATTCGTGGTTAAAATTGTAGAGGTAGTTAATTCCACTTACCATATATGCACGTAATAAAGTTGAAAGAAGCCTAGTTTGTCCCATGAATGGGAGGCATAAAAGCAACTTACTTTTTCCTTACACGGCCATGCCGTGAGAATTGATCAATTCATCAGCTCAATTGAGAGTGGATTTTTTTAAGTTGAAAAATAAATTGAGGAAATAATGTAGGAAATTGACCATTGGATTATAAGTGTAAGACAATATTTAAATATAAAAAAAATGAAGAAAATTTTGATGGTTGAAATGTGAAAATTGAAGAAAAAAAATTAAAATGATTCATTCTCATTTATCTAAGTTCAGATTCTCCCATTCATGATGATTCACCCCATTATTTATTAGAAGATCTAAGTTTGGTACAAGTAATTTATGAATTATATATATATATAAACAAAGGACAATTCGTTTGTGCTGTACGTAGTTTTATAGATAGTCTATAGATCCGATTAATTTAAGCTTGTTTGGATGAAAGAGTGTTTTGATTTGCACTAAAGTAATTTTTTGAGAGAATTTAAATTTTTTTATTTAGATTTTTTTATTTGCATATAATTAATTTGGAGAATTTTTAAAATAATAATAAGTTATAAAATATTTTGTCAAAGTTAAATTCTAGTGGTGGGTGGAGTATGCCTTGTACTTTCTCCTCGTTGTATCTTTTTCCTTTTTTATATATATACTATTCCTTGCTGTTTCAAAAAAAAAATTGTCAAATTTAAATTTAAATTTAAGAAATTTTTAATGAGACAAAAAATTAGGAATTCGTATTAACTTTTAAAAATGCAAATTGGCCTCTTAAATTTACAAAATTGCAAATCAGCCTCTAAAATTTCAAATATTCATCCATATTTTTCAAATTCTAAATTTCACCCAAATTTATAAAATTGACCTAAAAATTGTCACAATGAAATTTTCTATCATTGTTTTCAAACACATATTTAGAAATGGAGATAATTCAAATAGAATAATTTGAACTATTTAGAATTCTAAATCTTTAAATTTGTTAATTACTACATCTAAATACACTCTTAATGAATTATGCACAATATCTAACCACTAATGAAAATTAATCACGTAAATAAATTTGTAAGGGAAATAAAAGTTAGTTAGAGAGCATCGTGGGTATTAGATGCAAATTTATTCAGATGCATTCTTATTGATTGTTGGATAAATGCTACCATACTGGGTAATGTACCTGAATAAATTTGCATCTAATACCCATTAACTAAATTTAAAATGAGAATGGGTGGGTAATGTATTCAGATGCATTCTCATTGATTGTTGGATAAATTTATTAATATAGTATTCTTCAAAGGGTAATGTATGATCACCGATCTTAATTTAATTAAATTTAAAATCAGTTGAAAATAATAAATATAAAAAATACCATGTGATACTTAGAATTTTGTTAGATATTATGGGCAAAATTAAATGTAATTTAAATTAATTAAATATACCTAATAGTAGATAGCATTAAATGATCGAATTTTCGAGTACAAATTAATCATCCAACGGATTTGTTGCAATCAACAATTCATGCATTCAACTAGACGTCGTTAACGGTCGAATGGAGATAGGATGATTTAAATTTTAATAGTGTACATATTTTGATTTTTTTTTTTTTTGACTCAAAAACAACGATATTCATTCATTCCAATAATTGATAGAGTACATCACATGCAAGTACAAATTCAACATTGCTAAAAACAGAAAGGATGAATCTACAAACAATCTCACAGCATCCATGTTAATAGCATACAACGGCAATTGCAAAATGCCTACAAATAATATGATAAAATAAAAGTCACCGGAATGTCCATGCTCCCGGATCTGCAACGATGATGCCCAAATCATTGATCGAATCTGCAATTGATTGAAGTCTACCTTTCAATATGAACTAAACGAACACCGCAACAAGACGGAGAAAACAAACGCCGCAACAATGACGGCCAACAACAAAACGCCGCACTCAGACGACGAAATCACAACAGAAAAAAAAAGAAACTAAAAAACTTAATCTATGTGAAAATCACTTATTTTAATGAAAAGAAAATAAGAAACAATTTAAAGGGGTGATTTTGGGTCAAAAATTGACCCAAAAACCACCCCTCCTTGGTGGAAGAAGAAGAAGAACAAAATAGGATTTCAAAGAAAAAGGGGCGGCGGAAAGAGGGAGAGAAATTTAGATATTTTGATCTTATAATTAAAAAATAACCGAAATGAAAAGCTTAAAATTTAGATAAATTTAGATTGCTTGATTGACAAACATGGTATTAATATTTTCTTCAAGTTGAAGCATGTTTTAAGTTGTTATTAATGTGATATAATTCAAACTTAGCTTGTTACTTGTAAAGCAAGTTACCAAAGATAGATATAAAAGTTAGTTAGAAAAGTTAGTTAGCTTGGTTTTAGTTTGTTATGTGGTGGTTATATAAACACCCTTGATGTATGATCATTGTTAAGCTTGTTCAATAAAGAAAATAACTTCCTCCCTAAGAAAACTACTTTCTTTCATTTTTACTTTCTCACTTTCTCTTCTTCATTCTCACCATCATTCTTCCAAATCTCACAATTCATGATCTAAGTTCTAACAACTGGTATCAATAGCCTGAAGATTCAGTGCTTCTTTCTCCCTCAACATGACAAGTCAATTAGAAACTCTCAGCAACAGTTTTGGTGGCAAACTCCCAATTCTTGATGCAACAAATTGGGATCGTTGGCATAAGCAAATGAAGGTGATTTTTGGGTTTCAAGAAGTTCAAGAAGTAGTAGAAAATGGTGTGACTCCATTGGCAGAGAATGCTACAGAAGCCCAAAGAACTGAACACAGAGTAATGAAGAAGAAAGACTTCAAAGCCATGTTCTTTATTCATCAATGTGTTGATTTGATCAACTTTCAGAAGATAGAAAATGCTACCTCATCAAAGGAATGCTGAGATATTCTTCAGAAGGGTCATTCTGGGAATGATAGATTGAAGCAGGTGAGATTACAAACATGGAAAAGGAAATTTGAACTGCTACAGATGGATCAAAATGAGAGTATTGCTGAGTACTTCAACAAGATCACAACCATCACTAACCAGATGATTAGCTGTGGAGAAACAGTTAGTGATGGCACCATTGTTGAGAAGGTAATGAGAACACTTTCTGCAAGATTTGATCACATCACTGTAGCTATAATGGAGTCTAAAGATCTGTCAACAATGAAGTTAGAAGAATTGCAGTGCACTCTTGAAGCACATGAACAGAGATTGGATGAAAGAACTAAAGATAGAGCTTCTGATCAGGCACTACAAGCACATGCAATCAAGAAAGGGAAGAAATCTAAAGATAAATACAAGAAAGATCACTCTCAGCAAGATAAGTCAAAGAATCATGAACAAGCTCAAGCATCATCACACAACAATGGTGCTAATCAAGAAAAGAAGGGTATAAGATGAATTTGAAGAATATTCAGTGTTATAACTGTAAAAAATATGGTCATTTTGCTAAAGATTGTAGAGGCAAGAAGGTACCAAGAAAGCACAATACTGAAGCAAACATGGCACAAGGTGAAAGTGACACTGAACAAGACCCTATGCTACTGATGGCTACCACAACAAATGATGAAGATCATCAAGCAGATTGGTACCTTGACATAGGGTGCAGTAGCCATATGACAAGTCATAGAGAATGGCTTATCAATTTCAACATTTCATCAAAGACTAAGATTAAATTTGCAGACAATAGAACAATTCTAGCTGAAGGTGTTGGTGATGTATTGATTACAGGCAAGAAAGGTAATCAAGCTCTTATAACTGGTGTTCTTTATGTTCCTGCTATGAAGACAAATCTGCTAAGTATGGGTCAATTGTTGGAAAAGGGATTCATAATTCATTTAGAAGACAAAATGATGGAGGTTTTTGATGCACAACACAAAACTATTCTCAGAGCCCCTCTCTCTCAGAATAGAACCTTTCAAGTCAAAATCACACCAAGTGAATCACATTGTCTGGCTTCAGTGAAGATTAGTGATAAAGCTTGGCTATGGCATCTCAGGTATGGGCATTTAAACTTTAAAAGTTTAAATTTCATGAAGAATAATGGATTAGTGAATGGATTGCCTGAAATCAAAACACCATCAGAATTGTGTGAACATTGCTTGGTAGGCAAGCAACCTAGGAAATCTTTTGTGTCAGATATTCCTATGAGATCAAAACAGTTACTTGAAGTAGTGTATACTGATGTGTGTGGCCCATTTGAGACTTTATCTCTAGGAGGAAATAGATACTTTGTGTCTTTTGTAGATGAGTTTAGCAGGATGATGTGGATTTATTTGATAATGACCAAAGATGAGGTGTTACAACAGTTCAAGTCATTTAAAATCATGGTTGAGAAGCAGTCAGAGAAGCAGATCAAGATCTTAAGGAGTGATGTTGGTGAAAGGAGGAATAGGACCATTATGAACATGACTAGATGCATGCTGAAAGAAAAGAAGTTGCCTCATAGCTTTTGGGGTGAAGCTGTTTCTACTGCATGCTATGTACTTAACAAGAGCCCAACTAAGAAATTGACTAAGGTACCAGAAGCAATATGGACTGGTACAACTCCATCAGTCAAACACCTTAGAGTTTTTGGTTGTCTATGCTACAAACATGTGCCTGATCAGAAGAGGAAGAAGCTAGATGACAAGAGTCAACCAATGATCTTAGTTGGATATCACACTGCAGGGTCTTATAAATTGTATAATCCACTAAATAAAAAGATTACTACAAGCAGAGATGTAACTTTTGCTGAAGATAAGAGCTAGAAAGTACATTCAATTTGAATTACTTGATGAGCAAGGCACCACAGAAGATGATTTTCCAACACCTCAGCAAGCAGATGAAGTCAACAATGAGCCTAGAAGATCAGCTAGAACAACAATTCCCAACAGAACCTTACAAGACTATGAATTGCTTCCAGACACCATGGTGACACCAGATGGTGACATAGTACATTTGGCATTATTTGTTGACACAGAGCCAATTTCATATGCTGAAGCTTCAAACCATTCTGAATGGAGAGAAGCTATGCATGATGAGTTAGAAGCAATAGAAAGAAATGACACATGGGAATTAGTTAAGCTACCTCCACACAAGAAAGCAATTGCTGTAAAGTGGATCTACAAGATCAAACATAAGCCAGATGGAAGCATAGCTAAGTACAAGGCAAGATTGGTGGCTAAAGGTTTCTTACAGAAGCAAGGCATTGACTACACTGAGGTTTTTACACCTGTAGCTAGACTTGAGACAGTCAGGTTAGTAATAGCCATTGCAACTCATCTTAACTGGGATTTTGTTCAACTTGATGTCAAGTCTGCCTTCTTAAATGGCAAACTTAAGGAGGAAGTATATGTTGAACAACCTCAAGGTTTCACAGTCAAAGGTAAAGAAGATTATGTGTTAAGACTGCACAAGGCCTTGTATGGATTAAAACAAGCTCCAAGAGCTTGGAATATGAGAATGAATGAGTTCTTAAGTCAGAATGGCTATATGAAATGCACTGTGGAGCATGGTATCTATATCAAAGGGTCATCACAGAACAACTTATGAATAGTGTGCCTATATGTGGATGATCTATTGATAACTGGCAGCAAAAATGATGAGATTGAAAGGCTAACAACAAAATTGAGCTCATAATTTGAAATGACTAATCTAGGAGGACTAAGGTACTTTCTAGGATTAGAATTCACAAAAACTAGCAGTGGAGTATTGTTACATCAAAGTAAATATGTCTCAGACATATTGAAAAGATTTAACAAGATGAACTGCAATCCAGCCAACACACCAATGGAGACTGGCTCTAGCTTGAGTAGTGATGATGAAGGCAAGGCAGTGAATGGTACCCTTTATAAGCAGATAGTAGGCAGCTTGAGATATGCCTGCAACTCTAGGCCTGATGTGTGTCATAGTGTAGGTATTGTCAGCAGATTCATGCAAACACCTAAACTATCACATATGCAAGCAGTCAAAAGATCATACTAAGGTACATTCAAGGCACAAGTGACTTTGGTGTTCTGTATCCTAACACAGATAGAAGTAAAGGCAAGTTGGTTGGGTATTGTGACTCTGATTGGAGTGGAGATAAAGTAGAGAGGAAAAGCACAATGGGATATGTCTTCACTGTGTACAATTGTCCCATATCATGGAGCTCTAAAAAACAAAATGTTGTGGCCTTATCTACTTGTGAAGCTGAGTACATATCAGCTTGCTATGCTGCCTGTCAAGGGATTTGGTTACAATCTCTGCTACATGAAATGAAGATTGAAATAGATGATGAAGTGGAGCTGATGGTTGACAACAAATCAGCCATAAACCTAGCTAAAAATACCATAGCTCATGGGAGAAGTAAGCATATTGAGACTAAGTTCCATTTCATAAGAGACCAAGTATCAAAAGGGAGGATCAAACTTACCTACTGCAAGACAGAAAATCAAGTTGCAGATGTACTTACCAAGCCATTAAAGATTGAAAGATTCAAAGTGATGAGAAGATTACCAACATGTATAGCTTAGATAGTTTGAATTAAGAGGGTGTAATGTGATATAATTCAAACTTAGCTTGTTACTTGTAAAGCAAGTTACCAAAGATAGATACAAAAGTTAGTTAGAAAAGTTAGTTAGCTTGGTTTTAGTTTGTTATGTGGTGGTTATATAAACACCCTTGATGTATGATCATTGTTAAGCTTGTTCAATAAAGAAAATAACTTCCTCCCTAAGAAAACTACTTTCTTTCATTTTTACTTTCTCACTTTCTCTTCTTCATTCTCACCATCATTCTTCCAAATCTCACAATTCATGATCTAAGTTCTAACAGTTATAACCGTTCCTATTTACATGCAATATTACTTCATCAATCTTAATTAATAGGTTTTATGATTTACTTAATAACATATCCGTTTGGCATCATCATTTATTTAAATAAGATCATGACTATGAGTATATATGTATACGTGGGGTTGGGAAAGATAGAGAAAAGAAAGAAAGCTAGGAGTGAATATAATTCTAAGTTCTCTTGAGCATTCAAAAGTGGTTCCTTTAGACCTTGTTAATTCACGTGCAGTGCTAGAAAAAAGTGACTAGAAAAAAGTGACTGTTGTTTTTTGGAGGGTGGTAGCTATGAGATCAACTGCACCGGGGTAATTTACCTGTGGTGGCGAAATACTCATAAGCCCAGTGCTTTTGCAGGCCTCAGTCAAAATCGGTAAGTTCTTCCTATTGTCTAATTTATTTTATTGTGTATCATATTAATTTGTAACAATCATTTTATTTGATTTATTATATTGAAATAATTCTATGTCATATTTTTCCAACAATATTTGAATCCAAGTTATTAGATTTTCGTCTAATTTTTTCACATGCAAGATGTCAAGGCTAAATCCTTTACTCTGGACGTTGCTAACACTGAAAGCATGAACTCTGACACGGACACCTGATACGACACAGATATGGATACGTCGACACTGCTAATATTGAACATCAACACCGCTACATATTTATAAAAGATCTAAATTGAGAATCAAATTATATATGTGTATTAATTGAGCAAGTTATTGCATTATAAAAAAGTTTTATAACAAAGTACGATAGTATTTTTTTTTAAAAAGATCAATATATTGAAAAGATTAACCGAAACCTATATCAAATTTGATATGAGATACAATGTGTGTGTGTTGGGGGGGGGGGAGAATAGTAAGTCAACCCCTATTGGGTGTGTTAAAGGCCCATCTAGCTAAGTGGTGAGCCACTTTGTTCCCACCTCTCTTACCTCAAACGACAGATACATTAGGAAGAGCAATCAAAAGGTCAACACAATTTCTAACAACACTACCCCAATAAACCCTAGGAAAGTTTTTTGTTTGAATCGCTTTCACCACTTCGTTTGCGTCCGACTCAATCACCACCGATTGGCCTTCAAAACGATGAATCGAAAGCAGCACAACTTCTATCCCTCTAGCTTTAGCTTCCCCCGCCGATCTAGCACTAACAATACGCTTCGCAGCTCCGAGGCAAACTCCATCCACACTCCGAACAACCCACCCCAATCCCCAACGGCCATCACCATGACAGTGACCATCCACGTTGGCTTTCAGCGTGTTTGCTGGAGGTGGACTACATTTTAATTCGTTACTACGAGGCCGATTGTTCGTGTCGGACCTCGCCGGGCCTTTGTCGTGCTGCTTCTGATACTCCAGCAGATCGAAATTAGCTTTTTTCCACCACATTCAAAACAGGTACATCTCTTTGTTGGAAAATAAGCATGTTTCTGGCTTTCCATATGTGGTAGCATAGGGAACTGATACGATCATTGATACTGGACTTTGCTTGAGAAAACATTTCATGTAACCAGTCTAGGAAACCTTTACCTTGATCATTGTTGAAGTTGATAGATAGTTGGGAAGCAAACCAAATCAGTTTTGTCCATTCACACTCCTTAAAAATATGGTCTATAGTGATCTCAATCTTAGAATAACATTTGGTATTTGATCTTTATCTATCTATCTATCTACTATCGAAAAATCTAAACATATTGTAATCAAAATGTAAAGTCTTTAATCTTTCATTGATATACTTTATTTTTTCGATACATCATTTATCATTGTGGATATGTCAGACATGTGTCTAAATAGAGTAGAAAAAAAGGAAAAAGAAATTTATTTTGGGATACTTATCCGACACGTGTACAAATATTTTATAGGAGTCAGACACCGATGTAAAGAGTGTCGGAATAAAGAAAAAATACTAATTTTTTTGGACACCTATCCGAACTTTTCAACACATATTGTACATGTGTTATAAAAGTGTCGGACATCGACAAATATCGGATACCGTGACGTGCATAATAATAGATGTGTCGGTGCTTCAAATTCATATATTGCTAATTTTATTGCTTTACTGCCAAATGAATTGCTTTTTAGTAAAGACAAGAAATGAAATAAATAGTATTTTGTTGTTAAGTAAAAAAAAAATATCTATTTTGTTGCCAAGTAGTAAATGCCAATACGTAGAATCGGAAATATTAGGTAGCATACACATCGTAGCAACTTTTCCAACAAAAAGAAAGCAAGTTTCACATGCTGTACCGGGTAGTAATAATAGAGGGAAATTTTGTACGTACTACTACTTTTGATCTCATCTCACACGAATACGTTCAAGTAGGTCAAATATATGTATTATACACACACTAACGTACGAGTATGTATACAGTATAGTAGGAGTATCTTATTACTAGATGTTTTGATTTTCATATGATATATGATATACTACAAGTAGTACGGGTAAAAGTGGTTCCTGATCTTACAAAAGTTACAACAATACAATGACAAACTGACAATTCTTGGATTGCATGCAGCAACGCATGAACGTGGACCGATAATTGTGCCCAACATCGCGCGTTGACTCTGACTGACTGTTGTACCTCAAAGGTATAGACTCACTCAACTGTTGTTCAAACTTATTGGAATTATCATTTGTCACATTTTATAAAGCGTCTTGTTAATCAAGGGGTACTCTTTAAAAATTTCATTTAAGAAAAAAATTTATTTAAAAAATTAAATATTTTAATTTTTAATGCGTTAATTTCACATATTTTCATAATTTATTTTATAAAATTATACTATTTAAAGGTTTAAACAGTGTCTCAATGACATTATTTAGCATTTGCCTTTTATAAATACTCCTGTAATAAAAAAAAATTTAATAATTTACTGTATCAATTTAAATACTATTCTGCAAATTTTAAATTTAGTAAAACTAGTCGTGTGATTATTTATGTAATTTAATTTCTATATTCACTATTTTTGTGCTTAATTTTGGTACCCTTTCTCTAGTTTCATGTATAATTTAAACAATTTTTTTTTTACTTTTATTCAATAATATGTATATGATTTATAATTTAGATCAAATATATGTAGTTATTGAATAAATCTAAAAATAAATTCTTGATTATATATAAAATCAGATGATGGTGATTAATAAGATAGACATCTAATTCCAAGTTTTCAACTAGCTGCACAAGCCTAACTATCCCTTGTTCAAACCAAGAAAGTTTTATTAATAGTAACATGAAGACTAAGATAGTACTACATGGAAAGGATAGAATCAAACGAACAAAAATAATTAAAAGGTTTTTTTTCTAAACAACTCATTGATAATTTAAAGTATTTACGTAACAATCAATGAGAATAAGTTATATGGTTACATGAAATACAAATTGATTAAGTTAGTTGAAAGTACCATATGCAAATTTACTTATATAATTTGTTCTCATTAGTTGTTGGATAAATAAATTAAATTATAAGAAGGCGCGTAAAGTAAGTCTCGCCATTTAAATTTAAAAATCTTTTAATAAATGAATTTTGACGGTCATGATGCTAGTTGTTAACTCAATCAACTTAAAAAATTTACACAATGAAATACTAGTATGAAAAGTGAGACGTACATTAACCTTTGATAATTCAAGGTTCAACAAGCAATGAGAACGAACTCCATATAAATAGTTTGGTTTGTGGCATCCACGTCTAACCAACTTTTATTTTACACATGTATATAATATATTGTTAAAAACAGAATTTTTCGAATGAAATAAAAACGGTTTTCAAAAACAGCAACGAACAAATTATTGGCAGAGTCGCGGATCAATACGCTCTCTTTAAGACGTTTCACGGAACTACTCGAAATTGTGCAGAGTAGTTCAATAAAAACCGTGAAGTTCCCAGGATAAAACAGCCAAAACAAATATACCGTTTTCAACTGCACAGAAGAAAACGGACAGAAAGACACCTTTCTCTGGTTTAATGAACCAGTTCGATATTGATATGCAAATATCAATTCAAAGTGGCAGCAACCACTGTTCTGAAACAACAAGAACAAAAAATAAATTTTACTGAAGAATTATTTCGGTGAGAGAAGAAGAATGAATTGAACAGAGAGATTATTTTCGTAAAGAAAAAATTCTGATGAATAAACTGTATTTATAGACGAAAAAAAATAACTGATGAGGAGGAATCAGTGGATAGCAAAAATCATACCCATTCGATAGCAAAAAATAATTAATTAATAATTATTTTTTCACTTCTAAAAAATTAATATATCATCAAGCCCAAGCCCGGCCCGATCCGAGCCGGACGGACGGCGGCTCGCGCATGTGATATTCAGCATTGTGTATGGGCTCCTCCGTCGCACAAAACTGGGTACCCCTTGGGCCCAAACCATAAGGTCACTTTTCTACTTATAAACACTATCACTCTTGATGATCTATCCAATGTGGAACTTAGAAACTTTTTCAAATTCACACCACACATTGGTTCACATTTGTGTTTATTTCATATACCAAGTTTTTCCTCCGATCTTCACATCATGTTCCAACATATATTCTTATTAATTTTTAGGTAAATACCTTTCAAATTATCAAGTGATAATGTAGAAAAAACAAACAAGAAATTTAACCAACAGTATAAAGCTAAACAACCCTTGAAAGTTCTTGTACCACCACATGACAAAGGACGTGGAGAACCTTTTGAAGCACCTTGTATTACACTTGAACCAAAAACTACAAAGAGGAGTTTTCCAATCCATGCATCTAAATTGTAAAAGGATCACTCACTCAAAATAATTTAAGAAACGCTTTAATAGTATTTTTTGATAAGAGGGATAAGAATGATCAATTTTATTTCATGTGGAATTTTTTTGATATGTTTCAATTATATTATGTCGTATTTTTCATTTAAACTCTCTCATGCACCCTTGTTTCGGTTATACTCCACACTCAAAACCAATGAATTCTCAAAGATCGATATAGAGATACAAGTTTGAAGTAATGGTAGGATTTACTAGTGTACCTAGTTATGTAATCACGTGCACATGTAATCCTAGTTATGTAATCCAAGTTAAACAAGCAATATGTAACTTATGCAATACTCAACTTAACCATCGTTTAACTTTCATTAGAGGCATCACGTGCACATGCTCACACCAGTCACGAGGGTCCCTAAGCTAACACGAGCAAGTGGGATTTGGCAAATGCTTTAAGCAACAATATCCTCTGCATGCATTTGTTATATATCTAGTTCAAACTTAAAACTCCTTACTTCAATCATTAGTATTGAGATATATATGAACCAAAGCATGCACCGTGAAAGTGGTTTAAAAATGAAGTGATCTTTGTTGCTTCACTTGGTTAGTTTAATCTTTTTTATAATTTCTTAATGAATCGAACAACGTACGGAATGAGGAAAGAGATTGATATATTTGTACGTTAACCATGATCACATACACACATACTCAAAAAGTAGTATATATCCTATTCCTAACCACCTCCCAGATCACAATTTTACATCCATATCATAGCAATAATAAAGCAAATTAAACTAGCAAGTTATAATCTGAATAATTTAGATATATGAGATGGTCTACAATGGATCAATATTTAAAATTATTTTGTATTCCCTCTGTCCCAAATTTTTAATCTTTTTAATTTTTTAATTTTGTCTCAAAATATTGATTCTTTTAGGAAACCAAGATAATTAATAATATTTTACCATTTATACTCTTACAAAAACTAAAGCAATCATGAATTTTTCTTTCTTAATAAAGTGAGGTTAAAAATGACTTAGCTTATCGATTTTTGTTATTTCTTAATCCATATACAAAACTTCAAAAAGACCAAAGTTTTGGAACGAAGGGAGTATAATTTTAACTATAGAGTCTTGCGTTTTTTATATTTTTTGTTAATCCTCTACTAGTAGTTTTAAAGGGAAGAGAGCTGTGGTAATCTCAACATCTCCGATTATAATTTTTTTATGAGGTTACGATACCTTTTGATTAGGAGTATTTATCCAATAACAAATTAGAACAAGTCACATTAGTAAATTTGTAAAAATTCTCTGCCTTCTCTCTTCACTTTTGTCGCCGCCACCCTTCCCCTTCCCCTTGCATCCAAATCAATTTTTAAAAATGTAGAGTTTTTATGTGGTGGTGTGATGAGTGCTTCTGGCCCTCCACACCACCGTCTGTTTCAGATCTCCGGTGTTATGGAGGGGTTTTTCGCGGCAGTTTCCGGCGAATCTGCCTCCGTGAAATCGTTTGCTCCGGCGCGGATTTGGAAGTTTTTTCGGTGGTTTTTCGTTCTACTTTGATGTTGTTCCTTTGTGGTGTAGCTTTCCTTGCTACTCCGGCGGAGGTGTAGTTTTCCGGCTCGGATTTGGAGGTTGTGGGTTGGGTTTCGTGGTCTCTGAGAGCCTCCATAGTGGGTCAGTTTTGGATCACGGTGGTTGGCGCAGATTCGAAGATTTTGAGCGGTTTTGCTCTATGGTGGTGACTTTCGATGATGTGGTGGTGGTGGTGGTGGTTGGAGATGTTAAGGTGGTTACACAATGGTGGGGGGTTTCATCGTCTTTGTTTTGATGGTGTTGTGATGGATCTGAGTTGGAGTGTTGTTGGTGGATGTGACGGGTTTGTGATGTGGTGGTGAGGTGCTGACGTAGCGGTATTGGATTTGACGCGGTCGGAAGTGGTTGATACCGTGTGTGATTGGCTTTCGACGATACGAGATTATCTGACCGCTTTCAAATCTGTTAAGATTTGCTGTATTCTTTTTTGAATCCATGTTGGTTCCCAAATCTGTTGAGATTTGCAGGTCTCTGCAGGTCTCTTTGTATCTGATTGGCTTGTTACACTTCAGTGTTGACTGTTTTAGGGGCGGACTACGAGCAGAGACTTATCTGCCTATGTTTTCATGCTACCGTTGCCCCCTCAATTTTGGTTTGCGGAGCTGCTTCTTGGATTCCGATGGGCCGATCACTTTTGATTCGAGATCGGGAGTTAGAGTCTAGTGATATCTTTGTAGGTCGGGTTGATGTCTTCTTTGGTGGTCTGGAGGCTGAGGAGTGTCCTTCTAAGAATGAAATTAGTTATGGACCTCTGTTAGGTGGTGTCTGTTTTAGTTTTCTTCATTGGCGTTCTGCTTATATACGGCGTCTTTGTTTTGTATTTCCACTTATTTCAACCTCTGTTCGTCTTGTGCAGACACCAATTAATAATAATAATTATATATTTGCCATTAAAAAAAACATAAGTAAATTTGTACTAAAAAAAAATACACATGACTTGTTCTCATTGAATTTTGGTAAATAACCCCAAATTACTGAGAGGTAATGTAAATTATTTGTATCTATCCTTTAATATAAGACTATTTGTAAATTTATTATTGGCGGTGTACATAATCTACTTTGATTTATCTATATACTCATTTGGTCCTTTTTATAATTAATAATTAATATTTTAAGTTTATTGAACAATTTATGTATATAATCTATATTATACACTGATTTGATTCTATTTTTTTGCAACTTAGTTTTATTTTGTAAAAGAAATGTAGTAATTTAACATAAAAAAAGGAAAATACTAATTAGTATCCCTGAGACATTAGTTAAGGATACCATATATAGTAAATGTATATTGAAATTTGTACAATCAATATTTGTAAAATACAAAAATTACATTTTTTGTATTTTTAACTAATATCTCAGAACATTAACATGACAAAAAAAAATACGCCTTCATTTAATCAAGTAATTAAATTATTAACAATTTAATTTTATGTGGGACATAGATATTCAGAAGACCAATAGAATTTGAATACCAGATGCATGCATGGCAAAATGTATGCGCCTCTATCATGAATGGCATTTATAGGGGCACGTAGTCAACCCTACCTATATAGAAAATCTATTTGGATGGATGGGTCGTGTGACATTACACAACTTTGATATTTTATCCTTTTGCGTCCAGAAAATTGTGACATCCACAGCTTTGCCCGTGATTTCTCTTTCACCCAACCTATTGGTGTGTCCAAATTTGATTTTAGGACGAAGAAAATTGAACCAATGAAGATCTTCTCAAATAATAATGTCCCAATTGATATTTTCGGTTGGATTTTAAGTTTAAATGGTTATAAGTCCTACCTTGACTAAAAATAAAGATATTTTTTTGGCAAAATTATACTAGAGGTCTTTTATTTTATTTATTTGTAATATTTTGGTTTTTATCTTTCTTTTGTCACATTAAAGTTTTTTATTTTATGAAATTTGTAACACTTTAATTTTTTATATTTTTTATTTCTATTTTGATCCTTTTTTTTGTAATATGCACATATAAATCCTTTATTTTTTTCTTATTTTTATCAAAGAATTGTTGATTTTTTTTAGAAAACTTAAATCTTTGCCGATATTTTAAAAAATGAAATTTCAGCATTTTTTTAATAAAAAAAAAGAAAAAAAAAGGGTTATACGAAAAGATAAATTATCAAAATGGAAATAAAAAAAAAAAGATAAATGACTACAAATGTTACAGATTTTATAAGATAAAAGACTTAAATGTCATAAAAATAAATAAATTACCAAAATATTACAAATGAATAAGATAAAGGATCTCTGATGTAATTTTATCTATTTCTTAATGTATAAATTTGAGCTGCCTCGGTTTACTATCTTAAAATTTTGAGTAAAAATGTGTTACATCTTCCAAATTTTATTTAGAGTTTGAAGGTAAGGAGAAAACGTGAAATACATATTCCTATGCATCTCAAAGATAAATAAAAATAATTTTTTTATGATTATAAAATAATTGATATATTTAATTTATATACTTCCATTAAAAAATATCTTAGTTATATCAGTTATTCGATTAATATTAAAAAATAATCTTTAGTTATATTTAAGATAGGAGGGAGTAAAACATTTACTTATTTTTTGAGAGACAATTATTGTAGGGAATGTTAAATAATTTTTTTTGATTAATATATATTTTCTATTTTAAGTATATTATAACAATATAGAATAAATTTAAAGAATCCATATAAACTTTTTAAAATATTCCTCCTATACAAATTTTGAGTTCCTTAAAAAAAGTGTATTATAAAATAAACAAAAAAAAAAGCTCAAAACTCTCTTCACTCATCTCTTTCAAACTCGGATATACAAAACTTAAGATTTGAACATTAATTTAGCTCCTGCCTACTCTCCAACAGTTACCAATATTGTTTCTCCTAATTAAATTGTTGTGAAAATATTCCTTGCACAATGCACATCCTACCTCATCAGTAATTTTGCATTTATTGAAAAGATAAAGTGCAATGCGTATCAAACACATAAAAGAAAACCGTAATTCCTTCCTTGCCATAGATGGAAAAAATGTACTAGCTAGATAGTAACACATAATAAAAGCAATAGCAGCTGTAATATACTAATATTATAGCATACGTTTTTATCTTTAATTTGAATTTAAGAAAGATAAAAAAAAAAAAAAAACAAACAATGAAACTAGGGATGGAACAAAGGAAACAAAGCATGTCTTTCTTTGCGACACTTAGCACATACTCGTCTTAAAAATTTGTCTTGCGTGGCATGTGAGACTAGTGACACCATATAATAAAATGATTACACGTGGCATATTAAGACAAGTGCCGTGCATGACTGATAGGGAACAACTTATATGTCCAGAAACCTCCCAACAAAATATGGGTCCTACGTAATACTCTCCTTAACTAGCAATTCAGATTCTATGAGAAAGAGTGAAAAAAGGTGGTATAGTAGTAGTGTGTAATTGCAAAATTGCATACTCTTATTTGGACTTTACTTGGATTGCATCCTTAGCTTACCTTTTTATTCATATCTCTTCCAACAAACAAGTTATGTTGATTAGGCTTTTGTGGTTATCAATAGTGCCAATATCTCGATCACTCCATTTCCATTTCAAACTCCCCATTGGCTTTTATTATTCTTTAAAAGAGATATTTTCTATTGTCAAATATTCACAATATTTTATATTTGTATATAATTGAAGTTCATCATTGTTACTTTTCTCCCATTGAATCTCCCTTGCCATAATAATGTTCTAAAATCAGGCTTGTAAAGTCTAACTTAACTTAAAAATGTCGAGATTATTAAACTAAATATGTTTTTTAGTTATTTGTATTTGAATTCAAAATTTCATTTATATCTGAATTTTTAAATAGTATTTATATTTTGTCATTAGACAAATAAAATATTATAAAACCATAATAACAAGACTTGGAGTATTTTCTTATTCTGTATGTAACATAAATATCTTTGCTTATTCAATGAAAAAAAAAAAAAAAATATTTGCTTATAAAGATATATGAAAAGAAGAAGAATAGAATAGAGGTAATTAACATTTTCTTGATGGGTGGAAAAAACAAAAAAAAAAAACGGAAAAGGGAAAAGGAGAAGAAAATACAAGGAAAGATTGGATAGATCAATGCGAATAAGATGCATATCTTGTGTATCACAAAAAGAACACACTCACATTACGTGGTAGTCACCAAGGCGTGACCGTACGTACCATTATACCATGTAAAGGCGTCCTCATCCAGCATGTATAAATCTTAATTAAGGGTATTTTGGCAAGAAAAAAAAGACTTATAACTTTATGAGAGTCGACTTTGTTCGGTAGTCAATAAGATTCTCCGATTCTTATTTTTTTTTTGCTTTCACCATTGGTTTAATCTGATTCGGGAGTTAGTTCTGGTATCAAGTTATTTCAGCTCTATTCCGATCGTAGTTGCGGAAGATCGAACCGTGATCCTTCATATCAAGTTCAACGTCAATCACTAAATTCTCGACTCTTAAATTAGTAAGAGTATGAAACAAAAGTCTTAAGAGAGAGGAGAATGTATCGGTCCCTTCTGCATGAGAAGGCTTTATATAGCCCTCGATGTGGAGCCAAATGCAAGGTTGTCATAATCGAAAGTTTACGTTAACTTTTTTTGTCTAGGTAAAATCGAAACGTAAAATCGTCGATTTTACCTCATATTAAAATAATATTAATTTTATATACATAACATGTATATATACTTATATAATACTATAATGCATTAATAATTTAAAATTTCAAAGCTAAAATATACTAAATCACCATAATAAATTGTAATATTCATAAAAATTGAGTTTTTTTAAAAAAATTGTCAATTTTTTATTTTTAAAAAAAAAATGTAAAATCGTCTCACAGAGTTAAAACCAATGATTTTACACGATTTCGCTATGATTTTACACGATTTTATAGATTTTACTACGAGTTAAATCGTGTAAAATCGTTCCAGATCAAGATTTTACCAGAAAACGATTCTACCAGCGATTTAACTCGTTTTTGCTACCTAGAAACGTAAAAACTATGGTTTTTACGTTTTAAATCGCGATTTTAACAACCTTGGCCGAATGTATTATTGGGAGGATGAACTCGACATCCTCACCATTAATGATCGTTAGAAAACAGCTGAAAAGCCATGATTGACAATAAATATCGATCATTCTGATGTCGGTCGTTACGAAAGGCTGACTACGATCTGACAAGTCAATCAGTCAGTCGTCATGTAATAATTCATAGTCTAGGTGTCTAGAATGAGTTCGTATCCGCAGGGATTGTGCCAAGTACGACTAATTTATTTAAGTTTGATAGTTTGCATTTGCTTTGGTTTTGAAAAAGGTTTTAGTTTAAAAATAGTGTAATGCTTTAACAGAAAAATAAAGATGGTGATTCAGAAGCGTGAAGGAGGTTAGGTAGATCGATTCCTTCCCCTAATCATGCTTGATATCTAGCGCATAGTTATAACTATTTCAATAACTTCCGATTTTTCGGAGATTAATTATCTTTATTGATAGTATTAAACTACCCTAAATACTTATAGATTGCTATTGACTTCCGAAATAACTAGAGCACCCACGGCTGCCTAATTCCATGTTGTCACGTACCCTAACTATGCGTCGAGCTAATTTACAATAGTCATGATCACTCAATTAATCCTAGCCACTGACATCCTAGTGTCGGCTGTTCAAGTCTTTACATGCTGTCGCGAGCAATGTCTGGTGTTTCCATCTTTGCAGGTTGTCGCGACCAATGTCGGATGTTGCCGTCTCTTGGAGCGAGCCCTATTATTTATTGTTCGAGATTAATCCTAAAAGCGTACTAACTCTATCCGGCCAGACATTGAAAATTCCGAATTAAACCGTAAATAATAGAAAACAATTCATTCCAAAATATGAATATATTATGACTTTTATTGTACCAGATATATGTCCCAAGCATTCATTGTGGAGTTCATCTCTCCACCTACCCTAAGGTTTCTAGCTACTAATTTACATAATAAATATTACAATAATATAAAAATTATGCATATCAATGGCTAGATGTCTTGCTGAGGAAGTTAACTTTCCTGTTGAAGGGGGAAAGTTCTTCCCATAGAGAGCTCCAATATTGCCCTCCTTGCTTCTCCTCCTTGAATACTAGAGAGTACTCTAGGTTGCTGAATTTCTGAATGAATAATTGTGAAGCAGGGGAATTCTATTTATAGTTTTCCATAATGAGTTTCGCTCCCATCGTGCCACGATGGAGCAGATTTGCTTCAGTTTTTCAGAACATACGTTCTGATTTCTTGGGCGCTAAGTTTGTTCCTATCGTGGCACGATGGGATTCATTGTGGCCACGATGGAGCGCGTATCTATGCAAAGTCCTAAACTATATACTAAATAAATACTAAAAATAAAATATAAATTCATGTCATCAAAGGCCAACTTCCTTGACTATTGAGTAAGAGAAGACTCTGTTGGGCCTTCGAAGGATTTGTGCTGAGTTTGAGATAATGAGAAGTGGATGTCCTCGGTTATTGGGTTTCAAGTCTAGTCCAGAACTGTTAATAAGTTAAAAGTGATTTGTTTGTTAGTAATAATGTCTTTTATTGACTTATAGGTTATTTTTCACACAATATTTCAATTAGTTGATGAACTTATAGCTTAACATTTTTTCTTTCACTTTTATCCTTATTATTTTAACTAAAATTCAATTTTACCCTTTATGATTTATTTTAATTTCAAATAATTTATTATGTTTTAGAATAAAAAAATATGCTTTTACACTTTAATTATTATTATTATGTCATTTTCCATAATTTACATAATTGATATAAATTTTGTTATAAATTAATATATATTATAAATATAAATTTTATTAAGAATATAAGCCATTTTATTATTAATTAATAATAATAAAAATAAATTCTACTAAGAATATATAAAGATAAATTTTATATAAAAGATATGCAAAAAATTTATTAATTAAAAGTCCTTTTATGTCATTTCCATTCATTAGCAAGTTGAACCGCAAATTTTATCAAACACTTCAATTAATTTATCAGTTATATATCATCAAATATAAGTTATTCCTTTCGTACCAAATCTTTGGTCCTTTTATAGTTTTGCATATGGATTAAAAAATAAAAAATATTGATAAGCAAGATTTTTTTACTCTTACTTTATTCAGAAAAAGAAAATTCTATTAATAAATATTATAGTTTTTGTAAGGGTACAAATGGTAAAACATCTTTAATTTTTTTTTTTGAATGGTATATATATATATAGCGGGAGTCAAAATACAAATCGGGAGTTGTATAAATTATTGTTTAGTGAAATTAAGAGCATAATAACAAATTATACATTGAGACTTTTAATTGATTGGCCTTTCTTTGGATTTTTTAACTAGCTAGTAGGTAGTAAGGTAGTATTATTTTTTATTATTTTTATTTTGGAAGATTTAAAATGAATTGATTTGCTCATGCATATTGTTTTCCTCAAAATAAATCATATATCAGTAGTTCATAGCAAATACCAACAAATTAAAATAAGGAAAAGATCAATTAGCCCCCAACTAACTAGAAGGTTAATAATGGAAGACCCAAAAATGAACCAGCCCCCTAAATACAATTCCCTCCAAAGTCAAGATTGCCTGCTAAACTCTTGCACTTGATCCACAGTGGACTGGCATAGGTTAATCAAAAACATAAATAATCGACAAATTCAATTATTTATGTAGTTTTAATAAAATCCAACTAGCTTTGTATTCTATATATTTTTAACTAATTGAGGTATATGTTTTAATTTTAATATTGTATACATGTAAGGTAAAATATGATATCTCTACACCTACTATGGTTGGCCAGTCATTTATTTCGAATATGTAACAAATATGTTTCACTTCAACTTGCTTGGATTAATAATTAAACTAATTAAGAATATACTTGTTATTTCACAATAATATTTCTGGTGGATGATTTAAACATATACTTGTTATTTCTTAAATGAAAATTAAATATGAACAATTAAATTGATGTTACACTCTTAATAAATAGAAATTGATGTTACACTTCGTAAAGTCAATTTGCTGGGACAAACGTTTGATTGTGGTTCCATGGAACACATAATGAGATGTATAAATAATGTAAGACCATTATTTGTATACTACCTATCAATTGATATGAGATATACATAATATATAGTTATCAAAAAGAAAAATGACATTTACTTTCAAAAAAAAAAAATGACATTTAAATATTTATGTGCAGTATTTAGATACATGAATGTGGGGTAGAGGTGCAGATCAATTGCCATGTGTCCCGTTGTTGGAATGCCTTTAATTTAATCCAACTTGAAAAGATCTAATGGTATTACTATTTAGGGTGTTAGAAAGATTCATCGTCTTCTAGAGGATGAGATTTGAGGGCTCCATTTTAAATTCAGGATTATCCATAAAGATTTTCGAAATAATATGTTTTCTTATATAAAATAATTAAATAAAACAAGAGTACAGTGGATGTTCCAATTCAAGACCAAAATCAATAGAACTTAAGCACGGTTTTTGAACATAATTAAAACTATGTTAGGTATAATGGAAAAAATAAGGAAAAGAAAATTACGAAAATGGATAAATTTGGAATAATTTTAGTCCAAATTTATTTATTGGTTTTCGTAATTTTTTTTCCTTTCTTATTTTTTTCATAAAATCAAACAGGCTTTAAGAGTATGAAAGAATGATTCACGGTATTTATGAATTAGTGGAAGGTAAAGATTAGAATTTGAGCCGGAGGGATGATAATGGGATGATAATCTGGTGACAATAATGAAAATTGTACATATATACATTATGAAGTTGTGAAAGGTAGTTTAATAATGGGGAAGTTGTTGTGGATGGCACCCATAAATGCGAAGATCAAATAGCAATTATGAGTTAAAAAAGCTTCGAGGTTTAAGGAATAGATTAGGGTTTTTACAAATCCAGAACATGCACACTGGCTAGTGGCTAGTGCATTTATTTGACTAAATAACACCGAAAAACGTTTCTTCTATATCAACATCTCCAAATTAAACTAATTCAGAAAAGCTCGTTACAATCAATTATCCACCTTAAATAAAAATAAAATTTTCAACAATTAGACGCAGTTGTTTACGATAAAAAATAAGTAGTCAACTCATATATTGATCATTAAGTTGGAGCGGAATGGTTGTGTCACAATCAACTGATATTAGAGTCGATTGATACAAAATTTATTGACAGCTGAATAAGCTGCCGATTAATGGTAGAACATGACCACCAAGTTTAAATGGACTTGGAAACTATTATAGTCCTTATTGAAGTATTTTACTATCAGTTGAACACAAACGGTTGGCGTTAAAGATAACCATTTTTTGAATCGTGGCATAATAAAATCAAGATGTGGTTTATAAAATATATAGAGAAAATTCAGTAATTAAGTTTTGTTTAACATGCACAAGTAAAACAAGTATTTTATAATTTTCAAAAAAAAAAAACAAGTGTTTTATCATATACAAGTTATAGTTCTCACCATTTTTTTGTACGTTGTTATTTCTCGCAGCTATTTCTCACCTTTATATATCCAAAAAATCTTATCATTGAATCAATATGTCACATAACATCTTATTTAATCAATATAGTTTATTAATCTAATGATAAAAACAAATGTATGTATGAGGAAAAAAAATTGTATTTCATTTTATTATTTATACACCATAGACTTATTTAACTCATTTTAAGGTTCATGCTAAAAGACACCGTTATTTATGTCATCAATAGTTTTTCTATTTAAAGTATGTCATCAATAGTTTCGTGACAATATTTGTTTTCTAGATAAAAATACACTATTCATTACACATTTGTTCTCTACATCACGTTTCTTACATAATTTTTGGTTGTGATGATAAATATAGAGTAGAAAAGGCAAACATAAAAATTTCAATGGAAACAGCAAAGCACGCAAGTGAAAACAAATGAGTGTAACTGAACCAGTTTTGCTTAATCGTAGTTTTGATTTTGACCCTCAAACCTGTTTCGGTCTTAAACGAGTGCCCAGGATTCGCTACCCGAATTTGCCCACTTCAATCCCACCTTTTTTCACGCTCTATAATCATTAAGTGATAATCACGCGCACCCGTGAATCCTGTACGTTGTTTGAAACCTGAGGGTGAAACTGAAGTTGAATTTGTAAAAAATGAAAATGCTAATAACTGTAGTTTGGTGTTACACTCACAACAAATTTAACCGCTTTTGAAACAAACTTAAACTTATTTAGAGAGGACAATTCACTTTACTCTTCTCACCCTCATTCAAATTCATTACTTATACTTTTCTTTTATTTCTATTTCTAACCCTTTTCTTTTAACCTTTAACTTATTTATTGATTTATTGATTTATTGATTTATTGATTTATTGATTTATTGATTTTATATTGGTTTTTTAACTAATAAAAGCTACAAATTGGTCCTTTAACTTTAGTTTTATTTGTCTTATTGATCCTTTTTATTAGTTTTTACCAAAAAATATTAATTTTATTTTTAATTATTCATTATATGAATGCATAAATGAATTATTTATGGGTAATATTGTTAGGGTATGATTATGAGTTCAAACACTTTTTTTAAACTGTAGATAAATACACTATCAAACTGTTAAAAATGAGCAGTATGACAAATATAATTAAAATTAATGGATTTGTCAAATAATTGATTATTTCAAAAGCTTAAGTTGTTAAGATAGAGTCACATCAATGATTTTATATTATTTCTAACACGCCCTCTCACGCAAGAGCCCATTTGGACTTGAAGCGTGAATAATACATAGGTCCACCTACCATATGCTTAAATTACACTTTTTAATTAGAAAGTGAGGGGAGCGGGGATCCAACTCTAGACCACTTAGTCATATGCTCTAATACAATGTCAAATAACCGATTATTCCAAAAATTTAAGCTGATAGAATAAAGTCACGTCAATAATTTTATATTATTTCTAACAAGATCAATTTGTGTCATTAATTAGTTAATGGACCAATTTATAATCTTAAATAGTTAAGTGACTAATATGAAACTGATAAATAGATTAAAGGACTAATTGTCCAATTTATTTTAAAATAAAAAGACAAAGAAAAGGAGTGTTAGAGTGTTCAAAATTAAAATCAAATGCGTGCGGACAAGGGAGAAGCATTTTTGCAGTACAAAAAAGGGAACTACAACTACTACTATTTAACATTTTTAACACCAAAGATTATGCGCATCTTGGTCAACAACGTTTGACCCAAATAAACGACAACTTTAGGCCGTTTGGGTAATTTAATCAAAGTACTACTACTTCTGCCACCATACCTAAAATATTTTATTTATTTATTAATAGTGTCCGATAATAATTTTAAAAAAAAATTATATTATTTTAATATTTTGTAGATGTTTTAAAAAGCTTGTGTGAGTTCGGCTGTGTCGTTGCTGTTGTTGTTGTTGTCTGGGGTCAACAATACCTTTTGTTGGGTTATGAGATTCATTACTCATTACCCTCTTATATATATATAACCCTTTGCAATAGTATTTTCCCCATTTCATTTTATCTCTCAAAGAGAGAAAAACACAACACACACACAGTGATATGAGAACAAGAAGAGGGTGTTGTTATCCAGAATCTGGAATAGTGACAAATATGTGTTCATTTGGGAAGAGAAAACCCAAACAGACTATTTCATATGCAAAGAGGCAGAAGAAATGTTCTGAGAAACCAACAACAACGGATTATGATTTTTTTGAGTCTTTACCAGATGACATCGTTATTTCTATCTTCTGTAGGCTTAGTTCTACAGCAACTTCCCCTTCAGATTTTGTAACCGTTTTATTAACGTGAGTTTTCGTAATTTCTTCTCTCATTTCTAAGGCTTGTTTGGTTAATTAAATTAATTGATTAATTTATTAATTTGATGATTTTGTGAAACAGGTGTAAGAGATTAAAACGTTTAGCACTTCATAATCTGGTGTTATCAAAAGCTTCTCCAAGAACTTTCGCCATTAGAGCGAAAAATTGGTCTGATTCTGCACAACGATTTCTCAAAATCTGTGCCGAAGCAGGGAATGTTGAAGCATGTTATACTTTAGGCATGGTTAGTATTAAAATTGAAAAAAAATAAATGAAAAGTTTGAGATCTATGAATTTATTTCTAACAGAAACGGTTATTAATTTTTGCTTTGGTTGTGCAGATTCGGTTTTACTGTTTGCAAAACAGAGGGAGCGGTGCTTCGCTTATGGCGAAAGCTGCAATGAATTCACACGCGCGTGCTCTTTACTCGCTTGCGGTTATACAGTTCAACGGCAGCGGCGGTACCAAAAGTGACAAAGACCTCCGCGCCGGAGTTGCTCTCTGCGCTAGAGCCGCTTTTCTCGGCCACATCGATGCGTTGCGTGAGCTTGGACACTGTTTACAAGACGGTTACGGTGTTAAACAGAATATCTCCGAGGGAAGGCGTTTTCTTATTCAGGCAAACGCACGTGAACTCGCCGCCGTGTTATCCACAAACGCCGCCGCGCGTCAGTTAGTTAACACAAATCTCCAATCACAGCTTCGATATGTTGCGGCGACTGGATGTCCGTTGTTGAGTGATTTTGGATGTAATGTTCCGGCGCCGGAGCCACATCCGGCGAGCCGGTTTTTGACGGAGTGGTTTACGGTTCGGAGCGGTTCTCTTGGTTCGGGATTGAGACTCTGTTCACATGTCGGATGTGGTAGACCGGAGACAAGGAAGCACGAGTTTCGAAGGTGTTCCGTTTGTGGTGCGGTGAATTATTGCTCACGCGCTTGTCAAGCGCTTGATTGGAAGTTTCGTCATAAGGCGGAGTGTGCTCCGGTGGAACGGTGGCTTGATGAGGATGGTGAAGACAACGGTGAAGATGACGGCGACCGTGAGGTAATGGTTATGGAGGATAGTTAGAAAATTTTCGGAATAGTTTTATGGTTATGGTAACTGTAACTGTAACGGTAACGGAGGTTAATTCTCACGGTTGTTCTAACGGCGAAATGAATCCATTTTTGTTGAGGTGTCTGAGAAATTATATACCTGGTTTATTTGGCCGTATAAAAAAGGTATACAGACTTGTATTTGTATACGTACAATCGTACATTGGTACATGTCTTTCCCTTTTTTCCTGTATATTTGGAAGGAAAATTCTCCCAAAAAATGAAATGGGTTGATTTTTCTTTTCTTTTCTTCTTTTTTGTTTCCTTAAAATTTTTGTGCCAAATAGAATCGAACGGTTAATTGGAATTTCAATTCTTAAAGTTATAATATTGCGTTTAGTTTTACCTGTTTAATTATAATTAAATTAATAATTAATAAATTCTAGCATGGATAATAAAATGATGGTCTATGCAAAAGTGACATTCACACGAATCTACACTTTTAATTTTGTTATATTTTTTAAAGAACTTTTTAAGACTATGAATTATTTTGCATTGTAAATTTAGGTGTATTGAGTTTGAATTTTTTTTTTATAGGTTTTGAAAATATATTTCTTTAGCTTGTAATAATAGGTGAAAAGTCTACTAGCTTTTTAATATAAAAAACAGTGAGTATAATTTTTAATTATTAAATAAGAAAGAAATTTGATTGAAAAGTTAAAAAAAAAAACTAATTTGAAGTTCGACCATTGCCTTAGGTAATGTTTCAAAAAAAAATATAAATGATTAATATTTTGGTTGAACAAGTTTGTAAATTATATCTGACCAAAAAATTACATGTTTACAAATTAGATGACTAGGCTATTAAAATTTAAATATTGTTGTGATAGATTTATAAAATGGATGGTATGAGCCGTGTTTCTCAAATTTCAATACATAATAAAAAGTTTACATGTGATATACATCTGATTCAAAACAATTCAATTGTAGCTTTAAGGAATAAAAAGTGTTGATATGTAACAAAAGTAGTTCAAGAGTCTATCAAGTCTTGATGATGGTACTTTGTATTGTATTATGTGATGTGTTTGCTTGCTTGTATCTTTCTGTGGTTTCAACATGTGTACAAGGATTAGTGTTTTATTGTACTTCTGTTTTGTTTAGTTTAATCAAATTTTAAATTACTTATAAACTTTTATTTTTACTAATTATCTCGATAATATGATATTTTCAAATTTCAATAAATATATAGCATTTGTGTTTAGACATTTGTATGACCTAACAAATTCCTTAAAAACTTTATAGGCTAATATTTCAATAATATTCATGTAAAGAATGTCCTTCATGTAAAGAATGTTGCTGGTATTTTAAACTCCCTAAACTATCTAGAGGTATATGCCAAAGCATTTTGACTCTATCATTAAATATGTCATGATCTAATTCATTGTAGTACTCCAAACAAATTCATT
This sequence comes from Trifolium repens, assembly GCA_030408175.1. Taxonomy (NCBI): domain Eukaryota; kingdom Viridiplantae; phylum Streptophyta; class Magnoliopsida; order Fabales; family Fabaceae; genus Trifolium; species Trifolium repens. Next base: position 53,309,627 of record CP125842.1, on the reverse strand, counting down.
GGAGTATATAATTTGGTAAGGTTTTGATTAAAACTACATTAACGAACTTTCATTAAAGAATAAAATCAGGATACGATTATTAATAAGAAAATTAATAAATGACATTTTAAAGAAGTCCCATAAGAGGTTGTCTATAATAATTCACAAAAATTGTCCAATGAAATATATGTAAATGACCCCACACAAAATTATATACAAAACTAGCCCTTCCATGACTTGCTTTAATCTAGCTTTATTAATTATCATTATGTTTTTTTTATGGCAAAAGGAATCAAGCATAGATAGATGATAAAATACGAGAATTAAACACGAGAGTATGAATGTGAATAAGTTGGATCGAGTTAAACTTTATGAAATTTGAATTCGATTTAGTTAAAAAATTTAAAACTTAGGTTTGATTTGAGTCTGACCTAAACTAAACCGTAGGTTTCTATCAGTCAGTTTGCATAAGATATTCTTTCATTTAATTGAGAGTTTGTTTGTGTGAGATTAGCATTAATGGATGTCATATTGATTGTTTTCCAACAGCTTATCTGGCTGGAGTCATGCCATATATAAGTTTAAATAGTAAGATATAGAGATAGATTCCATTTTACATGGATTATAGATTAATTATTAATGTCAAATGGGGGAGACTAATTAATTAATTAATCTAATTGGTTTTGGAAGAAGGTAATGGTGGGATGGTGGTGGGAGCGCACTTATTCTTCCCAAAATGTTAATTATTCAATTCAGTCTTATTGACACCCATATGTGTTGATGGATGATTCTGGCCCAATCGAATAATTAGGCCCATTCTTTGGAATTATTCTTATCAAATACAATAGAGAATAATTTTAGCCCTAAAAAAATTACAAAGAAGAATGAAATAAAAATATAGTTTGGTATTTATTTTATAACATGGTTTGGTATGTTTCAATAAAAAAAATCAATTAATTTTTATAAATAAATGATTCATTACTAAACCTAAATAAATTAGGTATTTTTTGTCCCCGGAGAACAAATTAGGCATTTGTGATGTAAACTAGGAGTTGAGCTAAAAACCCAAAAAAATGGTTAAATTAATTTTGTTTGCGGAGAAAAAACTAAATAAAAAGGAAAAAATTGTTCGCGGAAAAAAAAGGTTCCCATTGCGCCGTTCTTAAGAAGATCACGTACGTTTTTTGGAAGAGAAACATGAGTCAAAAAGCTGGCATCTGAAGAAATTTCAAGTGTAACGAAGAAACACACTGATTTCGCTCTCTAAATGTGTAATAGAGAAAAATATTGATCTAGGAAAGCAGCTTCTTTATATCTTGATCAAAACAACAATAATATAATATCTAACTTAGCCTCTCAATTAAAATGCATTTGAAAACTGGAAATTAACATGAAAAGAAAAATCAGAATGGAGGAACATGAATGTTGGGTTCAATAAAATTCAAGCATAAAAAAAAAATTTGCTTAATGGGTCAGGTATGGAAACATGTTTACTTCTTATGTGCTAACTACCACCTCAAACATAGGTGGCAGACATAGTTCTTAACATATGCCTTTAAATTGAAAATGAGTTCCTTTATTCGAGCAACTTTATTGCTGTAAAAAAATAGTAATATTGAGCAACTTCATTGTTTTTTTGACAAGGAACAACTTTATTGTTGTTTTTTCTTTCATCCCTTTCTACTTTTCTGTTTCTTATACTTTTGGTATATTTTCTTGCAACTTGAATGTCATAGATATTATTGCCACATCGATTGTCACCATCTTATACCTTCTTTTGTAATCAAAATTTATGTCAAAAATAAGAGGTAGGCAAAATATTGTAGAGTTTGGTAGAACAAACCAACTTTGTTATAGCATCACCTTTGATTATTATTTTTCGCTTTATTTTGATTTATCAGTTCGTAGTTTACTTTTAACGAGATCCCAAACCCTTTTATTATTCTTACAAAAGATATTAAGTTTAATGAAGATATGGAGATATGATATATCATTAATATCAAATATTTTAATTTTTTTTTGTCTAGTAGTGGCGGCTTGAAATTACACCTTAAAAGTGAATAAATGGAATGTTTGAGGTTCGATTTCCGACTCCTGCATAATATATGTGATGTCTCTACCAACTAAGCTAAGTTCACGGGGACATCAAATATTTTTAATTTATATGTCTCTTAATTGAACGACCAAATATTGAAATTGTTATATCACCATATATTTGTGGTGTCTCGAATGATATTTAATGAAATTTCATGAAAATGTCAACTCATCTATAATTTTAAAAAATAATTAAAAAAATATTGAAACTCAATGCAAATTGGTGCATTTTTTTTATGCAAAAACTATATGAAAGGTTTTATAATGCATGGTAATATAATTTTTTTTTTAGTATTTAGAAAAACATGTAAAAAATGTCCTTTGTAAAATCATCCCATCAAAAATCAATTGTTAGTTGCTTCAGTGGTGATTGACACTAAATTTAGTGGAAAGAACCACGATTCGATCTCCCACAACTGCGATCGAGAGGAGGTTGGAATCACTTAATGTCACAACTGACCACCGAACCAAATTCAACTGGTGGTGAAAAAATAAATAAAAAATCATCCCATAAAAATGTATTGCTAATGGAGTACTTTTTTAGCAATAGGCTTGGCCCAAACAAAGACTCATCAGAAAAAAGGGCCAGGCTCATAAAGTCAAAACATGTTACAAATTGTTGGACCTTAAAGGCATACTGTTTCTTTTTACATTCCCCCACAATTCTCGTGCACCCTCTATATTTTTTTATTTTTGCCAAATTTATCTCATCCATGTTTAAAAGGACTAAACTTATGTACGGTGCTTTATACACAATTTTTACTGTGCTAGATACAAGGAGTGGGTGTGGTTATTGTCCATATGCCAAACTTATGCATCATCCATATAAGTGAGGGAAAATTTCTCACACACCCCCCAAATAACTCGCGCGCCCCCCAAATTTCTCTCGCGCCCCCCAAATGTTGTGCGCCCCCCAATTTTTTTTTTTTGTTCCTTCCTCCCCAAATTTCTAGCCAAAACCATTTTGTTGTTAGAATGGTTTCCAGGAGTTGTACTCCAAAACCATTAAGTGCATAAAATGATTTTTGTTCCTTCATCCCCAAATTTCTAGCCAAAATCATTTTGTTGTTGGAATGGTTTCCAGGAGTTTTACTCCAAAACCATTAAGTGCATTGGGTAAGGATTGTTGATTGTCTTCTATGATTTGGTCATAACTCAACTCATAAATTATAACTACTTTCATAATTTTTTCATGTTGAAAATTATTGGAAATGGTCAAGGCTAGTATTGTAAGTGTTAAGTGCATAAAATTGTTTTGGCTATAAATCTGTGGGGAGGGAAAAAAAATGTTAAGTACATGATTATAGCATTGTACTCTAAAACCATTTTATGCGCTTAATGGTTTTAGAGTGCAAATATCTGAAACTATTCCCAATCCAAAATGGTTTTAGCATGATTTGGGGGGCGCGCTACTGGGGGGCGAGCTAGACAGTTGGGGGGTGCACGAGTAATTTGGGGGGTGCATGAGAAATTTGGGGGGTGCACAAGGAATATGGGGGCATGCTAGTCAGTTGGGGGCGCGCAAGAAATTCAGGGGGTGCGTGAGTAATATGGGGGCGCACGAGTAAAATGGGGGGCGTGTGAGTAAAGCTGTTGTGTTTTCATTGGCTTATGGACAATAACTTTTGCCACAAGGAGTGGTTACTATTATTAAAAAAATAGTTTCCTTTTTAAATTAAAAAATGTAAATAACTAATTTTTTGTGAGAGACACAGTGAAAACTGTACCTAAAGAAAAGTATATAAGTTTTGTCCTGTTTAAAATTCGAATAGTAAAAAAAATCAATTTTATACTTTTAAATTTTAGAATTGAACCGACCGCTATAAATTGTTCCAACCCGTCTTGTAGCAAAATGAAATTTTAGAATTTTTTACATTTTAATTTTAAAACTGAGATGTATAAAAAGTTGATTTTACACATTTCAAATTTAAAATCTAGGTGTATAAAATTCTTAATACGTGAGGCACTAAATTGAAGAATTTGCATATACTTTTTGGAATAAATAGATGAATTTTAGGGGATATAGTATTCTTTTGATGGCTGTCTGTTCTTGGTACTCCCTCCATCTTAAAGTAAATGATTTAAATAAAATAAAATGTTTTTTTAAATATTTGATCTATTCAACTTTCAATACAATATTGTACAATTATACCCTTTAATTATTACTATTTTCATGAATCTCAATTTTCAAGTAAGTCATCAATATTTTTTTAGGGCAATTAAATAAAAATCATATTATCTTTTTTAATTATTTCAGTGTAAAATTGTTAAACATATTTAATATGAAACAGAGGGAGTACTAGTTAAATAGAGGGAACATTTTGTTTCCACTGTAACAACCATTTATAATTTGAAGAGACAGTATACGTGCAACCTAAATTACCTCGCCAAATGAAACCCATTGTACTTTTATTTTTTTAATCAAACAAACTTAATATATTTCATTAATGATCAAAGATTCAATACATGAAAGAATAATATCAAATCTATGAAACTAGTTCAAGAATTGACCCCCTAGCTAAAGTATGAACAACCAAATTCACTTTGTCTCATATCAAACTTAACTTCAAAGTTTGCACATGATAACATAATAACATGATAAGAATAATATCATTAACGATTGAGAGAAACTCTTAATTGTCTTGTTGCTTTGTTCGAATGACTTCAACCAACACTTGAGAATCATTTTTGAATTAGACGCGTTCGAAACCTCTATGCTTGGCTTCATTAACGGCTATAATGCCCATGCTCCTCCCTCCTTTGTTGATAAAGCCAATTTTTGCCACTGTGTGAGTTCAACAATAAACTCATCAGAGCTGTTGCGGAAACATGCACACATCGTTGTCCTTTCCAAACCGACAAAAATGCTACATTGACATTGCATTTTAACCATCCTATACGAGGTTTTTTTTTTCCCACCGATCTGTGCTTAAAATTGGGACATCATGAGCATCATGACTTCGGAGCTTATGAACAACAAACCACTCATTTCAGTGGTCAAACATAGCTCGACTAACTTGACTTGGCCTTCTAACATCATCATTTTATATTTTATCATTCCGGTTATGCCATATACTCCAAAATAACGTAGCCACTCTACCTATAGTAGCACAATCCTCATTCCATTGTACTTTTATTAAGAATAAACTTAGTTATTAAAAAGAGAATAAACTTAGTGTTGGCAATACGATCCTTCATCTAAAAAATTAACAAAATATAAAATAAATTCAGGTGCCAAAATTCATTAAAATAGACATCTTTGATTCGAATTTGACCGTCTTGGATTGCCAGGTAGTACACTACCATGCAATGCAAATCATAAGGGAGCCACATATGTCATTTCCTCTAAATTTTTTTACAGGAGTCATTTCACTTTTCTAAATTCTTTGAATAATTAATGTATTTGATCAATACTATATGTCAAATATATTAATTATTCAATTAATCTAGAAAAATAAAGTGTCTCTTATAAAAATGAACGAAAAGAGTACAATAAGGAGTTTCCATCACTAACACGATTTAATTTAGCTCTTAATAAAAAAATTATTTCGAAGAGATAATTATAATATTTTAAACATACCTAAAAAAACTCATTTAGAAAAAGTAAAAAATACATAAGAGTTGGGTTAAAAACTAAGATAAAAATTGCTCAAAGAAAATATTTGAAGGACCGTTTTCTAAGATAAAATTTTAGAAGGTTTAGAATTAAAATTTATTTAGTAAAAAAAATTGATACATTTATATTTTTGTGAGTTTAGTTCAGTTAATAGAGACATAAAATTACTAATATTAATAATTAATTATTGATTTTGAAAAAAATGATAATAAAATTCTCTTTTTTATGATTAAAAAAATAAATTGTAGTTATTATACTACTCGACAAAAAGTTGATATATATTCATAGGAATTTAAAACTCATCTAATCTTTAAAAAAAAACTCAATTAACTAAAAAATAAATTTGTGTCCAAAAAAACTAAAAAATAAATTAAAATTGGGAAAATAAAATCTTTTTTAAAAAAAAAAGAAGGGAAAAATCTAATAAGAAAAGGTAACTACACACGGTATAAATCAGTTTCCCACTCTCCTTTCTCAATTTCACAATTTAGGGTTTATAACCGATCGAATTTGGGGATTTTCACCAGAAGAGAAAATGGCTTTCATAATGGAATTCGCTGAGAATTTAGTTTTGAAATTGATGGAAGATCCAAAGGAAAGAGATCGTAGATTCAGAGAACACGTTTATAAGACGAAGGATAGATGCGCAAAGACGAAGGAAATGTGGAGTTACCCTATGCGTCCATATGGGTTTTGGACATTCGAACGCCATAATTCTCAGCTTGCTTGGGATGCACAGATTAGCCAAGTTGCTGGTCGAAGAGATCCTTATGATGATATTCTTCAACACTACTCTTCCTCACCTAAATGAGGTTTTTGTTCTTCAAATCCCTAATATATATATATATATATATATATATATATATATATATCATTATCTCTATGTCAAATTTGTGAATGCTAAATAGTTAATTTGATTGATGATATTCTATTTGTTTATTTGATGGTTAAGCACTTTGTTTGGGATGTTGGATCTGTTTGGATTGACTTATTTGAGTTTATCTACCGCCGACATAAATAAGTAGTTGTACAACTATTTGGGAGAGTTTATGTAATGAGTTTAAAATGTGTTCATAAGCTTTTTTCAGATTATTTTTATATGCTCTCCAGAATAGCTTATGAAAACAACTTATAGCTTATATGAGTATAATTTGACTTTTTTATATCAATTGTTATAGAAATAGTTTATAGTTTATATCATATGTGCTAATAATATTGGTTATTAGAATTAGAGTAGATGATGAAACTTTGCATATATCATATAAATTCTGTTGGTTATTAAGTTTAGGGTTGCTGCATTGTTTAACTAATGATAAACATGTATGATAATTTTATATTGCTTTAAACTGTTCCTTTATTGTAATAATGCTTGAAAGCAGAAGCTGCTTCTCAAGCAATGCCATTTTTGGACACCAACATAGTTTTCCTATCTTTTCACTTAATTTATAAATCATTTTTTTTTTGATAATTTATGAATCTATTTCAATCATATTATGTTGAAAGTTTGATGAGGAGGGTTTAGTTTTAGTCAGAACAGCAATACCTTTGTTATGCTTATGCACTGTCTTATGCACTCGTTTGGTTTTTTGTTGTGTTTTTATTGCAGTGGTACTGAACTTGTTTCAACTCACAAGCGTTCTTAGTGAAAAAGTGGGAATCTGTCATATTTCCTTGTTTAATTACCTGTCCAGTTGCATGTTGCATAGACTATCCCGGGTTTGTAATGCACTATATTGTTGTTTCAAATAAAGGTTCCATAGAACTATGGTGTTATATTGTGTTATATTGAACTTTTGTCAATTGAGGATTTAAATTGTTGCCCAATAACTTTTCCTGGCAAATGTTAGTAACTTAGTATGTTGGCATATGCTAGTGTTATGATGTGGCCTTGTGGGTGGAGATAGAACCCTCAACCTTCTTATCACTTCACTCGTTAACTCCCCCAACGCAATCGTCAAGCCAACCTTATATCCCCAAAGGTGTTTCATTTCCTTATTTACATAGTTGGGCAGATTATTTGTTTCAATCTTGTTTGAGATATCATATTTTCTGCTTTTTAATGTGTTGAATATGGTTGATTGAACTCAAAACATTGCGCTAGTTCTTTTTAGATAATGTAACGATATGTTGCTGTTTCATAGCTGGTCAATCCTTAGGAGTTGAGACAAAGCAAGTAATGAGCTAAGTTGAGCATATCATGAGAGGATGATCAGTTTATCACATACATACACAGTAATTTGTTTTAGAATTTTTGTTTTAGATTAGTGCATTATTCTCGCAATTATGAACTCTTTTGGTTGTTGCTAGGCTTTTGTATGGATGGCCTGGCGCTATTCCCTCTATTTTATGTGTTATAATGGGACCATACATAAACTAAGGAACTCTTGGTTTAGTAATACCGATTTTCAAAGGAAAATTGTTGAAACTGGTATGCTCTGAAACGCTGATCATGCATTTCCAAAAGCTACCCATGATCTTCCATATGAGCCTAATAGGATCCAAATCCATAATTAGTTTGGCATTTTGGGGATGTTTGGAAGAAATTATATGCACTTATATCATGAAGTACTTATGTTAGTGCTTGAATAAACTTATGACATGTTGGTAAGTTATTTTCAACTTATGTTAATAAGCCCGTAGAATAACTTAGAATGAACACCTTATTAATTTTATTTTTCAGCCCTTTATCTCGAATTCTGACACGCGTTTGGAGGCGGTTACGGCAGACCCGCCACATAAAAATTTCCACCTTCGCAAGTGTTTGTATTTTCCATATTAAATGTCATGGACCAGTCCTTGAAAGGAAGGCAACATCGATCGAGTTTTGGACACAACCTGTAGGCACTCTTCGCTGAATACTCTGTTTTTCGTTCAACACGCCAAATTTGTCAGTCTTCAACACAAGAAAAGAAAATTGCAGTAGTGAGAATCTTGTTGGCACTGGCCAAATCAAAAATAGATGTAATAAGAGGAGAATCCCAGGATTTATCATCCGGATTAATAATATCGGCTACACATAGACGATTTCATTCCACATTGGAATATTAACCCCATCCCCAATGCACCATCTATTCTAGGGATGTCAATTTACATCCGATAGAGCGGATCCCCGCGGGGATTGCCCCGTCTGGAGCTCCGGAAACAAAGATTTTTTCCCCGTGGGGATGGGGATGGAGGCAAAAATTCCCCCGCAGACAGTTCGGGGCGGGGAACGGGGAAGCTGCATCCGTCCCCACGGATTCCCCGAATCCGTCTATATATACTTAACTATATATTATTATTATTATTCTCTATAAACAAATATAAAAAATATTATTATTATTATTATTAATTTATAAATTAAATGTTGATTCTTTTTTAAAAAAAAAAAGTAATTGAAGAGTCAATGTCATGATTTTCTTGAATAATTGCTTAATATTTTGTCAAAACTAACTTTATTTGTTTATTTTGGTTGGATATTTACCAATTACCAATAGTTTAGAGATAATTTGGTTTTGTATGATTATGCATATTTTGCTATACATTATGAAATATTTTAACTATTAGATTTTGTTGATTAGTAGCCAAATGTTTTTGCAACGTCTTTTTGGTTATGAATGCATTATTTATGTGTTGTTTTTATTTTTTTTGAAACGAAAGATGCAAAATATTTGTTTTTTTAAATAAAAAAGGAAAAAATAACGTCATATTACTATCATAATTTTGACGGAAAAATATAATTTTTTGTTAATATTCGATATCCGTGAATCCCCGCGGGAACCGTGGGGATCTATGGGGATGGGGATGAAGATAAATATTCCCCCGTGGGGACGGGGATGGAGGCAAAAATTCTCCCGAAAGCAGTTCGGGGCGGGGAACGGGGATAGCTTCCTCCGCACATTCCCTGCCCCGTTGACATCCCTAATCTATTCTATTACTTACTCTAAGTATAAATTAGCTTGATATATACTTCACCAAACAAAACTTGGATTGTGTCCAATTTTGGAGTTAAGGAAACTGCTTTGTGGAAAATAAGCCTCAAAACAAGACTATTTTTTTTTTGGAATAGAAACAAGACTATTTTGATTAGTCATTAGATGTCATCCTTGTTTACCAAGCAAAGAAAAATCAAAAGCATTAAGGTTCTTGAAGTTCATATCACCCATATTCTTGTGAATAGTGAGTTTATCCCATAACAACCATGAATATCTTTATTTTGTGAGCCAAAATGACTCCACCAGAAGGAATTCATCTTCTCAATCTTGTCACACAAAGAAAATGAAATTTGAAAAATGCTCATAAAATAGGTTGGAATAGACTGAAGTATCCAAGATTGTTGGACGAGAAATGGGTGTTTAGTTATGCTCCTGCTTACAAAGTGGGTTGATTTGATTTGTGTTTACTTCAACCTCAATTTCTATATGTAATATAATTTTCTTATTTAATTTATATATTATAATAGTTTTCGTGGTCCACCCGAGTTTTTTTCCTAGTTCCATCAATGGTTGAACACTTGGCCATTCAAAAAAAATGTTGAAAACCTAGAAGAGACTAACTAATTATATTGAGGGAATGAAGCAAGCCCTAGAGTGTTAAGAAGAGACCAAATACATAAATGACTCACCAAACCTAAAAAAAAAATCTTTGTTTATATTTGAGACCGAAGTATTCAACATAGATGACTTTAGGATAAAGTGTTAGGAGTTATAGATAAATATGGAGGCAGACAGGCTGAGTAGGTGAATGTATGACAAAGAAGTGTGGGGGAGAAGTAAAGGATGTTGTTGCCTCCAAGGTTGCCCATATTTTTTTTTTTTTTGCTACTTGCAATAAGGATGAGTGTACTGTGAGAATGGATTTTTTTCATGTGAAAACTGAAATTTTCGCGTGATTATGTTAAAATTGCCTGTTTCTGTCCTTCAAATTAAACAGTAATCAGTTTTTTTAAGGCAAAATAAGTAGTTGTATAAAATATTCAGACTAGTTTTTAACCTTTTTTCCTGTTATGTGTCCATTCTAGACCAATGCTCAATTGATTAATCAATACAAACAATATTGTATGCAAGAAAAAGACAAAACTAGCTTAACATTGACATAATCATATTATGTTCCACACGCATGATTAACATTAAGCTTACATAGTTTGTTCCCTTGATTTCATACATTAATTTCCATTCATACCTACAACTTTCTCAAACCAAACCACATTTTGTAAAGAAAATAGCTAGTAGTATTACTCAATCAGAAACATCTTTCACAGTAGCTTTGTCATAATCTGCACTAACCTTACCTTCTCCTTGTTTAAATGCCTTAGCTATTTCATCAATAGGAATCAAAGGCAAATATCCAAACACAGCATAACCCTTTCCACTAATGTCCTTAACAACATGGTTGTACTTTTCTGACCAATGTGCAGCTGTTGGAATCGCCAACTCTGCCACTGCATGAAATGGTGGATAGTGGTTGAGACCTGACCATAGTTTAACTGATCCTGTTAGAACTATTTGCTTTGACTCTGTAGCTACATAACTTGCAGCTGCTTTTGCTCCACCAGATTGAGCTTCATTCACAGCTTTCTCAGCTTTGTGTGTTACTTCTTGAATCAAACCTTTAGCTTGGTTGGCTACTTGTTTCACAAAAGGCGGAGCATGCTCGTCGAATTTGTTGGTTGCTTCATCCACCTATCACAATCATATAGAAGTTGTTTTAACCAAACATCGTCTAACATTGTCAAAATTCCTCATTCAATAAATTACCAGCCGAAAGTCTACATGTGGTAAACTATACATAAACTTGTTAAGAAGTCCCACATCGAAACAAACAATCCTCACCTTACAAGTCAGTTTTATAAGGATGAGTTAAACTCAATATAAAAATTTAAGAAAATTTCATTATAAATAATCAATCCCTGATGAAACCTTCCATGAAGTGTGTCTCCTTTAATCAAAATTCTAATTTCCAAACAAGAATGTTACCTCTAGCTTAGTGATTACCAAATTTTTTCCACTTTGAACTAAAAATATGTTGTGTGATTCTATGACATGGCACATTATAAAAGGAGATAAAATGCAACCCCTATAGGGTTGTTAACAAGACTGTAGAATGCAGTAACATAAGAATCAAATTGCATGCATGTCAAGTTTCAAGGCAACATTTGTTACTATAGATGCATGCAAATATACAAAAATATTGTCTCTTTCACTCTCATGTTCCTATTAAGGCATAAAAGGAGATTGTTATTTTCCATGGCAGAACGTAACAAATAGATCTGATCTGAATAAAAAAAATCTTGAGAGAGAGAGAGACCTTGTTGTCGAAAAAACGAAGGAGATCTTGAGGGAGAGGCTTGAATTTGTGATAAACAGGACCAAGAACGGTAGTGACAGTACCTTCAACGGTACCAACAGCAGATCTTAAAGGACCTGAATTCTGTTTTGCATAATCATAAAGACTTGACATGCAAACAAAAGCTTGAATAGCAGCAATTTTAACAAACCCAAGATGTTTAAGTTCTTGATCATGATCATTAATACCATCACTCTGCACAAACAATTCAATAGTTAATTACATGATGATGAATGAGATCTATTAATAACATTAATTCATGCAATGGAAATTAATTAACCTGTTTAGTGGTGGTGGCCATTGTTTTCAAATTCGTTGCTGTGATGTGAATTGAAACTGAAACAGTTTTGTGAGTTGTTACTGATTATAAGGAGAGAGTTACGGTGGAAATTGGAATCAAAACAAAAGCAATGAAACAGACACGGGCCAATGTATTATTAACCTCGAAATACTAAATTATATATAATTGACGTTGATTCCTATGTCCTCAACTCAATAAATAGCAATAAACAAAAAATGAATAACACTTTACTTTTGTTTTCAGGAAAAAAGTGCTAATGTGTTTTTATTTTATTCTTTGTGCGATTGAATTGTTAAAAAAATAGAGGACTGGATATAGTATTGGACAAAATACAGTAAGGGACATAATAAAAATAAGAATTTTTGTACTTCATTAAACGACGGGATAATTTTTTGTCCATAATACAACTATAAAAAATACAAAAGTACCAATTTTATTTTCGAATATAAAAAATATTATTTCTCTTTCTCTCACCGATGCAATTTTGTTCTGTCATATTCTACCTTGTTCTGTCTTGTTCTGTCATGTACTGTTCTATTAAGTACTTACTGTTTTGCAAATCAAATGCACCGACTTTGTTATTTTATTTTTTGGATCAGGAATTCATTAGTATCATGAAAAAATATACATATAAGTATTTATAATATACAAAATTAAAAATACAATTAAAGAGCACCTAGATGAAATGGTAAAAGTTATTTTTAAGCTAAATCATAAGTTCTAAGTTTGAATTTAGTCATAAAATTTGGTATTATTCAGTTTTTGTGGTATTATTGAGTTTTTGTGTACATATGATACTTCACACAAAAATAACACTAGAGTCATTGATTAAATTTGCACTAGATCGAAATTAATACTTCAACCTAAAACAAGTGAACACTTCACCAAGGCATAAACATAAATACACCACACGAAAATGTGAAAACAAAATACACTGTACTAAAATGAAAAATCAAAACAACAAATATGTAAAAATTACATTTATTTAACAAAACGAAAAAAGAAAAAGAAAAAAAAAACTATTTAGATATAAGATAATAAATTATGCAATTATAAGTCAGATATTATATTACATTAGGCATTCATAATGTAAATTACAATTATAAACAAATGATGTGATAAGATAGTAAATTATAATTGGTTTCTTTCTTTCATTTTAACAGTTTCAATATTTTTTATTTAGTTTCAATTTTCAATTTTATTGAACAATTTTTAAATATACGTTATTTATTTAATTAGGTTGCGAAGACTCTACTCTACTATACTGAATTGGGCCCATGTTCGGAAATGAGACTACATCCCCAATGGGCTATGCTAACCCTTACATTACATTACATGTTTTTTCTTCTAACAAAACTTGAATTCGTGTATGTTTAGTTTTGCGGTGAGAAGAATTGATTTAGACAGAATTGATTCTATAAAATTAATTTTGGTTAAAATTGATTTTAAGCTAAAGTGATTTATGTTTGGATATATTTATGCAAAAGTGAGTTGAACAAATAATTTGAGTGTAAAAATCAATTATATAATCAGAAGCTACGATTTCTAGCTTCAAGTAGAATCAATTCTAGAGATACAATCAATTCTACTTTTGAGAAACCAAACAAGCCAGAATGAATTCTACACGTCCAAAATCAATTTTGGTTGTTTCAGAATTGAAACATACACTTCTTTTTATGGAATCTCTCTAAAATTGACAAAAAAAAAATTCTAAAAAGTTCATAGTTTAATATATATATTTTTTTTGTAAGAAAGCTAAAAAGAAAAGAAAAAAAACTAATCACGGAGATAGAATATTCTCATTGCATCGCTCTTAAAAAGATCACAGACATCTTCTGAAGAGAAAATATGAGTCAAGAAGTCGGCATCCGGGGAAGCTCCAAGATGAGTTAAATATATATTTAATAATTGGTAGTATAACCAATCGTTAGTTGGTTCAGTGGTGATTGACGCTGAACTTGGTAGGGAGGACCACAGTTTGATCCCCCGCAACTGCGATCGGGAGGGGGCTGGAACCACTTGATGCCAGAACTGACACCCGAATAAGATTAAACTGATAGTGAAAGCCAAACAAAAAATTAGTAGTATATCTCGTTATTTTTTATTCTAGACAAAAAAATTATGCTAAAAAATACATGAATCTGAAACACAACCGATGTATTAGTGCTATGAAGATGGATAAGGTAGGCAAATAACAATATTATTTATAAGTAATTTTGATCAATTTATTTATAAAAAAACTTTGAATTAGTATAATCACAAAATGCTATAGTATATACGTAACTTTTAATCATCTCGTTTTTAAATTTGACTTATTTTTAAATCCTTAGAGAGTGGATTTTATCGTAATAGTAGATAAAATTCCGTTTTGCTAGGTTTTCCTAAAACTACAACGGTTCTTTTTGTTGGTTATTTCATTGGCCGTATTTGCATTCGGTTTGGTTTGTTATTGACGTTTTTGTTGATCTTTGTCTCTCTAATATTTTCAGATTTGTTAGGAACTGCAGATTTCAAGGTTTAAGCTTTGTCTCCGGTGTCGTTAGTATTCGTATCAATCTCGTGATTGATTTCGAACTCCTTGGCTCGAAAGAGTCGTTTATTGTTCGCTGCCGTTTATTGCAAGATTTGATGTACGTAAAATTTTATGTGTTGGTGGTCGGTTCATTCGTCAACTTTTTACCAATACCATTCGAAGGTGGGTGGCCCACACCTCTTGTACCTTTTTTTTTCTCTTCTGTGTATGAGTCTCTCTTGTGTGTGTGTGTGTGTGTATATATATATATATATGAATGAAGTAACAAAGAAAAGATTAGCATAATATATGTTTATAATGAATAAAATGAATATATATATATATATATATAAAAGCATAGAAATGATTTTATTATTATACATATATAAAATTGATTAGGATAAATAATTTAGAGATAACAAAAAATTTGTACGCACAGTAGTTGTGGATAAAATCCACCATTAAAACAAATAAACTTATATAGTAAATATTCATAAACAATGCGGCCCAGTACAATTTGAGATGAACGATTGTCCAGGGCTCAATATTTAGAGATACACTCAATATTTTTCATTAATGCGTATAATATGTATAATATAGTATTGCAAATAATTAGAGTATATATTTTTGTTTTTGTAATTGCAATGTAATCCATAAATTTGCACAATTGTATTATACTTTTACGAATATATGCAAAAAAGATGAAAGAAAATAAAAGAGAAAAATACAAAAGAAAATACGAAAAGAAATAATGATGCAGGTAGGAATACATGGAATATTAAGGAAAATGAATTATAATATATTTATGGTGTTACAAATGTAATAATTGACTGTGGACAGTTGTTTTTGTGAATGATATGCATGACTCAAAGAGTCACATTCAATACATAAGAATGAGATAATTGTGTACGATTTATTAATATAAAATTTTTAATTTTTTAAAATTCATAATTAATTGGTGCTGTCATGAATATAATTAGTTGGTGGTGTTCTTGGTGATTGATACGTATGACTTCAAGAGTCATAGTTAACATATGAAGATGAGAAAAAATAAATTGTGTATTAATTAACTAATATTAAAAAAATTAAAACATTATGGTTTTTTTTCATCATTTCTTTAATTAAAATTTGTAGCATTTAAATTTATAAATTGAAAGTAAAATTCTCAATTTTAGATTACGTTTAAAATTAAATCTTCAAACAAGAGTATTCGAGTTTGATCTCTAACTTGAGCAATACTTGAGTTTTTTTTATGGCAATATACTTGAGTTATTTTTTGGAATATGACGCTAAAAGATAAAGAAATAACAAATAATTTTAAAAATTTATTTTTAAAGATAAGATAAAAAAAAATCCAAAAAAGAAAAAGATATAATATATTTAGTTTGTTGAGATATTTATGCTAGATAAAAAGTAATGAATAAAAATATATTGAAAATTCATAAGATATTAAAAAGTTAATAAATTTATTGAAATGGATTAAGATAAAATTAAATTATAAATAATTACAAAAAAAAGTAGAAACAAAAATAAAGTGTACACTGATATATTTATGCCAAATTAAAATAAATATTTTTGAAAAATAAAAATAAATCAGAATAAATGTGAAAAAGGAGAAAAATAATGAATTTGAGAAAATGGAAAAAAAAATTGAAATAAATTAAGATAAAATTATTGTAAAAAAAGTTAAGATAACATTAAACTATAATTTAATTAATTATACCAAGAAATAATTATAAATTGCTAAGAAAATAAAGTAAATACTTAGTAGAAAATATCAAAGTAATATATATAGTTCGTTGAGAGAAATATATGCTAAATATTATATTAGAAAATAGAAACATATGCTAAATCGAAATAAATAATAAAAATTTGTTTGAAGAAAAGAAACAAATATTTCTTAAGATATTTATGCAAAATTATCATTTAAAAAATAAAAAGTAAATAAAATAATTGAGAATAAATGTGGAGTTGACACATGACATAATTTTTTTTTTTTTTTAACGGCTAAATTTTATTAAAATCGCAATTGCGCGCAAGACGAGCACAATAGGTAATACGAACACATACAAGCACATCACAAGAAAGAAAATAAACTAAAACAACACATAAATCCACCGACACCCAAAGTGGAGCCCTTACACCAAATATCATTAACCCCGCCCATCCAACACAAACTTCATCTCGACAATAACAATCCAAATGACAGCCCCTAAGCCAAACAAAAAAACTCCACCTTACACCAACACCAACACACCAATGCTAACCAGGGAACACAACCAAAACAACCGACACAGTGGAGACCGCTGAGCACCACAAGTCAAAACTCAATCGGATATCAAACCCAAGTCCGCTGAAAAGAGAACCACCATCCAACAGCAGTGCAAAAGCAGCCACGTCGGAACACCAAAACCAAACTCATTGAACAATCGCAACCAAACTCCAAAAAACAAAACACAAAAGCTACGACGTAAAGGGCTAAAATTGCGGCAAAGAAATATTTTGGAGAGAGGTTGAGATTCGCAGTGGTTTTCTTCATAGGGAGAGGGAAGATAAACGGCGCAGCAGCTGAACCACAACTGGATTTTGGAGTTGTAACAAAAATGCAAAACAATAGTAGTGAAATAACACAAACCCGTCAAACCCATCACCTGACTGTAATACAACCCCCATCACCTGCACAACACCACCGCCAAAGGCACCAAAATCCAAACCGCTGTCACTAAGAATACAACCACCAAGCACAACACCTGTACAAAACAACCAGCATGTATACATCACCGGCACAACACCACATCCGCAATGTTGAAACAACCACCAAGCACCTAGAATACACCACCACTAAACAGAACATACAGATCTGTCACCACCACCACCAAAACAAAACCAGATCCGTCACCACCACCACCACCGAAACCAAAACAGATCGGGAACCACCACCACCAAACTGAGACCACCAAACACAAAACGCAAAACACAGAAGGATGAAAAAACACAGTACACGGAAACACAAAACGCAACAACAGTACCACCAGATCCACAATACATGTACACGAAACAAAAAACAGAACACAAAAGAAACAGAAAAAAGGAACGCCGGCAGCAAGCAAGACGAAAACGGAAAAATGAACCGAGTGAAAAAGAGAAGCTTCGACCACCCAAAACCACCGAAAACTATTGTCAGTCGTACTGTCGCCGACGAAAGAAGATGGTGACGCGACGCCAAGGCCTCAAATGCACCACTAAACGGAAAGCTATATCGTGGATGAATGATTTGGATGAAGATGAGGGAGCTGGCGGCGGATCTACTTGCTAGAGAGAAGGTAGAGGAAAAAAATACGTTTTTTTAGAGAGAAAGGGTGACATATGACACAATTACTTCTTGTAAAAAAATACCTTATTTAATATATATAAGAATTGTTTGGGTTGACTTATTTTTTAATTTATGTTAAAACAAATGATGCAAATAAATATATTTTTATGTATTATTTATAAACTTTTCAAATTAATTTATAAAAAAAAACAATTTATGAATATACGATTTTCGTTTGTAAAAACTTATAAATTAATATAATAATTTACTTATTTGCATAAGCTATAATTTGAACAAGTTGTCCTAAAGAATTGAATTCTAAATTATCAATCCTCGTTCTCCTAAGAATTAAGGAATATACAATATCATCAACAACGGCAAAAAGGTGACCGTGCAACATCAATATTATAAAAAATATTGAAATCACTATATGAATATGCAGTCTTGGATATTTCAAAGGGGCAACAAAAAAAAGTATAATCTAAAATTTATTAATATCAATAATATAACACTCCTGGCTAACGGATAATGCAGAATCTTGGTAAAGTTTCTGCATATAAAATTATCAAATAATTGTGCAAAGGACAAGCATGAAAGAATATGTAAACTTAAAGTTCATGCTACATGGGGACCCAAAATTAATAGGACAAATGATTTGTGGAGCATTAACAAGGTTATTGGAAGTGTGAGTATGTATGTACGTACTCCTTCTTCTTCAAAAGGAATATAAAGGGCTATGCCTTTGTTCATAAGAAAATAATCATTAAAAATTGGTTTTTTGCCTTTTAAGCTGTAGGAGACTATCAGAAAATGACAATGATTTTATAGATACTGTATTTAATAATGAAAAAGCCAAAAACTTTGGGGATATGACTTAACTATCTTTAATTACTTTAGTTAATTAGTTTAAATTTAAAGAATTTGTTTTTATAGAATAGGGAGTACCTTAAAGAGTTGACACTACAACAAATTTGCCATATACCCACGGACATATTTAGTGACGGTCAATAAATCCGTGGGTATTATACAGGTGATCCGTGGCTATAGCCCTCCTACAACTTAAATAAAAACTTTCCACAAAAATAAAAAATAAAATTTAAATGTTATATATGGAAAAGGAACACCATCGCTTCAAAATCCCATGTTGCTGCTTCTCATGGTGTCACCATTGTTGTTTCTCCAAAAACCCTAAATCTTTAATCTCATTGTTCGCTGAACAAATTCTTCTTTCGTAAGTCAAAAACCTCATGCACAAACAAATTAATTCTCCACTCACGAGCCCTCTTTCGGAGAACAACCTCAACTTCTTCTTTCGTATGTTCTTTATGCGATTATCTCACTTCCGCGACACCAATCTCATGCACGAGCAACTTATTTCGGTTATCGAGGCTTCTCCCTCACACATTCGGACTCCTTCTCTCGTTGTCTCCGCGGGAAATACTTTTTCGTCTCCATGCATCGAACGATGCCGACCAACCTCAGCATCTTCTTTTGTAAGTCTCTTCTTTCAACTTCATCTTATATTGGGATCTTCCTAAATTGTTGCAAAACCCTAAATTCCCAAACTAAATTTCTCCTCTGTTCTTGGCTCAATTAGAAGTTTAATATTGATGTTAATTTGTCTGATTATTACTCTCATATTTGTCATATTTGGATGGTTTCTGTGTATGGCTTCTGTTTGTTGATAATTGTTTATAGTTATACTTTTTGGATTTTGGTTTTGGATTTTGGTTAATTACTTGTGAAATATAGTGGTTACTAGCTAGTTAGTATGTAGAGGATATGGTGTTGGTCTTTCATGACTTTCATTAGTGCATTATAGGCTTGAATTTGAATGTCCATTGATTCCACTGCCTATCAAATGAATTTTAGATGTTGGTCATTGACTACTAGAGGGGTTACCCTTGTTGCCTCTGTTTACCTGTTACTGCCCTCTGAATTTTTTTTTTTATTTTGAAGACAGAAGAAATTAATGTATGCTTGACCTGGATGGTGGGTTTTCACTCCTCACTTGTAATTCATGTGGCAATTCACCTATAATCTGTATATGTCTAGTGATCTGTTCAGTTTGATTAATTTGGGAGGATAATCAATTTTTTATGATGTTTCGGAAATAAACTAAGCCAACCCCAAACACAGACTAAATTTGCTTTGAATAGGTATGCACATATTATTAAACATGTGAGGAAAAATAAAAGACTTTTGGTAATAAGAGAGGTGAGGTGGAAGGGAATATGCGTGGGGGATTTGTTGTAATTGCCTGGATATGTGTAGGGGTGTAATTGGACCGGTTTTGAGTGAATCCGATGTCCGAACCAATGAATCCTCGATTGGTTCGGTTTGGTTTGGATTTTAGTGTTTTTCAAAAATGAATCCGAACCAAACTCATCGGTTTGGTTCGGATACTTTAATCGGTTTTTTCCGATGTATTTCATGCTATTATTTTTTTCCGATATATTTTTTTCCCATAAGCTCATCAACTACAAAATGCAATTCTTTTCGCTCAAGTTCATCGAATAAGTTCGTCAAATACATAATACAACCATATTGAAATTAAGTTCATAAGATCATCAAATACAAAACACAAATATATTGAAATTAAGTTCATAAGTTCTTCAAATTATAAAGTGCAATAAAAATAAAACTTCAAGTATATTTCAACTTAAATCAGAAAAAATAAAATAAATTAAAACAACGCTTGAGAAGTTACCGTTATGAGGGTTTGAGATGAGAGCATCAACATGACGTGAGAGTTTGCGTAGTGTTGAGAGCAGCTTGCGGATGGGGTGATGTGAGATGAGAGCATCTTGAGGATGAGAGTGATGTGAGATGAGAGCAGCGTTTCTGAGTTTGTATTTGCAGCTGTACGTGTTTCTAAGTTTGCGTTTTTAAGTTAGGCCAAATTTTATTTTAATTTTTAGAAATAATTAGGCCAGTTGTAGTTTTTAATAGATATGACATGCCTAAAAAAATAATTTAATATATATACTATATATTGGTTTGGTTCGGTTTGTCCATTGGATCTGAAAAATGGATCCGAGAACCGAACCAAACCACTTCGGTTTTCAATTGGTTCGGTTTGGTTTTTGATCCGAACCATAAAAATTGGTTTTTTTCGGTTTAGATTGGTTTGGATCATCGGTTCAATTGGATTTTTCTGATCCGCTTACACCCCTAGATATGTGGCAGCAGGGGAGACAAGTCAGGGAGGTGTGAATTCAGTTTGTAAAAAAAAAAACCTTAAAAGAGAGCTGAGGGAGAGGAGGGCATCAGGGAGAACTGCATAAAGAAGAGGTGTTGGGGATGAGGATTGTGTAAGTTTTAAGGCGCTAGTCTCCCATCTCCCATTTGTCTAATATAAAAATAAGAACTCAGTTCCTGCTACTTTCTTTTTTCATATGGTGATTCATTTGTCTCGAGACTAATCTACAACTCATTGGCTATTCAAGTAGTATGGGTCTTTTACAGATTTTAAAAGCCACCTTTCTTGCATGGTCTATGTGTTCCTGTGTTCTTTAAGTATAATGTTCTAGCGGTGATTTTATTTTTATAATTCTTGCTCTAGATGCTGGCAAATCTACAACTGGAGGTCAGATACTTTTCCTAAGTGGTCAGGTTGATGATCGAACTATCCAAAAATATGAGAAAGAAGCTAATGACAAAAGTCGAGAAAGCTGGTTAGTACTTTGTTTCTCTACTGTGATCGTTCTATTATCCAAATTCTGCTTTTCTGCATCATCATTCGTTTGTTGCAGCTTAGGGTCTTAATTTATTGTAGTTGGCAGGGTACTGCACTGACCGGGATGAATTATCACGTTTTAGAAAGTCGTAAAATTTTAGTTGGACTATTGATAATTACTGAATTTGAGAGTATAATCTAATAAGGTTCATGGGAATACTTTTCTTGTAGCCTCTTGAACAGTTTTTAAGCTGGTTCACCTTCAATCAATTTTAATGGGATGATACGTGTTGATTAGAATGTCCAATAGTTTTCTACCTTCGGTACAAAGGTGTCATGCCATCATAGGACAATAACATTCAAACTCCGGTCTCAAGCCGCAGTTTGAAGGATTTGATACCATTTTCATATTGAGATGAGAAAAATATTTATTGAGTTGCTTATGGAAGCGCCCTCAGCATAAGCAATCATGACATACACACACAAGCTTTCAAATTTAATATAGGAAAATTCATAAATTATGTTGCTCTTGTTTGCTTTCAAACACGGTTCTCTATTACTTAGACAATTATTTAGCATTTTCCAGTAGTTTATAAATTTAGAGCAGTATCAATAATTAAAATTTCAGTATTTTATTGTGTTTGTAACTATTGGCCTCTTAATTGAAGCATTTGTACATCAGAAAGAAATTTAATATCTGTTGGAGACGGTGTGATACTTCAGTTTTTGTTGTCATCAGGTTTGCGACTTTGTGTCAATGTTTCTTAGCTTCTTTGTTGCATGTATTTTGTACATTTCACTTAAACATGGAAGTTGAACACTTCATTTTAGAGTGTAAATTATGTAATATCAACCTGTTTGAGATTACATAATTTACTCTCAACTCACTTCAGCGGAGCCAAATCTTGTTGGGAGAGGGGATGAAACCTTTTAGCTAAGTTAATATACTTGATACTAATCTATATCAAGTTAATGATTTGAAATTTATATACGAGGTAGATGGCCTATATTATGGACACAAATGAGGAGGAGAGAGTAAAGGTATGAATAAATTCGCGGATAACATTTAATTGGTTTGTCCCATTTAATGTAGATCTCCACTTTTGCTTAACCACATGAATTTGGTTTGGACTCATAATGAGAGTGAAGTTGTGATAATTTTTAGTTAACTGTGAAAGATAATAGTATATTGAGGATATGGTTTTTAGTGTTTATTAGTTAGTATGTATAGTCTGATGATTCTAAGATTATTTTACCTTAAATGCTGTAAAAGACGACTTAAAGTGTCGGTAATTGGAGTGCCTAAAACTATAGACATCGACATTCTATTGATGGACAAAACTTTTGGCATCGACACGGCGGTTGAAGAAGCGCAAAGAGCAATAAATTCTGCATATATTGAGGTAAATTACTTGCTAATGGATCAATTTGACAAAATCAAATATTGTTTTCTATTTGGTAAATATCACCATATTTACGTCTTTTCATCATTTTACTAGGCGCATAGTGCATATCACGGAATTGGTCGGGATTGTGAAATTAATGGGTCATAGCAGTGGATTCATAGCAATGCAATCTTCATTAGCTAGTGGACAGATTGACATATGTCTACTTCCTGAGGTATGTAAGATAAAATTTGATCATAGCTCTCTTCCTTTTTGATCATTAGCTAGTGGACAGATTGACATATGTCTACTTCCTTTTTAGTATCGATAAACTGATACAAGTTCTATCTGTGGTACAAAGGTTCCTTTCAATTTACATGGACCTCATGGAGTTTTGAGTCATCTCAAGTATCTTATTGAATCAAAGGGATCGACTGTAGTTTGTGTGGCAGAGGGAGCAAGACAGGTGATATAGATTTTGTTATCGTTTTCACAGATAAAAAAATAAATAAAACTTGCATTACTGATATTTTTTTCCTCAAAAAATATAACAATGGACTTAGAAAAACAAACTTGCAAATCAGTTTTATCTTCCTGATGCAGAATTTACTCCAAAAAAACTAATGATATCGATGCTTCAGGAAATGTTAAATTTGGAGACATTGGTGTTTATATATTATTTGCTTATGGTACTTACCAAATATGATGAGATTACTAGTTACTAGAATTAACATAAAAACAAGGCAGAAATCTGGCGTTTGTATTGCAGCCAGTGGTCCAGAGGTTCTGTTGCACTGTGAGCAGAAATGTGTGATTGTATTTTATGTTAGGGGAAGCTCTTCTTGCTGTCTAGGTGCTGGATTGTTAATTTAGCATGAAATTAGCTTTATAAATGTTCCTTCAATTCTGTCATTAAATAGGATCAATCAACCATATAGTCTATTCTTAATTTTTCAGGGACTTCTTGGTAACATGAGAATGATGTTGAAATCCTAAGGCGTTCAAGTCGAGTCTTGGTAGCTGCATAAATTCTTCTTCTCCATAGTATTATTAAGTGTAGGGATAGGCATAGGATTATGGTTAGTAGGTCTTGTATCTATGTGTCATTCTTGAGCATTTGATAATATTTGTGAACCTCATTTTCTTTGCTGTTTCGTAAAACAAAACAAAAATTAGTGTCAATATTTGTGCCGTTTTGCAATTAGTGCTATGATTGGATTGCTATCGCTTGTTTTTGTTTCATCTATTTTTAATGTTTTAGGAAAAACTAAACAAATATGACAATGAGGATGGAACATCTCGATCGGTCCAAGAGATACAAAGTCATATGCCTTGGAAGGATGATATATATATATATATATATATATATATATATATATATATATATATATATATATATATATTCCTAAGTACAAGACCTGAAAAGGGAAAGGGAGCACGAGTGCGTTGTATTGGCAAGATTCTCAAACCCAAAAAATTGAAAGCTTCCTTGTCCGAAAATCAAGAATTGCGCGATAAACTTAAGCAAATGGAAAAAAACAAGATAGTACAAATGCGGTGTTGGCAAATGTGTTGTCAGTGATTCAAAATCGATTTGCGGGAGAAGATGTGAATAATATTTACGAGCTGCAAGATAGGTATATTTTATTTTACTCTCCGGTTTCATATTTCGAATATTATGAAAACATTAATTAAATTGAGTTTGTAATTTGATCTCTTTTATTTTCTATAGGTTACAGATGCTTCTAGTGCCCCGACCAAACGAATTCTCCAAGTCCACACACTGACGAAGATTGAAGAGAGAGATTAGAATGTCATATGTATGTTTTTGTGGTTGCTAGTTTCTTAGAGTAGTAATTTTGAAATGGATTAGAAGTAAATGGTAGTTTTCTATGTTATTTGGTGCAACTTCAATTTTGGGAGATTTAACTAGATGACATTGTTTTCGTGTTTTAATGTACTCCGTTAGTTTGAAATGCTTGTAAGACTTATTAGTTTTTTTTTTTAATATAATTGAAGTTCTCTTTTATAATTATAGTTGACTTGGTGTGTACAAAATAGCATATTAGCAAATATTATTATTTTCCTTATTATTATTAATCAATAAAAAAAAAGAGTACAATCTGTCAAAGAAAAATATGCAAAAAAAAAAAATTGTCCAACCTATACCAACGGACAAATGCGTGGGTAAATCGATTTACAATAGTTGTTAATGTCCGTGGGTATAGCTCTCAGGACTGTCCAACGCCAAAAAATGCCGTAGCTATAGCCTATTGTGACGGAAAATATCCGTGGGTATAGCGAAATAAAGTGGACGGAACAAAACGTCCGTGGGTATAGGTTTTACGGTCTATACCCACGGTTTTTGGACCTTTACCCACGGAATTTGGTCGTTGCTATATGTCAAGTTTCTTGTAGTGTGATACTCTCAAGTCTATATACCTTTAAAAATTAAAGAGTTGATGCTCTCTAGCTATGATATGTTTCTATCAACTGAGTTAAGCTCAATGAACAAAGGTAATCATATATATAGTATTTGATATTTGTGCTCACAAATACTTCTGTTATTTTTTTTCATACATTTTTTCAATAGAGGTAATCATATTTAAAATATGTTGAATACTAAACATTGGGCTGCTCACCAAGCTAGGATTTATACTTTAGTTCGATGTGTTGTGGAAATTTAGTCTCTTCTATTAGACCCGACTTGGTCTCATTTGGCTTCATCAATGTTAAAATTGATGGAGAGAGCCAAAGGTAGGTTTCTTTGATTTGAGATGTGATTATAATAACATAAAGGCTTAAGCTTGAATTTGGCCAGTGATCTTGTTATGCAATTTGGATGATGTGGATCGTTTGTTCTTAATCAAACGGTTAAAAAAACAGGTAAATTTGATTTATATATGAGTTATATATCTAGACCGTCCAACCTTGATTGACGATCTACGATATATGTCTGTGTAAATGCGGACGATCTTGCTAACTGCTGAAAAATCCGACCCTTTAAGTTATTTATGTTTATCCCTATATATTCGATTTGTTATTTTGTTTTGAAAAGACTACCTTGCGAGTCTTGTTTTAAAATTATAAGTTTAGGTTAGTTAATGACATAAGTTCATCAAGATGCATAGTAATTAAATGCACTTTCAAAATTAATTATCTAACAGATAAAATCTTTAGACAATTTCCCAATAGGTGCTAATAGTGAGAGTTGAACTTGAAACTGACACTCTTGTAAGGTATGTCAGGGCTATGGGTCGAACCAAAATTATCCATTTCTCTTCATTTAAAGTGTGAATTAGCCACTAGACTGATTGACAAAAAATTAAAATGAAGCAAGCTAGGAATATGAGGGAGAGAGGGAGGAGAGAGAGAGAGAGAGAGAGAGAGAGAGAGAGAGAGTATCACAAGCAAACTTCACTACATTAAAATTACGGTTACAATAGTTTATATTTTACAATTTGAAAGAGCCGTAATTAGTTAATAAACTCACAATACTTATTATTTCTTCAATAATAAGGGACAAATGTCTTTATTAGACTAAAACTCATCACCAAATATTGCACTACACTTTCAATGGAATATCAAATATCATAAAAAAGGTGATAAGACTTTACTTTTAAAAATAAACATGATATAACACATATTGACGACGATCTTGATTGCTTATTTCAAATGATTGGGTTCATAGGATTACGACGAACTACTAAACATCGCAGAGGATTCTTCATTTCGAGAGAAAGCTTAAGACTTTCTGAAAGATCAACAGGTTGAACCGGAAGCCACACAAAATTGTGGAGAAGTTGTGCGAGCCAGAGATGAACGGTGGCTAAGCCCAAAGCTCTTCCTGGGCAAACCCTACGGCCCGCACCGAAAGGTGCAAGCCTCAAATCTGATCCCATAATAGAAACATCTTCTTTTAGAAACCGCTCAGGCTTAAAAGTCAAGGGATCTTCCCATATAGAAGAGTCATGAGATATAGCCCACATGTTTACCATTGCAGTTGTACCAGCTGGCACTAGGGTTTTATCGACATGGATATCTTGGACAGCAAGACGAGCCCAAGATAATAATGGGCCCGGTGGGTGTAGTCGGAGCACCTCCTTTACTATAGCTTGCAGGTAAGGGAGATTAGGAATGTCTGAGTCTCGCACTCGACTATTTGGACCAATGCACATGTCAATCTCTTGCCGGGCTTTCTCTTGTATGTCTTGGTGTAAAACCATCCTTGCCATGATCCATTCAAGGAGTATAGCAACAGTATCTGTTCCTCGAAATATCATTTCCTACACAAAGAGCACACATATGCATGCATGGCTATATAAGAATCAACCATACTAAACATGCAAAATATATATAAACTAAGCTGAAAAGGAAAAACAAATAAATATAATATATATAATCACTTTGTGTATAATGAATTTATATGCATGCCCACGAGTCTTAGAATGATTTAATTATTAGCAAGTTTTTTAAAGATAAAGTGATAAATATTACTAAAATTCAAATACATAACTCTATTTTTTTTTTTATTGTGGGTGAAGATATCCGATTTAACAATATTAGCAATATTAACTCTTATTATATGGACTATACATGGAGGGAACATATTTAAATGCATCTTATGAAGAAGAAAAAAAACTATATCTATTTTTTCCAAAAATGGACGTATAAAATGGAGCTTCCCCACCAATCAAATTTTGTAAATATATATTGTGAATAGATAAATTATAAATTTTCTACAAATGCATATGCATAGTTAGATAAGAGAAGAATTAGAAACATACCCACAAAATAGCCACCATGTCGGAATCATCTAACCTTTCCTCTTTGGGTAAAGATAGTAGAGTGCTAAGAAAATCATTTTCCCCAATTAGCAAGTCTTGAGCTCTTTTTCGTTCCTCCACCATTTGACCAACAACACTAGTGACCTTAGCCGCCAATTTATGACACTTTCTCTTCACACCATAAAAGTCCAAAAATTTAAAAGGAAAATAATCTTCCAAATTAAACTTAGCAATTAACTCATACCCTTCCTTAACCATATTCCCCAACTCCTCACTTCCTCCTAAACTCAAACAATTAAAATTGCTAATGGAACCAAACACACTCTCCAAAATATTGCTAAAAGACCCTTCTTGCAATATTCCTCTAACTTCAACCACCCCTTTCTCCTCCATTTCCTTCCAAACTTTCACCACCATTTCATCCGCCACGCGTTGCCGAAGATTCTCTAATCCGAGAATTCTCCTCGGAGAGAACATATTAAAGGCTGCAATCCTTCTTAGTTTTTTCCAATAGCTCCCGGAAGGAGCGAAACCAATGGCACGCTCGAACATAAGCAAGCGTGCTGATTCTTTGATTGGACGGTCAGAAAATGACGATCCAAATAGAATTTCTCTTGCAGTTTCAGGGTGACTACTTATAACAACGCGTGTGGTTCCAAGACTCAACGCCATTAACCTCTTCGCTTTTAAAGAAGTGGCTAATGAAGCGAGTTTTACGTGAGCCAAAGAACCCATTTGAGGTAAAGTTCCCAATATGGGCCAGCCCACGGGCCCAATAATTTTTACGCTTTGGTTATAGTTCCTCCATGCAAAGCCTCCGGGGACAAGCCAATAATTAATTAGGGAAATAGCAAGGATGGTGGAGATAAAGAGAGTATTAATTATTAGTGGCCAAGAGAGGGTGGTTTGAAATATTGATCTAAGAACATGAAAGACAAGTGTTGTGATTAGGAGCGAAAGAAATGTTACTGTGATTTTCATGTTTGTTAATTTTTTTGCTTAAATTTATGTAGGTGTGGAAGAGGAATTAATGGTTAAAGGAGTGTGTCATGAAGCTATATATACATCATGTGGGGATCAAAGGTGTATATATAGGGCTTGGAAAGTGACTACCTAAGTTTAGAATCCTTGGTTAAGAATTTGACCATGGTTAACAAATGCACATACATATAACATAATAAAATATTAAAAAATATTAAATGATGTGATTAATTATTGTTAATTCTATTATTTGTGCCTATGTGTCCTTAAACCTTTTCAATTTAGGGTTGTGTATATATGTATGTACTGTTGTAAATCGTGGGAGTGTTTAGTAGTATAAATTAAAATTGAGTAATTTATTTGTAGAGATATAAGCGCAAGAGATAGATAGAGCTCTAAAAGTCTAACATATTTAACGGTAAGATTTATTAACTTAATAGTTAAAACAAATTTATACATAAGACATTAAGTTTAGTTTAGTGGTGAGGAATTTAGGCAGTATGCATGAGGTCCTGTGTATACATTATCGATTTGATCTCAAATGAAATCTTACATTTCTTTTTAGAAATATCCAATCCAATATAAAGAGGACCAGAGGTTATGACATGTACCAATATATATTCTCAGCAATGCACCATGTCACTTTGTGTTTTTGTCAATGTCATATGTCAAAATCTCATGGCCTCCCACATAACCACGTCTTTCCTTCTTTTCTCTTTTAAGCACCAAAATAAAAGTGTTTGCCCAAGGTTTTTAAATTACAATTGTCACCGTGGTTTGCACTTCTGTCTTAACGTTTCATGATTGAATAAATAATTTAATCAAGTATTTAGGTATAAGGTGCAGGTTAAGATGGGAATGAGTACTAATTTTCCCATGATGGGAAACTATCCCTTTTATTGGCAGGTGGCAGTTGAAACGGTTAAAATGTGATTTTTCTCTCTCTTGACCATTAACCAATACCAAACCATTACTATTTTATATTTTCAAGTGATATGAAAAAGAAAAAACTACAGTATATAAAAACAATGAGTAATTTTCTCTCTCTCTCTCTCTTGACTATCCACCATTGTTTCCGGCTTGGTGTTCTTACATCACCTCCAAGCTCCAACCACTCATTTACTATTTTATTTTTTAGTTTTTTTTTTCTTTTGATCCACTACCACTTACTTATAACAGAACTATTTTTCATTAACTCCGCTAAATTATTTTTTGCAGAAAGAGTATATTTTAAAGAAAAAAATATTTGTCTTTTAAAATTATGCTCTCTAAGTCATCTGCTGTGTCCAGGGGCGTCGCCACATTGAGCTGAGGGGGTTCAACTGAACCCCCTGGACTTAAAAAAAATACACATATAATTCTATATAATTTATATTTTGAACCCCCTCATTTTTTTATATTGAACCACTGACCCAATTAAACTCAAAATAATTTTAACTTACTTAATTAAATGAGCTGAACTTGAGCTATATATAGTTCGGCTTGTTTTTTTTGAACTTGGTTCATGAACCAAATGAGTCGAACTTAAGCTAAATATTAAGTTAGTTAATTAAACGAGTTGAACTTGAGCTATATATAGTTCGACTTGTTTGGTTTTGAACTTGGTTAAAGAACCAAATGAGTCGAACTTAAGCTAAATATTAAGTTCGTTAATTAAACGAGTTGAACTTGAACTATATATAGTTCGGCTTGTTTGGTTTTGAACTAGGTACATGAACCAAATGAGTCGAACTTAAGTTAAATATTAAGTTCGTTAATTAAATGAAATGAACTTGAGTCTTGAGTCACTACAAGAAATATCATTTTTCGCAGCGACTTTTTCGCAGCGACATTTAAATTGTTGACAAATACATACATATAGCAACAACCAGGGACGGATCTAGACATAAAATGTTGGTGTGGCCAAAATATAAAAGACACGATTAACTAAATTATACTGAAAATAAAATATAATATTCTTAAATGTAATACAATTACAATTCAAATCGTCTACCACTCATTTTTTGAAAATGAGCTAAAATAATATCATTGTCAATTGTTACAAAAACATCTCTTTCTATATAAGTGACAAGACGATCATTTAACCATTGATCACTCATTTTGTTGGATAGCGTTCCCTTCACTAAATTCATAGCTGAAAAAACACGTTCAACGCTTGCGGTTGCTACCGGCAAGACTAAAGCCAACTTCAAAAGCTTATAAACTATATCAAATGTGTTGCACTTTTTTGTTTCCACAAGTTTTGCACAAAGATCTGGAAGTCCTTTTAACTTTGCAAAATTTGAGTCAGCTCGATATAAGTTCACAACCTTTGATATAAGTTCTTCCCATCCCTCATCCCTCATTTCTTGTAATTCTTGTTTGGTAGCATTGACAAGTGACAAAGCATTAATAAGATCTTGATCACGCTTTTGTAATGCTACACTCAAATCATTTGTAAATCCTAAAATTTCAACCAACATATATAACATAAAGATAAAATCAAAGGATTGAAGTAAATCTAGCAAAAGTGTAGTTTCACCATATTTGCTAAATGTAGGATCCTCCCCCACTTCTTCAAGTACCCCAACAATGGCACCGTATATTTTCATCAAACTAGTGAGAGTCCTAAAGTGGGAACCCCAACGAGTGTCACCCGCTCTAGCTATAGATGATTCTTGATTTAATCCACTTCCAGTCTCTATCTCGCCATCTTCAATCAATTGAGCAAACTGAGATACTTGTTCGTCCCGAAGCAATTGTTGTCTCTTGTTAGAAGCTCGTATGAAATTAACAAGAATATTGACGTTACCGAAAAAACCACTAACACCTTTGTGAGCCTTAGCACAAGCAACAAGTGCCAATTGAAGTTGATGGGCGAAACAATGCACATAATAGGCAGATGGATTCTCATTTTGGATTAAAGTTCTTAAACCACCAAACTTACCTCGCATATTGCTAGCTCCGTCATATCCTTGCCCCCTAATGCTAGACAAACTCAAGCCATTAATAGACAACATCTTCTCAAGTGCCTCCTTAAGTGATTTAGCACTTGTTCCTTTAACACTTACAATGCCAAGAAATCTTTCTTTTAATAAACCTTCATTATTAACATAGCGAAGAACAACAGCCATTTGTTCTTTCCCAGCAACATCACCAGATTCATCAATCAAAACACAAAACACATCATCCGCAATATCACATATAATTTCTTTAGTTATTTCAAATGCACAAGCAGCAGCAAGATCCTTTTGAATCTTTGGAGCAGTCATAAAGTTATTTCCCGGAGCACAATCTATTACACTAGCTATATTTGGGTTAGCTTCCTTTAAAGTGTTTATCAACTCAAGAAACGGCCCCTTAAATAAAGAATCATCTTTCTCGCCATTCCCTCTAAATGGCATGCCACACCTCAAAAGATACTTAGTAGCTATAAGGGATGTGCTTACACGAACATGATAATCGGCATTCATTTGCTTAGTTTGCTTAAAAAACGAAGCATTAATACTTTGGTTTGGGTTCCTGGATCCGTTTCCAACAGTTCATAATCAACAATCTTAATACCCTCACTTGGATGTTGAGTTTCCGATGGTTCTTGATTGGCCGAAGAAGTAGCTTTATCTTTAGAAAGCACGGGAAAAAATTTCTTCATCCTATAAAGATAACAATAAAACCATTTAAAATAATTTTTTTTATTCAACAAAATATATATTATATAGAAGAACAAGAAGTTAGGACCACTATGAAAACCAAAACATATTATATAGTCACTACATTCCAAATCCAAACACACTTTATAATATCCAAACACACTTTATTATATAATCACTAAAGCCACTTTAAACCAAATTCAAACACTTTATTTATTAAGGCAGCAACTTACAGTGACAGAGGCACATAGAAATTGAGTTAAACAAAGCCAACCTCACAACACACAATACAATAACTGTGAACAAAAAAGAATATAAAACAAAACCCAGCCCATCACTACCACGCAAAACAGACAAACTCTTGTACTCTACCTCTCTACCCACAAAACAACAAGACAATCCTAACCACATTACTACCACCAGCACCAAATTAACAGCAAATTAACAACCCAAACACAAAATTAACAACACTAGATAACACAAAATTAACAACCCAAACACAATTTTAGAAGTTCCGACACAACACCATTCACATAGAAGACAAGGGTGGATGATTAGGGTTTAGAATTTGGAAGAAAAAATACCTGATTGAGAGTGGTCAATGTGCTGGCAAGGGTGGTGGCTTTGAGAACGGTGGCCGGCGTCGCCACTCACCAACGATGGTGGTTGGTGGTGGTAAAGGGAGAGTCGTGCGATTGGTGAAGCAAGGGAGAAGAGAGGTAAGCGTTTTCTATTTTGTCGTGACACACTAAACTTCTATTTTTATTTTTATTTTTTTAGTATATTAAATATATATATATTTTTTATATATAAAAAAAAAAAAAAAAAACTCAAAAATCTGGTGTGGCCAAGGCCACACCATGCCTCTACCTGTGTCCGTCCCTGGCAACAACTTATATAAGTTGTTGTTATAAGTTAGTTTTTTCTCAACAACTACGTTATCGTTGGGAAAAGTTAGTTATCCCAACAATAATTATTGTTGCCGCTAATAGTTTAGTTTTTTTACAACAACCTTGTAAAGTCGCTGGAAAACCACTCAATTACTTTTTTTTATGCGTATCTTTTATCATGGTTTCTGTTCCTATTTTTATGCGAAGATTTCTCTTAATTTAATTTTTTTTCTATTTTTGTGTTTTGTATCTTTTTTTTATCTTTAGAGCTAAAATTACCATTAAGGGAAAAAGATTTGCAATATTATCATACTCTTTGAGGACAAATTAGATTTTTTAGTAATTGTTCCTTCTATATATTTTTAGTAGATTATTATTGTCGCAAATAGTATAGTTTTTTTTGCAACAACCTTGTATAGTTTTTTAGTAGATTATTTATTTTATGTGTATTTTTGTAGGGTCCGCCCAACACATTATGTGGCCTAATACAAACATTAAAATAAGGTTTTTTATTTTTGTAAAAATAAAAAAAAATTGATATTACAAAAATAAATAAAAATAATTTTTGGATAAAAAAGCCATTGAATATCTTCATTTATTAAAATAAATTATATTATTTTTAAATAAGTAAATATAATAATAGAAAATAATTGATAAAAAAATACGAATAGAAAATAAATTGGTTCCATGAACTGGCATGGCCCTATCATGCATGATGATGGATTGGCATGAGTCAAAATGGTTGGATTTTTGTTAATGATTAAAGTATTTTATTTTTCATAGATGATGATGATATTAAGTATGCGACACACGTGCACATTATCACAAAGTACAGTTCTGGACAATAAATATAAAATAAGAAAGAAAAAAACCATAAAAGAAATAATTTGGTTTAAAAAAATTTATTTTAAAACATACGAAAAATATTAAATTTTTTTTTTCTGAGGCCTAAACCGGCCTTGATCTTTTATCGTGGTTTCTGTTTCCTATTTTTATGCGTAAATTTCTTTTAACTTAAAATTTTTATCTTTTTTTTTATTTCTATTTTTATATATATTATTATACTTGATAAGGACAAATTCAGTTTTTTTACGGTAGTTCCATTTAATATATTATTAGTAGATATACTTTCATTTAATTATTTATACTTTATTGAGAGATATATGCAAAATAAATAGATAAGAAAAAACAAAACTTAGTTAAAAATATTTAAGTCAAATTATCATTCATATTAACCACTTCTGGTTTTTCTTTTCTGGTGTGAGTTGTGAGCCTGTTGGCCAAGGGTTCTGATCTTGCGTGTTAGGCCTTGGAGTTTTTGTTCTCCTGGTGTTGTTTCTTTTCTGTTTGCTATTTTGGTGGTGGTTACTGTTTTTGTATTGTTTCCAAGCACTTCCTGTGCTTTTGTTTTTAATAAATTTAGCCCTTTCAAAAAAAATATTCATAGTAACCGCACACAATTATCTAGTTAAAGAGACATTGATATCCAAAACAATACATTGACAAACTACTATCAGGTTTGCTAGCTTCATCGTATACTTTCATTGCATAAGAAAATTTAAATTTTTTAATATTTTTCAGATCCCTTTTGCTTCAAGCTCAATAGCTAGAGGATTGATTCAAGATCGTCATGTTATGTTTCCTCAAAGGTCAATGTTTCTTTGTAGGTTTAATCTTGTTGGAGATGTTGACAAACTTTATCCCTTATCTCTTCCACTTGTTATTTCTCAATTCTCAATTTTTTATACAGTCAATTTTTTTTTTTATTATTATTATTATTAGTATTATTATTATTATTACTATTCTTTCTTTAATGACTAATAGTCGAAGTTTTAATTAAATCACAATTCTTGTTGTGCAGCAGAGTGGGAGAATGAGGTAAAATTGTAGAAGAAAGACAAATCTAAAAGAATGCATTTGATCAACTAAACAAGTGAGAGATATTCCAATTGTTCAACGGTTGTAGTATTATACAATGCACCACAAAAGGAAGGAAAAAGATTTTTATTGTTCTTCGAATGGATGGTTTAACGGAGTTACAAGCGATTATTAAAATTTGAGTTGAATAAATAGCACGATTATTTTTGGTATTTAGGGTAATATATATAAGTTTTATCTTTTAATTATATTGTTTGCAGATACTTTAATTGAATTATTTATTGTTTGTTGAAAATGATATATGCAAAATAGAAAGAATAAGATAAGAAGAAACAAAACTTAGTTAAAGAATTTAAATTATGACAATTTAAATTAAGTGATTGATACTAAATTTTTATAAAAAATAACAAAAATATATAATTACATTTATAGTTGGCAAGTCTAATTTATTCCAACAATTTTGTTGTTGAGATATAAAAGATATAACAACAATTTATATCGTTCACAAAAAGAAGTTTTTCGCTGCGAAAATATATTTTTTGCCAGCGACAATAATTGTTGTTGCAAAAAACACCAGCTATGCCAGCGACAATAATTTTTGTTGCAAAAAAACACTAGTTGTGTCAACGACAATAATTGTTGTTGCCAAATAACACTAGTTATGTCAGCGACATTAATTGTTGCTAAAAACATTATTTATGTCAGCGACATTAGTTGTTGTTGCAAAACACTAGTTATGGCAGCGACATTAATTGTCCTTGCGAAACTTTTCGCAACGGCACTTATGCCAGCGACATGCAGCAACAATTTTTTCGCTGCGAAAAACACTTTTTGCAGCAACTTTGTGTTTTTGGCAGCGACATTTGTCGCTGCCAAAAACGATATTTCTTGTAGTGAGCTATATATAGTTCGACTAGTTTGGTTCACAAGCTGACTTGATTATATATATATAACACTTAAAAATATTTTTTTAAATAACATTTCAAAAATAATTTAAAATGGAGAATAAATATAATGAAAAAAAAAATTTATATTGAATTCTTGATTTTAGTTTCAAGTTGAAAATGAATTGAACCTAATGAGCTGAATCGAACTGCTCGCAAACTATAAACGAGTCGAACTTGAGCTGAAAAAATAGTTTATGTCAAACTCAAGTCTAGTTTCTAATCGAACCAATTCTTATCGAGTTTAGTTTTTATGTATTGACTTATAATGTTTTATGTTTTATATAGTATTTAATTAAAAACAGTTCGATCTGTTGACCTCCGGTCCGACCTATTGAACCTTGAACCAGTATGTACATCCGTTCAATAATCGATCCGATTCTGATTTGCTTGGTTAAGTAACACTTTTTTGTAAGATACTAATCCGACTATTAATTTTGGTAGAACATTTTTTTGGATGAATTTAACCTTAGGATAATCTTTTTTTAAAAATATTTTCTATTTTTTTGTAAACTATTTATTAATTTTAAGCCGTTTTCAATAAAATTTTCCCATTTAGAAAAACAATTACACTACAAGAAATATCGTTTTTGGCAGCGACAAATGTCGCTGCCAAAAACGTAAAGTTGCTGCAAAAAATGTTTTTTGCAGCGAAAAAATTGTTGCTGCATGTCGCTGCCATAAGTGCCGTTGCGAAAAGTTTTGCAACGACAATTAATGTCGCTGCCATAACTAGTGTTTTGCAGCAACAATTAATGTCGCTGACATAACTAATGTTTTTAGCAACAATTAATGTCGCTGGCATAACCAGTGTTATTTGGCAACAACAATTATTGTCGCTGACACAACTAGTGTTTTTTTGCAACAAATATTATTGTCGCTGGCATAACTGGTGTTTTTTGCAACAACGATTATTATCGCTGGCAAAAAATATACTTTTCGCAGCGAAAAAGTTATTTTTGTGAACGATATAAATTATTGTTATATCTTTAATATCTCAACAATAAAATTGTTGTAATAAATTAGATTTTCCAACTATAAATGTAATTATATATTTTTGTTATTTTTTATAAAAATTTAGTATCAATCACTTAATTTAAATTGTCTAAATGTAAATTTTTTAACTGAGTTTTGTTTCTTCTTATCTTATTCTTTCTATTTTGCATATTTATTTTTCAACAAACTATAAATAATTCAATTAAAGTATCTACAAACAATATAATTAAAGGATAAAACTTATATATATTACCCTAAATACAATTGTCTTGTTCTCCTATAAAAAAGTGATACATGTTATTCATTCAACTCAAATTTTAATAATCGCTTGTAACTCTAGTAAACCATTCATTCGGTGAATAATAAAAATATTTTTCCTTCCTTTTGTGATGCATTGTATAATACTACCACCGTTGAATAATTGGAATATCTCTCACTTGTTTAGTGAATCAAATGCATTCTTTTAGATTTGTCTTCCTTCTACAATTTTACCTCATTCTCTCACTCTGCTGCACAACAAGAATTGTGATTTAATTAAAACCTTGACTGTTAGACATTAAAGAAAGAAAAATAATAATAAATTGACTATATAAAAAATTGAGAATCGAGAGATAACAAGTGGAAGAGATAAGGGATAAAGTTTGTGAACATAGATTAAACTTACAAAGAAACATTGACTTAAGAGAAAACGTGACGATCTTGAATCAATCCTCTAGCTATTGAACTTAAAGCAAAAGGGATCTAAAACAACTAAAAAAATCTTAAAAGATTGAGACAAAACAAGACAAACAAAATTTTCGTTTCAAAAAGCTGTTACAGACTTACAGTCTTTCATCCATCACATGTCTTCTTGCCACATATCAATGGAGGGACTTTAGGGAAACCAACAACAAAGATGACTACGGTTTTGGAACAATCAACCCTCTCTTCTCAATGCTTTTATACCGATCCTTTAGAAGGGTGCAACAACCCTTAAGCTTTCGGATCGATCCATTAATCTCTTCGCATAATAGAACTTGAACGGGAGCAGGCTGAAACTTGTGCTTTCCTAACCAGGGTGGACATGCCTTTAACTTCTCTAGCTTGTTTGCATATATCTCTCAACAACCTATAAATAATTCAATTAAAGTATATTTACTAACAATTTATTAAACAGAACTACCGTAAAAAAACTTAATCCGTCCTTATCAAATATAATAATATATGTATAAATAGAAATAAAAAAAAAAAAAATAATTTTAAGTTAAAAGAAATTTACGCATAAAAATAGGAACGAAAACTACGATAAAAGATCAAGGCCGGTTTAGGCCTCAGAAAAAAATTTAATTTTTTTAAAACCAAATTATTTTTCTTATGGATTTTTGCTTTTTTATTTTATTCATTTACAAAAATAGTCATCTTTTTCTGAAACAAAGTTTTTGGTATATCAATTGGATTGAACCAAAATTTGAAACAAATGTAGTACTCGTCAAAATTATTTAATGTGTTTTTTTTTTACGCAATTATTTAATGTGTTGAGACATGTTCGAATTTTATT
The DNA here is from genome assembly GCA_030408175.1 of Trifolium repens. NCBI lineage: Eukaryota > Viridiplantae > Streptophyta > Magnoliopsida > Fabales > Fabaceae > Trifolium > Trifolium repens. The sequence continues at coordinate 53,270,782 of CP125842.1, read as the reverse complement.
TTATTTTTTCTTTCTCAAAATAAATAAATAAAAGAGCACACGTTTGGCGTTGACCTATTAATTTTGAGTAGGTATTGGAGTGCATGCTTTGAACAAGAACAATACAAATCAAGAGCTGCATGGTTTTTTAAAAAATTATTAGATTATTAAAAAGATAAGTATACATATTATAATTATTCAAAAGTCATAATGTTAATAGGCATTTTTTTATGTCTTACTTTGACCAAATCTTAGTTTCACCTTATATTTGTTGTGATGAACTATACTTTTATATTGTACTCAACCTTGTTTTAAAAAAATATATGTTGTACTCTATTTTACCTAAAAAAAATAATATTGTACACTACTTTTGTAGATTTTTTTTAACTTAAATAAAAAAAGATCATCTACGCTTATACAAAAAAAAAGATCTACTTCAAAAAAAAAAATCATCTATGCCTGTACCAAAAAAAAAAATCATCTACACTTTTATACAATTTATTTTCTATTCTTATTTTTTTATAATTATTTTCTATTATTATGTTTACTTATCTAAAAATAATATAATCTATGATGACGAACCCTTAGGATTTGAAAAAGATCCAATTAGTCAAAGTCACAAGATGCAAGCACAGGATCCTTTGCAAGAAATTGACCTTGGAGATGGTCTGACAAAAAGACCAACATATATTAGTGCAAACATTCCTCCAGATCTGAAGGCAAAAGTGGTGCAACTTTTGATGGAATTCAAAGATTGTTTCGCTTGGGACTACAATGAAATGCCAGGTTTGAGCAGAAAATTGGTGGAACATGAACTCCCAGTTCGACCAGATAAAAAGCCAGTGAAACAATTACCTAGAAGATTCGCACCAGAAATAATGTCGAAGATCAAGGAAGAAATTGAAAGGCTGCTGAGGAGCAAATTTATCAGAACAGCAAGGTATGTCGAATGGTTAGCAAACATAGTGCCTGTAATTAAGAAAAATGGCTCTCTTAGAGTATGTATAGACTTTAGAGATTTAAATAATGCTACACCAAAAGACGAATACCCTATGCCTGTAGCAGAAATGCTAATTGATTCAGCAGCCGGGTTTGAATACTTAAGTATGCTAGATGGTTATTCTGGCTACAACCAAATTTTCATTGCTGAAAATGATGTACCCAAAACTGCCTTTAGATGCCCAGGGGCATTAGGCACATATGAATGGGTAGTAATGCCTTTTGGTTTGAAAAATGCTGGGGCTACTTATCAAAGAGCAATGAATTTAATTTTCCATGAGTACATAGACACTTTCATGCAAGTGTATATTGACGACATAGTTGTCAAATCCTCGTCAAGTGTTGATCATTTAGATCATTTGAAAAAGTCTTTTGAAAAGATGAGGAAATATGGATTAAAAATGAATCCATTAAAGTGTGCTTTTTGTGTTAATGCAGGAGATTTCCTTGGGTTTGTTGTGCACAAAAAGGGCATTGAAATAAATCAAAACAAAACGAAGGCTATCATGGAGACGAAACCTCCAACTACTAAAAAGCAACTTCAGTCCTTACTTGGGAAGATCAATTTCTTGAGAAGATTTATCTCAAATTTAAGTGGTAAAGCTCAACCATTTTCACCACTGCTTCGTCTCAAGAAAGAAGAAATTTTCACTTGGGGGCAAGATCAACAACAAGCTTTTGACGAAATTAAAAGTTATTTGTCAAAGCCACCAATGTTAATGCCTCCAATAAGGAACAAGTTCATGAAGTTGTATATATCAGCATCAGATTCGACACTGGGTAGTATGCTCGCCCAGGAAGATGAAAATGGTGAAGAAAAAGCCATTTATTACTTAAGTAGGGTATTAAATGATGCTGAAACTAGATATAGTAGTATTGAAAAATTATGCTTATGTTTGTATTTCTCTTGTATAAAACTCAAGCATTATATAAAGCCTGTTGATGTTTTTGTTTATTCTCATTGTGATATCATTAAGCATATGTTATCTAAACCAATTTTGCATAGTCGAATTGGAAAATGGGCCTTAGCCTTGACAGAATATTCATTAACTTATAAACCGTTAAAGGCAGTTAAAGGCCAGATTGTGGTTGATTTTATAGCAGACCATTCTGCATTAGAAACTCCACAAAATTATGTGGATTCAGAACCTTGGAAATTATATTTTGATGGTTCTAAACATAAACATGGAGTTGGAATTGGGATTTTAATCATTTCTCCCTCCAGAATTCCCACCAAGTTCAAATATAAAATTAATGGGTTCTGCTCAAATAACGAAGCAGAATATGAGGCTTTGATAACAGGCTTAGAAATTTTATTGGACTTGGGGGCAAAAAATATTTTGATTAGAGGTGATTCAGAATTGGTTTTGAAACAATTAACAAAAGAATACAAGTGCATAAAAGAACACTTGATGAAATATTTTGTCATAGCAATTTCTTTGTTAAAACGTTTCGACCAAGTTATCATTGAACATGTGCCTCGAATAGAAAATCAAGAAGCCAATGATTTGGCTCAAATAGCTTCTGGTTATAAAATTTCCAATGAAAAACTAGAGGAGTTGATTGAAATCAAAGATAAACTCACTGTTGATCAACCTACTTCTCTGGAATTGTCAATGCCAAAACTTGTGGGGGCAGATGTACCACAAGACAATGGTCAAGATACCACGTGCAGAATTGGAAAAGGTGACAATCTTCAAAACTGCCATTTCTCCCTTTCGTATTCGACATGCAGTCGAAACTGGCATTTTTGAGGGGACAATTTGTTAGCCTGTATTTTCGACAGGCATTAATGAATTGGAATGAGATGATGAAATCTCATTTAATGTATATTATTGCCTTTTAATATTCTCTTGGAAACTGATTCTGGCAATAAATCAAGAGAAAATCAAGGCATTTGACATCAAAGACTTTTAATGTGCAAAGTTGCTTGTCAAAGCCTAGAGTTCTGTCGAATTCGACAGAACGTGTGTTGTCTGAATAAGCTTGTCGAGTTCGACAAGATATTATTTGTGTAAAAGCATATTTTCGACACTAACTGGTAATGGTCGAAAACTATATATATGTATATATATGTACGTGTGTATGTTTGTTTGTCTAACGTACTGTGCAGAACGAAAGAAGCGTACTCTGGACTTAGCAAAATATTCAAAAGTGAGTAACGTTTGAAGGGTTCGCCAGGTGTCAAAGAGAATTCAAATTGTCAAGGACACGTGGAGCATAGTTAGACGTATTGTAGGTTTATAGCAGTTATGTTAGTTTGTCTATAAATATAAGTTTCTGATAAGAGAAACGGGTCCACAATTCATAATACATGCAAATTCCTTAGAAATTCAGAGTACCCATGTCAACGAGCGAAATGAATGCGAACAGGAACATGTACGAATCTGTGTACCATCCTTTGTAAACATTTTTACATTGTCAAATGCAATTTATCTTTCAAGTATTGATTACTTGACTTTCATTTAAGCTTTCTGCAAATTTAAAGCTTTTCTGCAACTTTAACATTCTGCAATTTACTTTCATTGCATGCTTTTACCTTTTCAAAGTTTTCTCTTTAAACTTTATTTGCAATTCATTTACAAGTTTTCTGCAAATTTAACTTTGAAGCATTTTACTTTAAACCAAACCATTTGACTGCGTCAAATGCTTTTACTTTTTATCAACTTATCCGATTTAACCCAAAGATATGAATATGTTTTCATCATCTTCCGCACAATCCATATGTCCCAGGATTTACTAGTTGATCCTTCTTGTAATAATTAAACTAACGGTTGTTTACTAAAAATCGGGGTAAACAAATTGGCACGCCCAGTGGGACATCTGGATTGTGTATTTTTATTTAGTGTGTTTTTGAAAAAATTTCTTACAAAAATTTGTTTGTTCGGTGTTTGTACTTTGATTGTGTGTATATTTGTATATGCATTTGAGGAGTGGTAAGTCTCTTCCAGTTTTTTCAAATATACCAAAGCGTCCTCGTTCCAGAATGGTGAGACCACCAAACAATCATAATCCTAATAATAATAATAATAACAATAATGGGGCAGAAACAAATCCTGTTCCAAATTCGACAGGGCAACCAAATCAACCAGTATCTGGCAATCCTGGCGCCAATCCTACTGGTGGGCCAACAAGCCCTGCCCTGAATTCTACAACTTCTGAAAGTATCCCAAGCAATAATCCTAATGGTGGGAATGCCAATCCTGTAATAAGTTCCGGAACCGTTGGCGTAAGCGCCAGTGGATCAACAATGCCTGCCACCACTTCAAGTATGGTAGGAGGGTTTGTTCCTCCAAATACAAATGGTGCAATAATGACACAAATGAATGTATCATCTATGCCAACCAACGTATCACAAACACATGGATATACAGACGGTATTCAAATTGGTGGAACTCCGTTGAGGCCTCCATGGTTGCCTAGAAACCCACAATATGGAATGCCAACAACAACGATGGCAAGCCTGTATAGTTGGCCTGCGATAGAAAATTCTCCCTCATCTTCTGCGATGGGAAATAGGGGAAATTCTCTGAACTTGACAAATAACTCTATGAATGTACTTAGGCAACAAATGGACGAAAGTAACCATGACATGGTGAATGCGTTGACCCAACAGATTGGCACAATCTTTAATCCTGTGTTACAAACAGCCAATGACAATTATTTATTGTTAGCCAATCAAATGGGAAGGATGGCAGACTTTTTTGGTGCCCCTGATGCTCCAAATAACCAAAGGGTTCCTCGTGCAAACCCGGAGACTCAACAAGAAGTCCAAACCCAACCAGTACGCATTGAGAGAGAACAGCCAGAACAGGAAGTGGTTTTGGTTAATAGAAACCAAGATGCTGATAATGTTCTTAGGAATGTTCGACAAGAAAATGTTGCAGGGCAAAATAATTTGGCCAATTTAGTGGAAAATATCTTGGCCCAGAATGGTTTGAATATAGGGTTGCATAGGCCAAATTTTGTGTCAGCATTGTCTGAATATGTATTGCAGGCAGAATTGCCAAGGGGATGGAAAATTCCCAAATTCACTAAATTTGCTGGTGATACTAATGAGTCTACTGTCGAACACATTGCCAGATACTTGGCAGAGGCAGGGAATTTGGCGAATAACGAAGATTTAAGAATGAAGTTTTTTCCCAATTCCCTCACTAAAAATGCTTTTACGTGGTTTACCACACTTCCCCCTCATTCAATTCATACTTGGACTCAATTAGAAAGGCTATTTCATGAACAGTTTTACATGGGACAATCTAGGATTAGTCTCAAAGAATTAGCCAGTATGAAGCGCAAAACCTCATAAGCCATTGATGACTATCTGAACAGGTTTCGCCTCCTTAAGGCAAGATGCTTCACCCAAGTACCTGAACATGAATTGGTTGAGATGGCTGCTGGTGGCCTTGACTATTCCATTAGGAAAAAATTAGATACTCAACATTTGAGAGATATGGCCCAATTAGCAGATCGTGTTCGACAGGTCGAACGCCTCAGGGCTGAAAAAGTCAGAAATTCTAAGTTCCACAAAAAAGAAAAAGTGGCATACATAGAAACTTACGAAAGTGAAAATGAGTTCGACGATGGTCAAGATTACATAGAAAATAACGAGGTTAACGTTGCTGAATTAAAACCAGGCCCTCATTATACTTGTAAAATGTTAAAACCATCAAATGGGAATAATCCTGTCGAACCAAAGAATGATAGATTCGTTTCTAAGACATACACTTTCGACATTACTAAATGTGATGAAATTTTTGACTTATTGGTCGCTGATGGCCAAATAATTGTACCAAAGGGTTTAAAATTACCACCTTTGGATCAACGTAAGAAAAGAGGTTTTTGTAAATACCATAATTTCTTGGGTCATAGAACCTCACAATGTGTTCTTTTCAGGGATCTGGTCCAGAAAGCCTTGCAGGAGGGAAGACTCAAATTTGGCGAAAAGCCAAAATCCAAACAACAGGTGGATGAGGATCCATTGCAGATTGCTGATGCTGCATACACAGAGCCATTCGAGTGCCTGATGTTGGAGGCATTGAACCTCACTGAAGGGGGGCAACTGGTTTCCATTCCTGAGGAAGAGTACGAAAACAAAGTGGAAGAGGTATATCCACAGGCTGGGGAAACTTTATTGGATTTCCTTCAACGCTGCAAAGAAAATGATGGCGAAGCTACATTATGTCCTCATTGTAGTGCCATGTTCGACAAGAAGGCTGCTGCAGGCCTCAACAAGTTTTTGCCTCATAGTCAAAGCAGAAACAATTGGCCAAATCAAAAGCCAACTTACTCTAATATTCTGAATAGCCAACAGGCACCTGTGCATCAGAGGTTGGGACCACAAAAATCATTTGTCCCCTCAAACAGGACACCTGTCAACCAATGGGTTCATGGAAGAAACGTGGACTATGGTCAAAGGAACATGGAGAAAGGGAACTCCAGTAACAGCAATCCCAAAAAAGATCCTGAATCAAGGAAATATGATTACAGGAATAATTACAAAGGGAAAAATCCCATGACAAGATCCCAATGGCGCAGATATCAGCACCAGAAAAAAGTGGCTGCTCAAAAATCCCAAGTTACTGCTGATGGTAATGGGAAGAGGCCTTTGGAATTGGCAAAGAAGCCAATGAAAGAAAGGTTAGGCGAATCAAAAATGGAGTCTTCAGTTGCTGATAACGTCGAAGACGAACACATGGAAGCAGATGACTTTCTGGATTCTGAACCTGATCTCGACATAATAGTAAATGTTGTGTCAATTTTGCCAAGGGAGTTCGACGTCTGTTCTGAAGTGACAGATGACGAAGAGGAATCTGGGATGCAAATGGCTCTTCATAGGCCAGTTTGTTACTATGTGACGAGCAATGGTGCTTTGGAAGACCAAATGGCCACATTTGAAAGGCCAGACGAAGGCATGAAAAGTCACTTGAAGCCTCTCTTCATACAGGCGAAGGTGAATAATGTAGGAATTAACAAAGTCCTAATTGATGGTGGTGCTGCTGTCAACCTCATGCCAGAATTTCTGCTCAGAAAGATTGGTAAATCTTTGGTGGATCTTCATCCTCACAACATAGTACTTTCAAACTATGAGGGTGAAACTGGGTTTTCTTTAGGAGCAATCCAGTTGGAAGTAGTTGTTGGAAGCACTGTAAGGCCAACCTTGTTCTTGGTTGTGGCCTCTAAGGCAAATTACAATCTACTTCTAGGTCGAGAGTGGATTCATGGAGTAGGAGCAGTTCCATCTACCCTGCACCAGCGCCTCATTATATGGCGAGATGATGGAATAGTGGAAAATATTGAAGCAGATCAAAGCTACTTCAAAACTAAAGTCCATCATCTGACAAGGCACTCCTTCGACAAGAAATTGGCAACAATTTCACCATGCATTGAGAAAGACTTTGCACATCGTCTAGCAGGAAATGGTCACCATGCAATCAAACTGGATCCCACACATGGTTTCTTGTGGGAGAGAGAAGATGGAAACAGCGAGGATGGCGAATATGAAAGCCACAACTACCCAACTGGGTGGGATGTCAAAGATAACTACTATGTCTGAGTCCCAAACTTGGGCAAAGATTACGGCCTACATGGCTGAAAATAGAATCAAGATGGCTTTGGAAGCCAATTCATTGTCAGAAAATATGGCTGATGTAGCCAATGGCATAAAAATTGGCAAACAAGAGCCAGAATTGCAAAAGCTGGACTGCATCTATGATGACGAACCCTTAGGATTTGAAAAGGATCCAATTAGTCAAAGTCACAAGATGCAAGCACAGGATCCTTTGCAAGAAATTGACCTTGGAGATGGTCTGACAAAAAGACCAACATATATTAGTGCAAACATTCCTCCAGATCTGAAGGCAAAAGTGGTGCAACTTTTGATGGAATTCAAAGATTGTTTCGCTTGGGACTACAATGAAATGCCAGGTTTGAGCAGAAAATTGGTGGAACATGAACTCCCAGTTCGACCAGATAAAAAGCCAGTGAAACAATTACCTAGAAGATTCGCACCAGAAATAATGTCGAAGATCAAGGAAGAAATTGAAAGGCTGCTGAGGAGCAAATTTATCAGAACAGCAAGGTATGTCGAATGGTTAGCAAACATAGTGCCTGTAATTAAGAAAAATGGCTCTCTTAGAGTATGTATAGACTTTAGAGATTTAAATAATGCTACACCAAAAGACGAATACCCTATGCCTGTAGCAGAAATGCTAATTGATTCAGCAGCCGGGTTTGAATACTTAAGTATGCTAGATGGTTATTCTGGCTACAACCAAATTTTCATTGCTGAAAATGATGTACCCAAAACTGCCTTTAGATGCCCAGGGGCATTAGGCACATATGAATGGGTAGTAATGCCTTTTGGTTTGAAAAATGCTGGGGCTACTTATCAAAGAGCAATGAATTTAATTTTCCATGAGTACATAGACACTTTCATGCAAGTGTATATTGACGACATAGTTGTCAAATCCTCGTCAAGTGTTGATCATTTAGATCATTTGAAAAAGTCTTTTGAAAAGATGAGGAAATATGGATTAAAAATGAATCCATTAAAGTGTGCTTTTTGTGTTAATGCAGGAGATTTCCTTGGGTTTGTTGTGCACAAAAAGGGCATTGAAATAAATCAAAACAAAACGAAGGCTATCATGGAGACGAAACCTCCAACTACTAAAAAGCAACTTCAGTCCTTACTTGGGAAGATCAATTTCTTGAGAAGATTTATCTCAAATTTAAGTGGTAAAGCTCAACCATTTTCACCACTGCTTCGTCTCAAGAAAGAAGAAATTTTCACTTGGGGGCAAGATCAACAACAAGCTTTTGACGAAATTAAAAGTTATTTGTCAAAGCCACCAATGTTAATGCCTCCAATAAGGAACAAGTTCATGAAGTTGTATATATCAGCATCAGATTCGACACTGGGTAGTATGCTCGCCCAGGAAGATGAAAATGGTGAAGAAAAAGCCATTTATTACTTAAGTAGGGTATTAAATGATGCTGAAACTAGATATAGTAGTATTGAAAAATTATGCTTATGTTTGTATTTCTCTTGTATAAAACTCAAGCATTATATAAAGCCTGTTGATGTTTTTGTTTATTCTCATTGTGATATCATTAAGCATATGTTATCTAAACCAATTTTGCATAGTCGAATTGGAAAATGGGCCTTAGCCTTGACAGAATATTCATTAACTTATAAACCGTTAAAGGCAGTTAAAGGCCAGATTGTGGTTGATTTTATAGCAGACCATTCTGCATTAGAAACTCCACAAAATTATGTGGATTCAGAACCTTGGAAATTATATTTTGATGGTTCTAAACATAAACATGGAGTTGGAATTGGGATTTTAATCATTTCTCCCTCCAGAATTCCCACCAAGTTCAAATATAAAATTAATGGGTTCTGCTCAAATAACGAAGCAGAATATGAGGCTTTGATAACAGGCTTAGAAATTTTATTGGACTTGGGGGCAAAAAATATTTTGATTAGAGGTGATTCAGAATTGGTTTTGAAACAATTAACAAAAGAATACAAGTGCATAAAAGAACACTTGATGAAATATTTTGTCATAGCAATTTCTTTGTTAAAACGTTTCGACCAAGTTATCATTGAACATGTGCCTCGAATAGAAAATCAAGAAGCCAATGATTTGGCTCAAATAGCTTCTGGTTATAAAATTTCCAATGAAAAACTAGAGGAGTTGATTGAAATCAAAGATAAACTCACTGTTGATCAACCTACTTCTCTGGAATTGTCAATGCCAAAACTTGTGGGGGCAGATGTACCACAAGACAATGGTCAAGATACCACGTGCAGAATTGGAAAAGGTGACAATCTTCAAAACTGCCATTTCTCCCTTTCGTATTCGACATGCAGTCGAAACTGGCATTTTTGAGGGGACAATTTGTTAGCCTGTATTTTCGACAGGCATTAATGAATTGGAATGAGATGATGAAATCTCATTTAATGTATATTATTGCCTTTTAATATTCTCTTGGAAACTGATTCTGGCAATAAATCAAGAGAAAATCAAGGCATTTGACATCAAAGACTTTTAATGTGCAAAGTTGCTTGTCAAAGCCTAGAGTTCTGTCGAATTCGACAGAACGTGTGTTGTCTGAATAAGCTTGTCGAGTTCGACAAGATATTATTTGTGTAAAAGCATATTTTCGACACTAACTGGTAATGGTCGAAAACTATATATATGTATATATATGTACGTGTGTATGTTTGTTTGTCTAACGTACTGTGCAGAACGAAAGAAGCGTACTCTGGACTTAGCAAAATATTCAAAAGTGAGTAACGTTTGAAGGGTTCGCCAGGTGTCAAAGAGAATTCAAATTGTCAAGGACACGTGGAGCATAGTTAGACGTATTGTAGGTTTATAGCAGTTATGTTAGTTTGTCTATAAATATAAGTTTCTGATAAGAGAAACGGGTCCACAATTCATAATACATGCAAATTCCTTAGAAATTCAGAGTACCCATGTCAACGAGCGAAATGAATGCGAACAGGAACATGTACGAATCTGTGTACCATCCTTTGTAAACATTTTTACATTGTCAAATGCAATTTATCTTTCAAGTATTGATTACTTGACTTTCATTTAAGCTTTCTGCAAATTTAAAGCTTTTCTGCAACTTTAACATTCTGCAATTTACTTTCATTGCATGCTTTTACCTTTTCAAAGTTTTCTCTTTAAACTTTATTTGCAATTCATTTACAAGTTTTCTGCAAATTTAACTTTGAAGCATTTTACTTTAAACCAAACCATTTGACTGCGTCAAATGCTTTTACTTTTTATCAACTTATCCGATTTAACCCAAAGATATGAATATGTTTTCATCATCTTCCGCACAATCCATATGTCCCAGGATTTACTAGTTGATCCTTCTTGTAATAATTAAACTAGCGGTTGTTTACTAAAAATCGGGGTAAACACAAGGTTGTTGCAAAAAAAACTATACTATTAGCGGCAATAGTAATCTACTAAAAAAATATTGAAGGAACAATTACTAAAAAATCTAATTTGTCCTCAAAGAGTATGATAATATTGCAAATCTTCTACTCTTAATTGTAATTTTAGCTCTAAAGATAAAAATAAGATAAGAAACAAAAAAGATAAAAAAAATATAAGTTAAAACAAATCTACGCATAAATATAGGAACAAAAACCTCGTAAAAGATACGCATAAAAAAATAGTAATCGTTGGTTTCCCAACGACTTTACAAGGTTTGTTACAAAAAACCATACGATTAGCGGCAAGAATAATTATTGTTAGGATAAGTAATTTTTCCCAGCGATAACGTAGTTGTTGAGAAAAAAACTAACTTATAACAACAACTTAAATAAGTTGTTGCTATATATATGTTTTTGTCATCAATTTAAATGTCGCTGCGAAAAAGTCGCTGCGAAAAACGATATTTCTTGTAGTGTTACTAACTAAAATATAAAAAATATTTTGAAGCAAAAATTTTCTTAAAGTAAAATAGTCTGAACCCCCTGCTCCAGGTTCCTGGAGACGCCACTGGCTGTGTCCAAAACAAATATAATGCATTTTAAAAATACTCATACAACAAAATACTCAGAAAAACACAAGAATGGTGGTAGACCAGTGGTGGAATCAGAAAAAATTGCGTTGGAGGGCCACAATTTTTTTTAATAAACATATATGTCAATGTAAAGCACATAAATTTATCTAGTAATTTTCTTTATAAGCTTATAGTATATTTATAAAATTAGACTGTATAACTTAAAATGATATAACTTGTGTCAAAACAATGATTTTATTCTAATTTTAGCTTATAATTTATTTTGATAAGTTAATTCAATTAGCTTATAACTTATTATAGTTTTTTTTTTAATTTCCCCCTATTACCTCACTAAAACATGTTCCTTTATGTCATATGTTACGTCAATTGTTAATTTTACCCAATAATATAAATTCAATTAGTTATCTGTTATTTTTTTACAAACAAAGTCAAAGTTCATTATTATAAAATTAGACTGTATAACTAAAAGTAATATTTTACGTATATATTGAGTAATTTGAAATCATCAATAATAGACTATAAACTATTATTTGTATTAATATTTGAACTAATATGTGTGCCGAGTTCTTTATAATAATCAATAATAAATTTTAAATTAATATTTACATTAATATTTGTACAAATATATATACAAAATTGTTTAAAATAATTTATAATATAATTATATTAATATTTTATCTATAAAATGTTTTATTATTCTAAAGCGGAGGAGGGCCGTGACCACTCTCAGCCCTCCGATGGTACCGCCACTGGTGGTAGTGGTAGACCGGTAGTAAAAAATACTTGTAGTTGTAGAAGAATTGGGTACAGAAACATCCAATTATGTAGTTAGCAGAAGCATTCCTTTCTCTCTCTTCAAACATTTCTCTCTAACTTCTCTCTAAGTTCCATTCACGTTTTTCATCTTCCCTCACAATCCAAATCATTGACAGCAACATGTAGCTTCAAGAGTGGGTGGTGCGACGATTGGCTTGGCCATCCGCACTACTCCGACCACCAGTTTCTTCCGGTGGTGGTTGTTGGCGGTTCGTGGTGGTGTTAAATCGGTTCTTTGCATCTTCGACTACCGACGACGACGTCCCTTCTGTTTCTTCGGATCTGGTGTTTGTTACAAGTTCTGCTCTGTTTGGGTTGCAGATCTATGTGGTGGTTGGTGGCTTTTGGTGATGGAGGTGTTCTTTGCTCTGAAGGGGTTTTGGTGGTGATGTTCTGGCTCTGTTTTGGTGATGGATCTTGAGGTACTGCCATGTTTCAGCGACTTTTTTTGGAGGTGATGTATTCTTGGTTGGGTCGGCGGTGGTACTGCGGTATTCACCTTGCCTCCTCCGTTGTGCTTGTCTCTCGCGGGTTGGGTTTGATCCTTGCCGGAGTTCCTTTTGTCTCCGGCGGTCGGTTGCTTCGGGTTTCGGCCTGTTTCGGTGTTTGGATCCGGTGTATGGGAGTTGTTGTGGTGTTTGGTGGAGGTGGTAGTGAAGCGGTTGGTGTGGTTCGGTGATGCGTTTGGTCACAGTGGAGGAGGTGAGGTGGTGCTGCCGCTTTTGGTGTGGAATGGTGGGGTCTCGGGCAAGGGTGGGTGGCTGGAGGTGACGTGGAATGGTGGGGTGGACGGAGGTTCGAGGCTGTTTGGGTCTGTTCTTGGCTTTGGGGTTTTGGTCCTGGCGTGCTCGAAAGGGCGAGGTGCGTAGACACTCCGTGTTGACGGCTGTGGTTATTTTATCGTACTTTCAGGACGTTTTGGTGTGGGAGGTTTAGGAGGTTCTGTTATTGGCGTTGAGAAGGGATGATGGTGTTTGTCAGAGGCGGTGTCTTGGGGCAGGGGTTGGTGTTCAGATGAGGTGTTAGATGGTTAATGTCGTGTGTCAGTGGTTTCTCTATGATATTAGAGTCGCTGATCATTTTCAAATCTGGTGAGATTTGTAGGACTCTTTGAGTCGCTGAGGGGTGTTCAAATCTGTTGAGATTTGCAGGTCTCTGGTATCTGGTCGAATACTACTGCATCGATGTTGACTGTCGGTTCTCTTTCTACCGGTGCCCCCAACCTTCGACCTTAGGTGCTGCTTGCTAGATCCTGATGGGCCGAGTAATTTTAATTCGAGTTCGGAAGTTAGAGTCTAGTGGTGTCTACTAGGGTTGGGTAGGGGTGTTCTCTGGTGGGCTTAGTGAATCTCGTTTGGGGTATGTGTAGGGGTGGTTAGGGGTGCTGCTTTGGTGTATTGTTGTTTGGTTAAAGTGTTTTATCACTTTACCTTTCATTGTATGTTTTCAACAATTCCTTATACTTCTTGTTGAGGAATTGTTCTTTAATAAAATTTGGCCGATTCAAAAAAAAAAAGTTGTAGAGAATTGGACATGGTCACATGGTGAAAGAATGGGTATTTGGGGAGAAGTGGATGTAAATGTGGGGTCCACCTTTTGAAAGATTTCCGACAAAAAAATTTATCCAGCAGAACTAATGTAAATATAGTCCCTCTTTTTGTTTATAAATTCATTGGGTTTGACTCTTATTGTAGGTTGCCCTTCTTAAATCACAACCACTAAATAAAGTAATCAATATATCAATGGTACAAATTTGATTTCCCATCATGGGAAAATTAATATATCTTCCCACCTTAAACGTCACCTAGGTATAAATGATTTATATAATAAAAGATAAAATAAAGTAATGTTATTTTCATATAAATGATAAATTGTTTTTATAAGTTGTCCCGCATATTATTATCTCTAATAAGTTCTTTTTCATATCAGAAAAAATAGGGAACCAAGAGAGGAAGGTGTTTTGTTGATCATACCCCAAAGGCCCAAACAATTCAATATTTTTTTTTTAAAATTTTTTTGCACTGAACCAAGGAAAATTTTAATATGGGTACAAATCCAAATAATTTTTCTTAGGCACTCTCATAATAGATATTAAAAATTAAAAAGAAAATGATTAAAGTGATGTTAATTGATGTGACTATTTTATTTTTCTTTTAGTTTAATAAATTTATGTGAGTGTGCCTAAGTTTGTGACTATATTATTTATGCCTAGGTAAGAATTCTTACGAAACCAAACAATTCAACTTTGCAAGTGAAAAATGTTGGATCCCACTCCCAAGAGTTGTCACATATACATTCAAACTTGATGTTTTAAATTATAAAATTTATATTTATATTTTTTTTAACATATGATAAATATCATGTCAAATCAGTTGTGAATGCATTCATTAGTCATTTTTTTTGAACAAACCAAAATGAAATTTATATATTAAAAATAAATAGTCTCCTTAGCACAAGGCATGCCAAGAAGAACTACATCCGAGCTACAAAGGTATCAATACAAAAGTAGGAATCAAAATACAGAACATTAGTCGATGCCCAAACAAAGCAATGGGTCCGACCACCATGTATGAGAGTTGGAAACTAGAGTAACACTCGAGGTCTTCAACCACCTAAAAGAGAATATCTTCACTTTCTCCAGCAAAAGAGTGACAGAACTGGCCGTACCTCTGAACAAGCGCTGGTTTCGCTCATTCCATATAACCCAGACACAAGCTAACCAAATGAGCTGCATAAAAGACCGGCGAGCACGACGACCCCCAGCTGAGTAAGTAAACTGGACTAAGTGAACAGAGAGAGTATGAGCATCAGCTGTCGAGAACCCAATCCAAGACCGAACTAGTGCCCACAAGGAACCAAAGGTGTTGCAGGCAAGAAAAAGGTGCTGAGCTGATTCGACGCCTCCACATCCGGACACACAAAAATGACCTTCTGAAGAAATAATGTCGCGAGCTACCAAGTTTGCTTTCGTTGGCAGCCTATCACGCAGGAGGCGCCACGCAAAGATAGAGACCTTCAAAGGAGCCTGTTTGTGCCACACAAGATCATCTGCCTCCCCCGGTGTAAAGGAATCCTGTGAAGTCAAGAGTTGATATGCACCACGAACAGAATAGCCTACATCAGGGTCAGGCTGCCATCGCCATACATCAGAGGACTGCGCCTGCATAGTAAAAGGAAGAAGTAAAGACTGACACTCCCTCAACACTTCCTCCTCCCACGCCCACAACTGCCTCCTCCACACCCACGCCTCCCCACCAGCCTCCCATCCAGCCGAAAACATCTCAGCTACAGTGCTGAATTTGTTCTCGGCCAGGTCAAACAACCGCCCAAACCTCTCACACAGCGGAACTCCTCCCACCCAAGGATCAGTCCAGAAATAAGTATCGGACCCGTCCCCCACCTTTTTCGAAACACACTCCCTGAACCACCCTCCCCCAGGCTCTCCTACGCCGTCCCGGATGCATTCATTAGTCATTGGGGGCTAAAATCTTTTAATAATAGTATTAAATTTTTTAAAACCTCCCTGACTAATAAAAAATTCATCAAATATTTTCAAAATATAAAATCTTATAGATAATTGTAATTTATATAATTCTTTTATGTGTTTTGAATTTTTTTCATTATAGTTTGGTCATTTAAAAAATTTGTAATATATTTTTTAATTTAAAATATATATTGAATGCAATTTTTTAATCGCCATCAAGAAAAATTTATGAATTTTTCGGTGTCTCAAAAGCGAGTAAAGGTGAGAATAGGTTAGGTTGGCCTACGAGGTCTTATGGCGTAGCCTACATAGGCTCAGGCCAGTTTATTTCTTTAAATAGAGCAGACCAATGCTTTATTATAAGCATATTTAGTTAAATATATTAGGCTGCAGACCATTAAAATAAATATAATTATTTATTTAAATATGTTCATGTGAAATATGCTTTTAAACAGACTAACAGATCATATTAGACTTTCAAAAGGTCGAACTCAGACCTAAAATATAAGCTTATGATAGGTCACAAGTCAGATTTAGGCCTTCAAATTTTTAACAGACCAGACTTAGACTTAGCAAAGTCTAACTCGATCCAGCCTATTCTTAAATGCGAGAATGAGCTAGACATGAGGGCTTGGAATTAATGGAATCCAATTTGAAAATGCTGAGGCATTAATCACTTGATCATATTTGACGGGCATACAGTAGAGATTATATAGACTTTGCTGTCTCTGCTGGTTGTTTTGGAGGCAGAATAAGAACATGCAATCTATTTGTCTCAGAGATTAAGATTTGCTGAGGAGCCACAACTTGCTTCAATAAAGTTTCCACTTCCCCGTGTTACCGGTAAAGTCATATAAGTCAACTGTCAACACCATATAGCACTCTCAGTATGTGACTCTCAAATATGGTTCAAGTACAATTTGTTTTCAGGAGATTTTACATCCTATGGTCACTGGTCTGCTTCTTTTTCTGACCATGTTTTATAGATATGTGATGTTTAAGTAATCCATCGAGTCTTATATATAAGCAATTTTTCATTTTTTAAGTTTATTTAATAACTAATAATGAATCTAATCAGTATTATAAATTAGATACATATGTTATTAAATGAATTTAAAAAGTAAAAATTTGATCACCTAAATATAAAATTGGACGGAAATTAAAATGGAGATACCAATTGCCAACTTACGTACAAATAGAAAAAATATAGGAGGCAAAATCGTACAAGGTAAAATGGGAAGCCACAATCGCAAATTTACAATACTTAAAAAGTCAAAAGTGAATCAATTGTTAGTTGGTTTAGTGATGATTGTCACTGACTTTGGTAGGAAGGACCATAGTTTGATCCCCTACAATTACGATCGGAGGGAGCTGGAACCACTTGATGTCACGACCCTATATATATTTTTGCTTCATTTTCAGCAGCCGCCAGGAAAGAAAGAAAAGAGTTTTATGAGGGTTTTCATCCAAATCCAATATCAAGTCTAGATTTAAGAGAGTTTACTCTTAGTTTATTTCTAGTATTTTGAACTCAATTTATTCACCTTGTAAGCATTATTATCATTGAAATATCTTGGTTACGGGAAAAGATTTGGGAAAAAGGTGGAAAATATGATAACTCTATTTTCTTGTAACATTTTGTGAATCTCATTGTAATCAAGAAGGAACAAGTTTGATAGTGGATAGGAGAGCTGCTTTGTCCCCCAGAGTAGGTTGTTTATAACTGAATTGGGTACACAATTTGATCTTTGTGTTCTTTATTGCTTTTCATAGTTTTACTTTTGTTATTATTATTGTATGGTCCATGGTTATTGTTGGTTGTTAGTTTATTTTAACTCCACACACTAGTTAAAGTTTATTGGTGTAATTTTAGTTTCGAATTGACAACAATAACATAGATTAAGTTTTCTATATGTAAATATCATAAATCTAAAGAGTCGAGAAAATACTTTATCTTTTAAGATCATAAATCCTTCTTTTATAGCAAGCTTTCACTTTTTTTTTACGTTGCTTTCCCTTTTCTTCTCTTTTGTTTATAAAAAGGACAATGATATGATGACTCAAGCCATATTTCTCATCGCCATGTGTTATAGAAAATCATACGGAATGATATTTTCCCAGTTAATAATGCAGTTGTATCGATCATATCACAGTATGTATGTATGTATCCAAGTACATATCCCACTCATCCCACTTGGAATGAGCATATAAACTTCACGTGTTTACCCGCACCATGTATTGTTTGTGTTTCTTTACACTTCAAACTTGAACTTGTCACACTCACAATCATGACATTATGTTGCAATGGCTTTTGTATTGCCTATCTATAATTGACATCTTACATAGTAATTAAATTATTGTGTGAGGTTTTCATATCACACAAAAGGATCAGGAGATCTCTCTGGATTAATTCAAGTAAATTTCTTTACTCATATGTAAAGTGAACTTGTAGATAATTCTCTAAATTTTTCAAAGAATTAAATATCACGTCAATTAAATATGTAAAACTCTAAATATAGTAAAAAATAAGTAAGCGATTTTATATATAATATTGATCAGATATGATCTTTGTCCTGTGGTGCACGGTGATACCCTTCTCTATTCCGGTGAATGGGAAGATGGTTTTGTACCTACAGGCGCTCCAGCGCTCAAGTTAGCAAGAGTGTGAAACAAAGATTTTAAAAGTGGAGAATAATGTACACGATTCCTCTTAATGAGGAGTTTATATATCCCCGGACGTTGGGCCAAGGCCTTTAATGGCATATCAATGTCATCAAGTGGCTGTTGAAAGACGACTGGAGAGCCAGGATGGACAATAAATACTCATCATTCCAATGACGGGTGTTACGATACGTGGGAGTCGTTGCCCGTTGACTTGAGTTGCTTGATCTTGGACTACTCCACAATTGGGCCGTGCTCGACGGGTTGAAGAAGTGGACTTCCTCGGTCATTAGGCCTCATGTCCAGTCCAGACCAGTTAGATAGGTCGGTACTTGTGAAAATACTAACACTTTCAATAAAGAGTGTTGCTCATTTGATTCTTGATTTAGCAGAATTCAGTGTAATGGGTGATAAGCAACAATTACATTTAGGGTCCATTTGAATTAACTTATTTTTGAGCTTATGCGAACAGCTTATGTCAAAGATTGAGTTAGAATTTTGTGCATTTTGTTTATACTATACGGGGTATTGTACAACACTAGAATTCACCAATTGGTTACGTTTAGTCAACAATGTTTTAGTCTTGACAAATAAGAACTATAATGTATTGTATCCAAATCCAATATAATTTCTGAGACCACTACATGCAAGGAAAGAAATCGCGTTTGTTCTTCAGATTTAGTTAAAGGTTTAATTTAAAATTCTAAAGAGGAATCTTTGTAATTTTTTATTCTATTGGCCAAAATGAGACATCGACTGGCATATGGGAGGATTTGCTTTAAATTAATTAATTAAACTTTATAGCATATCAATATAATAAATTAATCAGGATTCCCCATTATAGTTGCTCGCAAATCATTTTTTTCTTAGGTTATGCTAAGCCCAGTAACTAAGGACTATTTGTTGCATTTGTGATTGGATATTTGTAGCAATGTTGTTGTGAGTATAGTACAATTGTTAGATATTATTAGAGGAGTTGAAATTTAAATTCCAATTTTCTCACTTGTTTATAGGAGATGAAATCTGACTACTAAAAAATTATACAATATAATGTTGACAATACGGATATGAAGTTTAAATTCTAAATTATTTATTTTCAACCCGATTTTTTTTATAGGTAAGAGTTTGAAATCTCCTGACCATTTACTTAAGAATCTTCGGTCACTTGGATCAATTCTTATTATTGATAATTTTTGTAAATTTTTTAACATAAGAAAATGTTAATAATTTTTATATAAATGTTAATATATACTTAATAATAGGTGATAGATCATTATTTAGAGAGAAAATAAAAACATCTATAGGCAAGGTGATAGACTTTTAGTAGTGACTAATTTCTGCCTGGTAATCTAAATTTCTCTTTTTTTAACAAGATTTTTTCATATGCAAGAGAGTCTAGGATTTTTTGATTACTTACTTAAAAAGTTTAAGATACTTATCATTTGGACCAATTCTTATTATTAGTAATTTTTGCTGAATTTTTTGATGTAAAAATGTTAATACTGAAATTAAGAGTTAAGTCTAACTCAACTTTACAAAACCGAATTATAAAGTGAAAATTATCTCTTACTTATAAATATATATTCAGACTTTCTCACAACTAATGATGTATGACTTCCTAACAAAAATCTATATATTGATTTGATAAAGGACGTTAATATGTCCTCTGCAGTCCTAAGACATTTCCAGCAATATTTATATAGATTATTTGATTTGGTCCTATAGTTGAAGAAGATGGGTGGCTTCTATACATATCAAAAAACAAAAGGAAGGTTAACGTGGCTACCTCATACTCCGTATATTCTAGTTACTGCTATTCATATTTAATTTGTATTAACAATTAAAGGGCTCCACTTTCATGATAATATTGGAGACCCCATTAACTCTCATGCTAATTGGTATGCGCAGTCCAGTAAGTGATGACTGATGAGGAAAGCATGCACTAATCACTGAATCTTAATGGCCCATTGAGAGTGATTACAAAATACTTAATTACACCTTGTTTATTGATTCAGAAGAAAAATTATATATAAACACAATCCAAGACGTACAGTTTTTTAAAATAAAATTCACGGATAAGGAAAGGTTGCCTTTGCATTTGGAAAAAAAGGGATAATGGTAGCAGATTCAGGAGAAATCCATGAAAGAAATTTTAAAAATTGGTTAAATGTGTGCATAGATAGATTCAATAGAATAAAATTTAATCATTAAGCACCAATAATGTACAATTGTTTTATATAGATTCTAACTATATTGTTTTCCTGTGAAAAAGAATATTGTTTTCCTTTATTGAGGAAAATTATAATTTGTTGTAAGTTTCAGTTTAATTGACAATATCAATACTTTTAGGTCGTACATTTTCACTCAAATTCAAATTTGGAATTTTGTGTGAATTTTAGGTGGTGTTTGATGTCTAAAGTAGTGTTGAGTATCGGTCAGTTTTGGGCAGATAATCGTCGAACCGTTTAATTTAGACTCAATTTCAACCGTCTGCATCTTCGATTTATTCGGGTGTCAGGTCATATGGGTGATGGATAGAACAAATCGGTTGTTCTATGTTGGATTGAAACCTTGTTACATCCAAAACTTTGTTGATCCAAAAATTTCTACTTTTCAATTAGTTCAATACCTTGTACACAAAGATAATAATAGAACAAGTAGAGAGAGAGAGATGCTCGAAACCGAAGAAAAAAAAATTAATTTGTATTTTAGCAAATGTTTTGGTCAATCGGTTATAAAGAGATAATTTTTAGATACCCGCATTCGTCCGTATAGAACCGTTCATAATCGATTTTTCATAATGGTTGACCTGAGACCCGATCCGCACCCGTTCAAATGCTTCAATATATTATGGGTTATGTCAATTTCGAGTCGGGTTGCGGGTCCTTGCTCAGCCCTAGTCTAAAGATAACAAAACAAAAAATCATAATATATTATATAATCAATTGATTGGTGTGCATTATGTTTTAGTGTTATAAACTTTGGAGTACAAAGTTATTATAATTTTATCCTAATAGATCCAATAAGTATCTTACCAAATAATATTATGACACAGTACAATAAAACAAAATTGAACGTACATGTGATATACAAGAGTGCACGTACATATGAATATGATGAGTAAATTTATTATACAGTCAATGTCAATGAATATATAGTACTTTTTTTTCTTATAATTGCATATATAGTTCATAAACTCATAACAAAATTGATTTTAATGAAATTTAGATATTTGATTGTAAATTTAAATATTTATACTAAAAC
Organism: Trifolium repens; assembly: GCA_030408175.1. NCBI lineage: Eukaryota > Viridiplantae > Streptophyta > Magnoliopsida > Fabales > Fabaceae > Trifolium > Trifolium repens. Next base: position 53,249,031 of record CP125842.1, on the reverse strand, counting down.
TTACATTAGAGTTAATTTTAAAATAAATTCCTCAACTTCATTTAAATTAAATCAAATTTATATTAAACTAGCCGCCAAACGGGCACGTTCCGTGCCCATTTGTGTAATCGATATTCTTTTTTTTTTTTTTCGTGTGTGATCGATATTTTGTATTGTGCAAATATAAATAACTACTTAATCTCCTTAAAAACTGAAAATCTATTTTTATGTGGAAGTAATTTTTTAAGGGTAAAATTGGAATAACAAAAAAGTCATCCCAAAAATTTGTATCCCCTTTATATATTAGTATAGATCACATGAGATAAAGTTTAGGGGAATCTAACTTTTAATACTACGGGTCAGGATTAAATGACACCAACTAGTTTGACACTAAATGTTACACCGCTCAATAACGTTTTGACGAATCCAAATTTTACAAAATTCACCATTAGATTGAAAGATTATATCATATATATCATCTATGTCAAATTTTATAAAAATTTAAAACCGTTTAAAAATTAGGTGTATTTCAAAGTAAAGTCATACCTCATGATCTAGCTAATATGTGTGATTAATGTCCATTAGTTATATGATGAATCCATGTGAGATCACTTCCATGGCATCAGGCATCACCTTCTCCAAGAGCAGGATCATAGTAGATGAGAAATTGAGAATATATTATCTTCTTTTAATTGCCCTAATAACAGGCTTTCACCAGGAAAGAAAATTACAAACAACTGGTATCACATAGGAATTGGATAAAAACTGTAAATTAAACTCTTTGAACGTGAATGAATTCAAATGAATATTGTGATTAACTTTAGTTCAATAGCATTAACGGAGGTGTACAAATTAAATCGAGTAAAATGTAGAATGACGGTGAAAATCGAACCTCCTTCCTTTTCTCCTATAATATCTTCCCCTTCCTGAGAGGATATCTTCATTTGCCAGCTAGAAAGTCCATGTACTACCAAATAAAAATAACCAAATGAAAATCATTTTCCCAAGTGATGTCTGGCATAAATCACCAAAACAAATCGCAGATTAAAACTTCTCGCAACACTATTTTAAAATGCTGAGATAAGAAGACGTGGCAATATGATATTCTTCTGTTCCCTTTCAGGGATAATCACAGAAACCGAAGAGGGTGAATGTACAAGATCAATACGGAAAGCTTCAAAAATCATCATCTCTTCCGCCACCAATCTGAGATTTTTAACCTTCGGTTTCTATGAATAGAGAGTCTGACTCCTGGAAGCTTGTGTTTGACCTGTCTCCAAAGCATATTAACAGCATCCTCTCTTTTCGGAGGGTACTGAAATTCATAATGATGGGAAATGTTTTTAAGCTGCCTCCACATTTCAGTCCATTTCTGCTTTGGAAATTTACGAAGCTGGTCGATCATGTAGCCAGGCTGTAGTGCCTCTTTGAAAGAGAAGAATAAAGAGAACTGTGAGTAATCAATCTCATCCTCGAACGGGAGTTCAATTTGATCACTCACAATGACTGGAACACAGTGACTCGCGATGGCATCAAAAAGGCGACAAGATGATGGTGTGTCTCCTGCTGGATCCAAACAGAACTTTGATGAACACATCCCTTTAGATGACTGTTGTATCAAAAACAGTACATAAATGAAAATGTTCATGATCTTAGCAGATAACAAAAGGTGAATAACAAGAAAAAAATTTAAAATCAGATGACTATATGACTCCTCTGCCATAGGAAAGATAGTAACTGATACACAAAGGAAGTTTCAGGGTCTCAGAGCCATCAAAATGAAACTTTTTTTTTTTGGAAAATAAAATGGAACAGTTTTAATTCAAGGCATTATACCAATGGTTATATTGAAAAATGAGAATAAAAAAATAATCTAAACTGGTACTTTTTCACCAAAATGACTTTTTTCTTTGCAGAGTGAATCTATCCTGCACCTTACCAGCTGAAAATAAGAAAAACTCCCCCTTCCGAGACTATTCATTTTGACCATAAAAAGTAAAATGCATCTCAACATTCAAATGTACAGACTCGGAGTGCATGGGAAAACATTATAGCAAGACTAGAGATGAGCCACAACAACTGACTGTTCTATCCCTATTATCTAAATTATCTGGAACTTATTTTCCTCTTCTTAAAGGGATCCTCCATTCCTCCCCTTTGTCAACTTACATATGAAGAGGAAGAACAAAATAATTGTAAAATAAATCTTTCAACTTTAGGAAATGATTAGCAATAATATTTTAAGTACAAGCAAAAAAAGCAGCATGAATCAGAGATCAATTATATAGCCCCATAGCATACCTCTTTTATGTTTTCTTCTGTTGCAACACTTCGCTCATAGTGAACGTCACTATAATTAGTCAACATCTTTGCCAGTTTAGCACGGATAATGCCTTCCTGCAAACATCATAAACTTCACAAAATCACATTTCATGGAATTTTAAAAAGGAAAAAGCTCCTCTAAAGTAATATTGCCTCTAAAATGAGCAAGTACGTATCCACCTCGAATCTTGGTGAGTTGAGATCACAATTCACAACGCAAATTCAAATATAAAAAAGATGGATACACCCTTACTTGCTAACTTTTAAAGACAAACTTACTTTAGAAGAGTCTTGTCCTTTTAAGAAACCTGACATTCTTTTATTAACAGTCGGCCAGACATACATCCTTCCTGTAAGTCCTCCCTCGAAAGAAAAGCAGTGTAGAACGAGTCTCATACGGATCTTCAGATTCATCGTCAGTAAAAGAATCCACAACATGCACATATGGGGACACCACATCTTTTTTCAAATTAGACATGCCCTTGGGGTAGCGGCCAAAATCCACGACAACTTGAATAGTATCGTTCACTTGATTTCGTAGGAACCTAAAGGCATTGGGGTGTGTCATAGGAAATATGTGGTCTCTGCCTTTAGACCTCTCCCAATATTTAGATTTCTTCAATAATTCCATCAGATCAACCTAACACGAGAAACAAACCCAGTATAACATCAAAAGATAAACAAAAGAGCAGTACAGTTACAAGGATCAGGTATGAGTAACGACATCCTACCCTGCACGAGTAGGGATCCTCTCCATTTAGGATCCTAACCCACCCTGTACTTGTTAATAAATCACAATGCAGGTATGGCAGGATGCTACATAAAACAACTTATAGAACATTTTAAAACAAAAAAACAAACAATCATTCTAACGCATCATAAGAGATGGTTTGATAGGACTTGGGTATTATGAGGTTCTTAAGTCTCACATCGAGCAGTACATGTCTACAGGATGCTCGGTGGAGGTACTCAAGTGGCTTGGCTCTTCCCCCTTGACACCAAACATTCAATATTACTCGATGTGGGACTTAACAATACCCAAGTCCCTATCAGGCTATCATAGTTACTGGGCTATTCATGATAAAGGGGGAAACTATTAAACGAAAAAAGTTATAGATTGTTACACCAGATCAGACAATTCCTTCACAATAATACATGGAGATCTTGACTTAACCAACCTACCTTTATTATCTTCATGTTTCTTGGACTAATAAGGTACTACTTTCCTCAATGATTAATCATTAAAAGATACAAGTTTTCCTTTTCTTTATTTTTGGGAGTTCGGACTTTCCTAATTTTACTTCAGGAACTCATTCATATCTTTATATTGTACCTCCGAAGAGTTCAGCCAACCATTTTCACTTATTACAAAGGTATGACTTTTGTTCAATTCTTATTTGGAGGAATCCTAGTGACATTTAATATCAATATATACAGGGGAGCACCCCCTTAAGGTACGACACCTAACTCTATATTTAATACCTCCTTATTGACTTAATTATCAGATTGTCTTTGCAAATATTTCTCAGCTCTCACCATTGCCAATGCTTGGGATTATGAACAAGAGTATATAAAGACATGTTCTACATCCATCCGGAGTAAGGAACTCAGGTCATAGTTTCCACAAAGGAACATTGCAATTATCTTTGTGTATCTGATTAAGTCCTATTCCCACCACCATCTTGGTCAACACAAGGAAGACCAGCAAAAACAACAAGGGAAACAAAGCAATAATGACATGAGCCTTTGCGAGACTACATAGTCTGACTTACAAGGATGAAGGAAATAATCCTAGGAGTAGAGCTCCATCGAATATCATATGGGCTACTCCCTAGCCCATTCACCAGTTTTTTAGCCATATGATCGGCTAAATCCATGGATGAATTCCTCGTCAAACTTTAAGGGGTTTGAGAAATTCAAGAAGAGACTTTCATATTTGTTTCGTGATTAGTAAAGAAAATTATGTTTTATATATAGAGAGAAGAAGTGGTTGAAGTAATTACCCTTCATTCCTTCAGCATAATTTTAAAACCATACTATTTAGAATATTTAATCTTTGTCAAGATTTTTAGTTATTAGAAAAAGGCAAATGCTGAATAGTAGGAACATAAATCGCACAATTATTCAAATAGAACCTCTAAAGTTCCCACATAATTTGAAGACATTGTTTTAAAGTTTTGCGGTTCTAAGATATAACACTATCCAGAAGGATAACAAATGGGCGGTCACTTCAGTTCAAGCTTTGGACATCCGTATAGTTCAAATAGCGATCACAGCAATTTCACATTCTAAGTGACACTCATGTCGACATCACACCTCTATCATGTAACATTGACTTCCGGGCATCTGTTACGGGTCATTACGTCAGAATGCACAACTACTGTATATCAGTAGAGATCTTAGCTTAGTTAACTTCAATTTACAATTTCCAAGATTCTCATACCATTAACACTCGACTTTCCTCATAAAGATAGAACATTTATGAAAAATATAACTTGTCCTGTCTTTATTTTATGGGATATCCAACTTTCCTAATGTTACTCGAGAAAACTCATTCTTGTTCGTATACCATACCTATCTACAAAAACACCACGCAACCATTTTCCCTCGTCATGATATGGTGTCTTTCTACATATCCTTATTCGGAGAAATCCTATAATAAGTACGAAACTTAATATCAATATACACAGGGACAGGCGCACTCCCCTAACCCCTAATTAACCTAAAGCATCATAGTACCTTTTAAGGTATCCCCACCAATACAAACACTCAAAATCAGGACTACATCAAGATGAAGTCGGCATCCATCCAATCCTAGAATGAAACTCAAATCCTGATTTCTACATCACAACAAAAATAATTCAATACTCAAACACAATAAACAAAATAAGGCTTAATCATCATTTTCGTCCCCGTAAGTTCGCGATTTTTTGGTTTTAGTCCCTGTATCTTTTTTTGTTGCAAATTAGTCCCTGTATGTTCAAATCTTTTGGTTTTAGTCCCTTAAAACTAAAATCCGGAGGAAAATCCGCAGGAAACCAGCGAATTTTCCTATAGATTTTCCTGCGGATTTTAGCTTTAGGGACTAAAATCAAAAAGAATTGCACATGCAGGGACAAATTTGCAACAAAAAAGATACAGGGACTAAAACCAAAAATTTATGAACTTACGGGGACGAAAATGATGTTTAAGCCAAAAAATAATTCAATGTTTACTTCAGATTTTTGTGATTTTCAGTATCTAACGCTGTTTGAGGAATAAAATGCAAACTACTAGTGTGATTTTCAGTAACTAAAACTACTGGCATTGCAATTAAACGAATCAGAACACCGATAAATTGATCGAAGATAGGTTAATTACCTGCAATTGGCGATCAATCTCGGTAGCAGGATCCGTCATAGTATGACCATGCGTATTAAAACTCAAGGAAGAAAAAAACGGAACAAAAAAAGCATCCGCCAATTCAGGATCGAAAACCCTGATAGCTTCACTAGACTCACCTTCATGTATAAGCGATCCCATCATCCAATACTCAACACTATGTTGCTTCTTGAGTCCCCAATTATCCGGCCACCGCGGAAAGTCTTTAGCAGTAACGGGAGATTCGGAGTTGATCTTACGGTTAATCATTTGGACATTGAAACGAGGAGGGAGATCGTACATGTAAAGACGAAGAGGCGGGTCGGGTTTACATGGAGCGGGTTGAAAAACTTGTGATTGGAAGAAATAAGATCGAATGTCGAGAGTGCCGATGAAAATTGAGTAGGAGATTAGAAGAAGGAAGACGAATATGAATGTGAGAACCACTTTACCGTACATGGTTAATTTTTCTTCTTATTTGGGGGAATGTTTGTTGTGATTGATACTACTAATAAATTGGTGTGTCCATTTTTATCATTATGGTTGAATGTTGAATAGCATTCACCGTTTATGAATGCATCTGATTATCGCCGCCGATGAAAGGATAATGCATTTACTTCACCGTGTTTAGTTTTTTGGGTAATTATATGTACCTGGACAACCGTAACACCCAAAACTTGGTAGAGACTTCATTTCGCTTTATTTTTTAGAGTAAATTGTCCAATAGCCCCGAAATTTTAAAATTTGTCAAATATTTTCTTGAAATTTGGAAATTGACAAATACCCCCTGAAATTTTAAAAAGTCAATCAAATTGTCCTCTAGCACTACCAGTCAGAGTTCACGTCAGGGGGCAATTTGATTGACTTTTTTAAAATTTCAGAGGGTATTTGCCTATTTTCAAATTTCTGAGGGGTATTTGACGAATTTTAAAATTTCGGGGGGTATTTGACAATTTACTCTATTTTTTATTTTACTATCACATCATTAATATTTATAATTTTTTTTTAATAATTTAGACATGTAAATTTACAATATATTCCATTTCTTTTTCAGTAATTTAGTAGCTAAAAATATTAGCATTACTGTATGTGACCACTAGACAAAAAGTTGTTTTTGGATGTTTACAAGCTACCCCTGCTCAAGATTTTCTCCTAACTATCTCAATTGACGGATTAGGCCAACACATGTCATTGGTAGAGTATCGCATTATCCTCAAATATCGCTTAACGATTCCCTTATTTCCCGTTGACGAGGTGGGTCATGTTTGTCGTAAGGCGTGTCTCGATAAATTTGGGAAGCATGTAGTTCATTGTCGAGAGCTTCCAGGCTTCAAATATAGACATGACCTTGTTCGGGATGTCCTTTTTGATATTTTTAAGTGCGCAAGAGTATCTGTGAAGAAAGAGGCGCATGTGAACTTCTTAACTGATCCGCTAGAAGAGAGATCTACATTGAGGTCAGCTGATGTTTTAGTGTACGGCTGGATAAGAGAGAGACATGCATGTGTGGATTTGAGTAGAGTTTCTCCCCTTGTGGAATTGACGACTGGCGATTTTACTGTAGGACAGGCGGCCCTAAAAGCTGTTTTAAGTAAAATTGTCAAATATGAGAGAGCGTGTTCTAAAAATCAAGATACGTTTATACATTTTGCATTTGACACTTTTGGTTTTCTAGCACTAGATGCCATGAATATTTTAAAAAGAGTTCAAAGAGTCATGCATAGTAATGCGTGGTCTCCTAAGTTTCAAGATGTTGTATTTAAAAGGAGTGAGTTTGCTATCCAAAAAAGGTTAGCGACGCAACTTATTGTCCGTTTACCTTTCATTAAAGTGTAATTATCTTACATTTATATAAATTAACCATATTTTCACTTATTTATTTTTAGGCTTAAATGCACTTTTGGTCCCCATATTTTCAAAAAAGTGAAGTTTTAGTCCCCCTATTTTAAAAACCAACTTTTTGGTCCCCCAATTTTAATATTTTCAAAGTTTTTGGTCCTTCATCCTATTTTAAAGTCAATTTTGCTTATGTGGCTTTGTTACTAATGATGTGGCAGCGCCAAGTAGACAAATTTATTATACATGTCATTAGTAATTTATTTAATTTAATGTGTTCATCATCTTCTTCATTATGTTCATAATCTTCATCATCATTGTTCTGGTGAACATTTAAGGGGGTTGATAATTGTGTTGATTCAATAGATCATATGAGTAATTTTTGTATACAAGAAAAATGTGATCATGCTTACAATGAAATATGAATCCCTATTTATAGACTTTGTATTCCTAACTACCACCATTAGTAACTCCTGGTTATGGAGGTTTTTTTGTGGTGCTATCATGGTGGGAGTGGGTGGTTAACTCCCCCTCTACCATGTCATTGTAGTGATAGTGGGTGGTTATTCTCTCCCACGTTGTGAATCTATACGGAGTCTTGGATCCAGCAGTTACTTTTGTGGCGAAGGCGTCGCCCATGTACCACAGCGCCTTGAGGTGTCTTTTCCGCCAAGTTTCCTTTTTGAATTGAATGAGTTGCAAGATTGGGCCATCTTGCTATTGGGCCTATGCCATTTATATTTAGGCCTTAGTCCAGTCCACAGTCCCCCAAGCACGAGGCTCAAAGAGGCGAAGTGGTGATAGTGGTAGGACGTGGGGAAATAATTGTCCCCTAATTCGTCTTTATTGCATAACAACTTCTATAAATAGTCATGTTTGCAGCGTTGATTTCCATTCATCTTTGCGTTAACTTTGCTTTTCTTTGTAGTTGAGTCACAGATTCTTTTGCTCCTTGCTTAGAAATCTCATCTCGCCTCACCTTGGGCGTGCTTGCCTCTTTTGGCATCATCTCTTCGGCGATCATTGGCGATGTGGCGTTGCCTGCATCGCCCCCTCTTTTGTTGGTTCGTACTTCTGTCTTCTTTGTTGCATATTAATTTTTTGTTTCCCTTCGATGTTTTTGACAATCTTGAAGGACTATTCAATTCATATAGTAGTGAGAATCAGAGTAAAATATAGACAACGGAAGAGTGACCAGATTCATATGCAGTAATACGGATTCATCCATGGTGGCTTTTATATACTTCGGTTATAGAAAGAAATAGATAAAATGATAAATTTTACCAAGGTGAGTTAGAATGATATCACCTGGGTTATGCTGAAATACTGGTGCCATAGAGAAGATAGTGGGCGGACTCGCCCTGGAGAAAATAATGTGTTTGTGGCGACGTTGCGACGTTTTCTTTTCTTTTTTCAGAGTGACCATATGCGACTTAACACCGTTGGACCACTTTCTTTTTTCTTTGCATTTTGTATCTTAACTTCAATGAGTGAAATTAGATTTTGGATGGAATTGTTTTTGCCTTGTCGCCTTTGAATATTTGTTATTTTGCGAGCCTCCTTTATGATCTCTTGGGTTATACTGTCTTTAAGATGCATTAGTAAATACAAAAAGTAATATATCGAATTACCTTTATTTGTGTTCTGTCGCGTTTCTTTTGGGCGTCTCCCTTTTGATAAGTTACGCCTTGACGTTTTGATGCGTTCTTATTCTGTATTTTCTTCGTTCCCAACTTGTAATTTTTCTGGGTAACGTTTTGGACTTTCAACCATGCTTTGATGTTCTGGACGCCCCCCACTAAAAAGTTTAAAGGGTAACGCCTAGGAATTTCAACCTGATTTTATTATTCTGGACGCCCCCCACTAAAAAGTTTAAAGGGTAACGCCTAGGTATTTCAACCTGATTTTATTATTCTGGACGCCCCCCACTAAAAAGTTTAAAGGGTAACGCCTAGGTATTTCAACCTGATTTTATTATTCTGGACGCCCCCCACTAAAAAGTTTAAAGGGTAACGCCTAGGTATTTCAACCTGATTTTATTATTCTGGACGCCCCCCACTAACAAGTTTAAAGGGTAACGCCTAGGTATTTCAACCTGATTTTATTATTCTGGACGTCCCCCACTAAAAAGTTTAAAGGGTAACGCCTAGGTATTTCAACCTGATTTTATTATTTTGGACGCCCCCCACTAAAAAGTTTAAAGGGTAACGCCTAGGTATTTCAACCTGATTTTATTATTCTGGACGCCCCCCACTAAAAAGTAAAGGGTAACGCCTAGGTATTTCAACCTGATTTTATTATTCTGGACGCCCCCGCTAAAAAGTTTAAAGGGTAATGCCTAGGTATTTCAACCTGATTTTATTATTCTGGACGCCCCCCACTAAAAAGTTTAAAGGGTAACGCCTAGGTATTTCAACCTAATTTCCGTCGTATCCTACTCGTAAGATTTTATGGATATCGCCGTTTCTATTTCTGACGTTCCCAACTCGTAAGATTCACGAGTAACGCCAAGGTGTTTCAACTCGTTTCCGTCATATCCTACTCGTAAGATTTTATGGATATCGCCGTTTCTATTTCTGACGTTCCCAACTCGTAAGATTCATGGGTAACGCCAAGGTGTTTCAACTCGTTTCCGTCGTATCCTACTCGTAAGATTTTATGGATATCTCCGTTTCTATTTCTGACGTTCCCAACTCGTAAGATTCACGGGTAACGCCAAGGTGTTTCAACTCGTTTCCGTCGTATCCTACTCGTAAGATTTTATGGATATCGCCGTTTCTATTTCTGACGTTCCCAACTCGTAAGATTCACGGGTAACGCCAAGGTGTTTCAACTCGTTTCCGTTGTATCCTACTCGTAAGATTTTATGGATATCGCCGTTTCTATTTCTGACGTTCCCAACTCGTAAGATTCACGGGTAACGCCAAGGTGTTTCAACTCGTTTTTTCTTTTTCTGTCAATCACAAGCACACAGGCGAGGAGGCGAAGTATTTCAACTTATTTTTTCTGTCATGTCGTACGCATATGTATCAGCTCTTCATAAATCCAAATTTAGAACAATGGGCCTCAAAAAATTGTTCAGATTTACCGCCTTTGCCTTTTTGTCCTGCACTATGATCAACTTGTACTTTTGTTAGTTATAGCAATCATTTATATTCATCACAATTTTGTGCACCTGTAATAGTAATTTCTAAATTACCATTATGATAATTGACTAGTTTTAAATACAAGTATAAGTCTGCATCCGTATAACACAAATAGAATATATGATAGCTGTTTGAATGAAACGGCCATCCAAAAAGCATATAGTTAACAAGAACATGGTAACACAAATTTCCAATCTATCGCATGAACAATCAAGACCAAAATTCTATCATTCAAAAAACAATGCCAACTCATTAAAAACAATGATAACTCATTAGCTCGCCGCATTCACGTTACTGAACCTCTACAGCATAACGACAGAAATTATTAATAATATGCTACATGATTAGTTATTTACTTGAGCAATGGTATTTACGCAATATGAAGTTAGCACATAGCATGAGTCCCTCCATTATATCATTTATGGAAACATATTTCAATTGATATGCATAATGGTTTAAGTATATAAAATGCTAAAGATAGAACCTGGTTCAAGTCTCAGCTTGTGTGCTCAGTTTTCACAAAACAATTATATGATTTTGACAGTGATGGCGTCCATGCTTGTAATAACAATGAGCGAAGTTGCAGCATTGACAATTGACACCAAGACGACAGTGTTGGACAGTAGGTCGGCAACGGCAGCTCGGTCAGACGGTGAATTTAAATCCTTGTCATTGTTTAAACAAAATCAAACATGAGTAAATCCGAGTAAAATAGAGAATGTTGTCAAAAATGAAGTAGGAAAACTATATAAATGAACACAATATAAACAAATAGCATAACATTACTCATTAATTATATAGGCACATAACAGGATCAAATGCTAGTTATCAACATTGAAATTGCATGATGATGTGCATAAATTGAGATATGAAAAAGCAAGTTTAGATAATCCAATTGATAACAATATGCAGCACTCAGGCAAGGACGTATTGCTAACTAAAAATATGCAATTGATAATAATATGCAGCATCACCATAAGTTGAAATGTGCATAAATTGCTAACTATGATTACGTTTTCTTAAGTGGACAATCATTCCAACTCTCTTAAAGTGTAATATTAGAGAGTCTATAAAAGGCAACTTTAGATTAAAACAAAATAAATTTAACGAAAAGTTTCCTCTGAATCATGCATGTTATAGATTGCATTTTGTAAGCCTCTAGTATCCTTTATTTGAATAAGAAGCAAATGGTTATTTAACTTTTTCTGCAACATCATAAATCATGGGAATTGGGATGTTGATTGCTTTGCATTGTCTGCGTAATGTATCGGTTAACTTTCAATGGCTTCAAGCAAAGTTTTGAGTGAATAAATAGAAGAAAATCTATATATTGTGTACAGTTTAACAGAATAATTGAAGAACCGACCAGTAAAAAGTAAAAACAAATTACATAATAGATATGCAATAGCGAAGTGAATTAATCAAGTGTGAAAATGGGAAATAATTTATTTATGCGATGGAAAATCAATACTATACATATAATAATACATAAAAAGATGTGAAATTAGAACATCACCTAATTGAAAAATCCATACTATACATATATGAATGAGTCTGCATCGACCAAAATAGCATGGAATTGAATTTCTCTTCTGATGAATGAAACTTGAGGCCTGAGAATCATTTTACCGGGCCCCACGGTGGGCGCCAAAATGTTCTGGTGAACATTTAAGGGGGGTGATAATTGTATTGATTCAATAGATCATATGAGTAATTTTTGTATACAAGAAAAATGTGATCATGCTTACAATGAAATATGAATCCCTATTTATAGACTTTGTATTCCTAACTACCACCATTAGTAACTCCTGGTTATGGAGGTTTTTTGTGGTGCTATCATGGTGGGAGTGGGTGGTTAACTCCCCCTCTACCATGTCATTGTAGTGATAGTGGGTGGTTATTCTCTCCCACGTTGTGAATCTATACGGAGTCTTGGATCCAGCAGTTACTTTCGTGGCGAAGGCGTCGCCCATGTACCACAGCGCCTTGAGGTGTCTTTTCCGCCAAGTTTCCTTTTTGAATTGAATGGGTTACAAGATTGGACCATCTTGCCATTGGGCCTATGCCATTTATTTTTGGGCCTTAGTCCAGTCCAATCATCTTTATTGTGTTTATCATCATCATCTTCGTCATCAAAATCCCAAAAATTTTAAAAACACTTATCAAAACCAATTGACTCAAACAATCAAAATCATCTTCCATAAACCTAAAAAATATTCATCATCTTCAAAAATCAAAATCCCTAAATTTTCCAAATCTTGGAAAACAAACAAATTTCCTTCTTTAGACGATCTCTCTCGTTCATCATCATCGACGCTATTGCCATTTTTCATCGTATTTTTTTTATCAACACCATGATACAACTCCATCACTATTGGTCCCTCCTTCAAAATAAGTTTTACCCACAACATCAAACCCCAAGACCATAGAGTGGAAAATCATATTTTTAACATTGGGTTGTATATAATAAAATATGAACAAATCTAGATCCACACAACAACACAAACACTAAATTGAATAACAACAATAAAAAGGAGAGTGATGACTATGTTGTTGTCTTCAAAATCTATGAGAAAGAGTACATTGATGTTGATGAGGGGATGTCAAAGACTTCGAGAGGGAAAGTGAATGGGTTGTGCGATCAATAATATTTATGCTGATGGTGATGTTGTTGTCTCAGTTTTTTAGATTTTTCAGATTTGTTTTTTTTTTTCTTCTTAGATTATTTGATTCAAGATTAATTTGGGGATAAATTAGTTAGGGTTCTGCTTTTTAGTTATTGTAAGAGATGAATTTGAATAACAAAGATTATAGGCAAGTTGGTTTTTAAAATACGGAGATTAAAACTTCATTTTTTTGAAAATAGGGGAACCAAAAGTGCATTTAAGCCTTATTTTTATTAGATTAGATAAAAAAGTTGCCTAAAAATTAGTAATCATTCTTACAAAAATAATTGCACATTAGTAACATACTTCCTCCGATCTCATATATAAGTAATTTTCTACTTTTTAGATTCATTTAATAACTAATGAATCTAGTTAGTACTGTATTATAGACTACATATATTTTTTATTGAATGAATTTAAAATGTGAAAAATTGCTTATAAATAAAGATCAGAGGAAAAAACCGGCCTACACTAACAAGTCAGCTTAGTTGGTAAACTACGTAATAAAACCACCGATATAACAAAAACAAATTTGGAATGTTCCCTCACTTAGCTGTTCTTGTCAACAAAAGTGCACTCTTCAATACCAACACCAACACCAAACAAAAAAACATACATAACTCTCTCTAACTGCCACACTACTACTTGTTTATGTTTGAGTTCCACCGTTGTTACCACTCCACTATATAAACTAATCAAGACGCAAACACAAACAAAAACACAATCAATCTCATTTTCTCTCTCTCTAAATTCTCCGTCGATTCCAAGAAAAAACCCAACCCAAACATGGCTGTCGGGTTCGGGTCATCCGAAGATATCTCCGGTTTCAAATTCCTGTTCCTTATGGCGGTTGTGTACGGTCTTATGTCTATGCTTACATACTCAGTTATTCATATGAACTTCATCAATCCACTTCATATCGATGCTCCTCGAGATCGATTTTCTGAAGGTAGAGCTATTCAACATGTTCGAATGTTGTCTCAAGAGATCGACGGTCGTCAAGTGAGTGTGTTTTTTTTCAGTGTTACATGATACTACATCAATTGTGTTTTGAATTGGTCAAAACAATGTAGTACTAGGTTTCATCATTACATAATTAGTTTAATCAATTTATCATGATTTAATCGATTTTGACTTGACTTTGGATTAATTAATTGATTATTGATATAGGAAGGGCGTCCTGGTTTGAAAAAAGCTGCTGAATACATTAAGAGTGAGTTGGAATTAATTAAGGATAGAGCTAACTCTAATGTCAGGTTTGTTACTTTAATTCTTTTTTAATTATTGTTTAGATTTTGCTTTTTAGTCTTTTTTTTTTTGTTTAATTATTGTTTGACTGGTGGTTGCTTTAATTGGCAATCATTTTTGTTGCAGAATTGAGATTGAAGAGAGTACTGTTAGTGGCTCCTTTAATATGAACTTTTTGGGTCACAATATAGCTTTGGGATACAGAAACCATACTAATATTATTATGAGGTACATTTTGCAGTAGTCAATTATTACTTGTAGGACACAATTATATTATACATATCTTGGATTCCATATATTAGTAGATTCTTAATCTGAGTTATTCTTGCTTAATGGATTATTACTGCTTCTACTTCAATCAATTTCACATTTCATACATTTTAAAGTAAACTTAACTTTACGAGCCGACAGATTCAACATTGCTTACTTTGTTCGGATAATTTTACTAAAGGTGCAAGTTTAATCAGCATATGTTACGAAAATGTATTTGACAAAACTTTGTACTAAATAGCGTATTGCGGAATAATAGTGATTTGTTCAAATTCTGCTACAATATAGCGCTGCTATGGCTGTTATTTGACAACATTGTTTTGTATATGATAATTAAAACAAAGACTTGCTCTGTATCTAAATGCTGATGTGGATTTTATGTCTTTTTTATTGTAGGATATCATCTATAGATTCTAAAGATACCGATCCATCAGTTTTAGTGAACGGACATTTTGACAGTCCACTTGGTTCCCCTGGTGCTGGTGATTGTGGTTCATGTGTTGGTTGGTAGCGACTATATTTGATGTCTTCATTGTATTTGAAAGATTATATTTGGAAAATATATACCTCTCACCCTGATCATACCAAGTCTTGATATATTTTCTCCCTTTTTCAGCATCAATGCTGGAAATTGCAAGACTAATCGTGGACTCTAGTTGGGTTCCGCACCACCCTGTTATTTTCCTTTTTAACGGTGCTGAGGAACTTTTCATGTTGGTAGGATGTCTTATCTATATATTTTTGGAGTTGAAATTACATACAACCGTTATTCTTTTTATATTTTGATATTCTATTGTTATATGTTAATTTTTTCCCGTGCTCTAGAGAAGTGGAACCTCGTATATTTCATTTAATGCTACTGACTTCATAACATGACTTTCAAAGTAACTGAGGTGTTATTTACTTCTGAATCTTTGATGCTTAAGGGTTCACATGGATTCATGAAGACAAATAAATGGAACAACACAATAGGAGCTTTTATAAATGTGGAGGCATCTGGGACTGGAGGGCCTGGTAAATGTGATGTTAAATTTCTGTTATGAATAGTAGGATATCATAAGCTACATTTGTAGCAATCCAAGTGTTGTCCATTTGTATCATACATACGCTATGCTACAATGGCTGTAGCCACTATTTCACAATACTTTGTACTAAATCACGTATCCTGGAATACTAGTGTGTTAAACTCTGCTATCCTATAGCGCTATAAGTGCCGCTATAAATAACGGCACAAAACAATCTTTGTCCACCAACTTATGATATATGTTCTGTGTAAGAAAATTTACTGAATAATAATGTTTTTACTTAACAGATTTAGTATGCCAATCTGGACCAAGTTCTTGGCCTTCTAATATCTATGCAGAAGCAGCAATATACCCTATGGCCACTAGTGCAGCTCAGGTTTTGTCTTTGTCTTGTAATAACCTCCTTGTATTTGTTTGTACTCTATTGTGCCGTGCAACAACTATTTTCTCTTCTCGTGTCTATCAATAGAAACCTGAATTTTTCAATTTTAATATGCAGGATGTTTTTCCTATTATTCCTGGAGATACAGATTACCGAATATTTTCCGAAGACTACGGCAGTATTCCTGGGCTTGACATTATCTTCCTCCTTGGTGGTTATTTTTACCATACCTCATTTGATACCGTGGAGCAACTATTGTATGTTTCTTACCTACTTTATTTGGTACGAATATTTTATTTTAATTTTGTATTGTTTTTACCTTCTCTTGCAATTGCAAATACAAGGTAATGGCCTGCGTAATGGTTTCAATCCTTCTCTAGGCCTCGCCAAGACGGGATTTTTATAGTACTAGTTTGCTATTTTTGTGTTATTTTCCCCTCAAGCATGTATTTGATCATTTTGATGTGTTTCTATGTCTCCAGACCCGGAAGCATCCAAGCACGCGGAGAAAATTTGTTCAGCATAATCAAGGCTTTTACTAATTCTTCTAAGTTACAAAACACATATCAAACAAATTATAGTGAAGCTAGAGCTAGTTTATTCAACGAAGAGCGAGCTATATTCTTTGATTATCTGTCATGGTTTATGGTATGCAGTAAAGTTTTTCTATTCCAACATTTGTTTATGATGTACTGATATTTATAGCAATACGAATTTCAGAATTTGTCCGTCTTGCTCTTTTGTTCTTATATTTTATTTTGTGGATTTTCAGATATTTTATTCCAAAAGGGTAGCTAAAATTCTTCACAGCTTTCCCGTCTTCTTGTTCTTTGTTATGCCTTTTATGCGTGGCCGATCCAGTTCTTGTTTGGCAACTTTGTGTGATTTTGTGAAAGGTAAATCAGTAAATGGTTACTGCTTTATAAGATGTATTATAATTGGTCTCCTTGTTGATCACTTAATTTTTTTTTTTATTTCGATTATAAGTAAATTTAAATGATTATATATTTGACGGTTGGAACAACATTCTGAAATTGATTGGATTTGCAGGATTTCTGCTCCATGCAGTTGGGATTATATTGGCAATTATTGTGCCTGTTGTGTTTTCTTTACTGAGATTACTGTTCACTTCTCAAACAATGAATTGGTAACTTCATTTAAATCAGTATCTAAGGTGTAACAGTTGAAATACCTTAATGCAATTTTCCTTTCCTGTGTTAACATAATTGATGATACACAGGTTTGCTCATCCATTCTTGGCTTTCATGATGTTTATACCCTGCGCACTCGTCGGTCTTATAATTCCAAGAATCATCTGGAGACATTTTCCTCTTTCTCAAGATGCCGCAATTGTCAAGAGATCAAAAGAGGTATTCCAGTACATTGAAACATGTTTAATAAATCTACTGTCATAAAAGTTTCATGGTAATTTCAATTTATCTTGATGGTATGAGTTCAAGTCACCTAATATTTGATTTGACACATAAACTTCAGGCACTATCTGATGAAGCAAGGTTTTGGGGAGCATTTGGGTTCTATGCCTTATTAACTTTGGTGCGTAGATTTAAATTGTAGTCAGACAATTTGATCTTTTTTGAGTGTGATGTGATGTAGCTAACAAGTTTCATAAAAATCAGGCGTATCTTGTAGCTGGTTTAAGCGGAGGTTTCGTGACTTTTGTTGCGTCTGCTGCCATGCTTCCTTCATGGATATCCTTCTGCTTATCAGTCAAATCCTTCGGACGACATTCATTCAGGTTGGTCATAAATAGCTATCTTATTTGAACACTACAATATATTCGACTTATGTCTTAATTCTAGTTTGGCTATAATCTTTCCGTTCACTTCATATTTTTCACTTTCTAGGTCAACAATGTTTTACATATTACCCCTTGTTCCATGCCTTGCATACGCTGTTTATTTTGGTGGCTTTCTTGCACAATTTCTGATCGAGAAGATGGGCATGATGGGTTCTCTTCCTCTACCATATGGTTAGTTTTTCCAGTCATATAATTTATTACATTTTTCGGTATATTTATTTAAAACAAGTGTAAGGGATTATCTTGCTTGAGGTATCTTCATTGTAACTTAACACGCATAAATTTAGCAATTTCGGTTGTAAAAAATGCTTACTGGCTGCTGAACATAACTCATTGCAGGGCACTATGTTCCGGATATTATCGTGGCGGCAGTAATTGGACTTATAACTGGTTGGTCTGTGGGCCCTCTAATGCCCATTTGTGGTTGTTGGTTAGCAAGGTCATCTATTTTGCGATTTCTGCTGCATCTTAGTCTGCTTGGTTTGGCTATATCTTCTCAGTTCTTTCCTTACTCCACATCTGCACCTAAGAGAATTGTTTTTCAGCACACTTTCCGAACTACAGGTATTGATATCCCGACAATTTTTATCAGCAATGAAAGTGTGGTGAACTATTATAATTTTCACAATGCCCTCTGAAACAGTGACGACTTAATCTAGTGTTTGAATTTCCTACAATTTCTGTGTGGTTTGGCAGGTGTGAGTCAGATAACGGAATCCACTTATGATTTGTCTGTACTAGATTCCAATTCTTTACTATTCATTTTCAAACACTCACCTGAAGTAGCAAAAATATTGAATGTTACTTCGGATTTTTCGTTGGAATCTGCATCACTATCTAAACGCCACGATTGGATGGTAAGTTTCATGCCAATATTACGTGAATCTTTTTCTTTCAGCAGTTTTACATTTCCACTCTCAATATTTTGTAATGGATTTGTACTGTTAGACGTAAGTATCGTATATTTTTCGGTACAAAAGTAACTGTTTTTAATTCATAACGTAGTAGTTTATATTCCTAGCGCTTCTTTCTCTATGCAGGTAATTTTTCCAGTTTCTTCTCTCTTTTCAAATAGTCTGAAGTTCCCTGCAAAAGAGGATGATATATTGAAGCAGTATGAATTCTTCCCCACATTGTCTGTTCAAAATACATCTTCAGATTCCGAAAAGGGACATAGAAGAGTTCACTTGGAGTTTTATTTAGGGTGAGTGAATAATGTTGATTTTTTCGAGCATTGTACAAAAATACAATTTATGTTCTAAGTGTTTTTTTTGTGGGGGCCTACCGTCAAAATCTATTCCTTTCAGTTCCTTAGAAGAAATCTGGGTTGCAGTTCTTAACATCACCGGTCCATTATCTAGTTGGTCATTTGCAGATAATGAGCTTCCAGGTATGAAAATCATTTCATCGGCCTAATTTTTCTTTTGCGTTTATAATATATTTTCGTTGCATAATGTAGTTTGCTTATGCACAGGAACCGAAGCCTATGGTGGCGGTCCACAATCATATATATTACGACTTAGCGGACCGAGTGACGGGAATTGGTCTTTCTGGTTAGAGGTAAAGTTTGATATGCTGCATTAAGTTTCTTCATTTTTTACAATAAAAGCTGAATTTTTCTATTTTGGTTGATAATATCAGGCTAATAGCTCTGAAGCATTGACAGTGGAGCTTTCAGTTTTGGACCAAAAGTTGGTTGATCCCGCAAAGAGATTGAAGAATCTTTTCCCTAAATGGGTTGATGTAGTTGCTTATTCTAGTTTCATTTCTAGCTATACCTTTTAATAGTGATCAAATTTGTATAGGAATAAATAGGATAGTCACAGCCATAGGAATTGGTAGAATAATTTAGTTTATATCCCTAACCTATTTCAAGCACAGGATTTTGATGTTTATGTCCAAATTTTTAGATGAAACAGGTTACTTGGTATTTATAGATGCAGAAATGCAGAATCCTAACCAAAAATTCGATGTTGTGGAATGCCATAAATCTCTGTTGACTTCTGATATTTTTATTGATGTGATACTTACAATGCACAATATTCACGTGGCGCGTGGATATGTATGAAGATATATCAGTACAAACTATGATGTATGGATCTTTCGATTTCTCAATAGAAATAGAAACAATTGCAAATTATAGTGCACAATCAGTGTATTTTTTTTTTCAATATGCAAGAGGATTATAAGAGAAGCTATCTCATTTCTAGCCACGGAATATTACAATTTTTAGGGAATGCTTCCCATAGCTTACCAAAAAAGACTGTTGTGATAGGAATTAAACCTAAGGTTTGCAAGCACAATATTTTGCTTCCTGTTAGCTTACCAAACTTCTGTTGGAACTGAACTTACATATTGAAAATCAATTGTTAGATTCAAGATGTAGCCACCAATGTTTGGTGGGGTGATTGATCTCGAGCGGTCGCGATACCATCTCCTTCAACCCCTTTTGGCGTAGTTAAATGGATTGGTAGGCATCACCGCCGCAACGCCGGTTCGGTGCTGCCTCTAGTGCATATACTTCACCATATGTGGCTTCGGATCGTGTTTTGGTTCCTTTGGATTTTAGTCCCAGTTGCGACTTGCTCCTTGTTATTTTGTTGGTTTCGGCTATTGTTTTGCGACGGGTTGCTGCTTATGCTGGTTTTGTAGACAGAAATCTATAAGCATCGCTTATGGTTCATTCGTTGGTTGTCATTACCCATCTGTTGGGTTGCTCACGTTTGACCACAAATTGCTTGGATAGAAATTGCATGCCTTTATCGATGCCAAGGTAGTTCACGTTGGGCTTATCTTCCCTTACCGTCACAACAGAACCACTGCGAAGCTTCACTACTACTCTCCAAAACATTTTGCGTTGCAGTGACTTTAGCCCTTTACGTTGCAGCTATTGTGTTGTTTGCTTTGGATTTTATTCCTCTAAGAGGTTGTCGGCTCAATGTTTTGTTTCTTGTCTAAGCTCCAACTGCCCGCCACCTTGTTCAGTCGCAACGTTTCCTTCTGGATCTTGTTTGTGGCTTATGCTTCGTGATTGCACATTGTGCTCGCCTTGGGTTCGATTGCATTCTTAATAAAATTTAGCTGTTAAAAAAAAAATCTGCTTCAGATTTCTCTTTTGTTTGATGTACAAATATTGCCCAACGTATCTATATGTTAAAAATTTAGCTGTAATATCATTTATATTTTAAATGCCTTATGCTAACATAGATTATGATTAATGATGTTCTTAATTTTTTTAAACTTAGAGGAATTTTTGTATTTTTATAAATAGTCAACACTTATTTCATTTCTATTTCTTCTTCTTTTCTCTTGTACTAATCCACACTTCAAATCTATTACATTTCTCAATCAATTACTTCTCTCTTCTCACATTATTTTTCACGTCTATCTCTCATTTCAATTTCTCACGACAACCAATTGCACACTAAAACTTGTGAATTACCAGTATAGTGATTTAATAGTTGTGCTAACAATACTTACTCTAAGACTTTCGTTTCACATATTCACTCTCTTATTATATATAATAATAATTGACGAGAGCCCCACAACCTTTTGTGGGACACATTTAAAAAATGATAAAAATTCACATGAAATTCATTCAGTACAAGAGAGAATGTTGAAAAAGAGTGTTATACAAGTGTTGTTGGCACTCTTCAAGATTTAATCCATTGACATTGCGACTAAATATAAGGATTTGGTTTGACCCAATATATAAGATAGCACTCAATTAAATAATTGAAATTATTTAAAAATTATTCATATACTCTTTTAAAAAAGAGAGCTAAATTGCAAAAAAAGGGTAAATTCTCAATCTGCCCCTCTATATGCTCTAAGTCTTCAGAAAAATTTAATTTATATAGATCAATACTGTAATTTTTCTTTTACACGTGTATTCAATGAAATCACGCCATGTAGATATTTGTGAATAAATTTTAAGAACATACTTATAAAAATGACACTATAATGTAATTTGATTGAATGCATATTTTAAATACTTTTACACCATTATTGCATAACAAACAACCTTCTTAAAAAATACAATGCCAAAAGCACACTTCTTGTAAAATGCCGCATTTTAAGGGGATTGAGAAATTATTACCAATTTATTGTTTTCGTCTACTTTGAGGGCTAAGAGTTTAGCTAAGAAGGTTAGGTACGTGTATGAGAAAATTTACTTTAGACTCCTAGAAACATAAAGAAAATTACTTTTGCCGCCCTACAAGTTACTCGCGAGCCCTACGCGTTTCCCATTTTATCCTTCCGCTACTTAAGTAGCGGACGTTATAAAATTGAGAATTTTTGAAAAATGCAGTCCACTACTTAGGCTTTGTTTGTGAGTTTGAAGGGGAGGGGAGGGGAGGGGAGGGTTTTGGAGGGAGGGAAATAGAGAGAAAATTAGAGAAATCTTTTACATTTTTTGAGAATGTATTTTTTATAGAGAATGAGAAATAAATACTTATGATTAATATATTATGAATTTAAGAATATTATAACAACATTAATTAAATTTGAAGAATTCATATAAACCCTCCAAACCCCCTCCAAACCCCCCATCCAATACAATTTTTGAGTTCCACCAAATTAGGGGGGTTTTGTGTTATGAAGAAAAAATAACCCTCCAAACTCCTTCCCTCCCAAACATCTTTATTCCTTCCACTTGTTTCTTCCTTTTTTTCAAACCCCTTCCCTCCTCTCCCCTCCAAACTCGCAAACAAAGCCTTAAGTAGCGGAAGTTATAATGGTAGAATGTTTTTGAGGGTATCTGCTATTTAAGTAGCAGTTATGAGTATTTTGGTAAAATTGTAGCACGCACAAGAAAAAATGTAGGGTGGAAAAATGACATTTCAGCATAAATCGGGCTGTTGGGTAATAAACAAGTTGGGCCTCGTAGGCCCAAGTCATAAGGTCCAAACAAAAAACAATATACAAAGAAATTAGGGTTTTATAAATCCGCTATATAAACTCAGCTATACCTCCATTGATTCTTGCCCTGAGCCCTCCATCGTTTCTTTTTGCAGGTTCCGCCACAATCCGCCGTCATGGTAACCTTCACATCACTTCCATTTCTTCATCTAATTCCTCCGTTTTACATCTCTGATTCGTTTTCGTAACTATTTTCTCTCTGTTTTTTGAATTTAGACTAAGTACTCAAGAGAACCTGATAACCCTACCAAGTGTAAGTAACTTGTGTTACGCATTCGTATAATTTAGTTTTCTTGATTTTGTTGAGATCTTATTCTTACATTTGTTTATCATTTTTTCTTATGCAGCTACTAAAGCACGAGGTGCAGATCTTAGAGTTCATTTCAAGGTAATTAAATTTGATTTTTGTTTAATGTTTGATTATTATTTGAATTTGATGAATAAGTTTTGCTTGCGTTAATAATGAAGCTATCAATAGTTAAATTTTGAGTTGATTCAATTCGAATATGCTTTGCATTTTTGTTTGTCTTATTTTGTGATTTATAGTGAGCTTATTGTTACATTTATGATTGTATTGTTAACGCAATGTAATTGTCTTCATTGTCAATTTATTTTCTCTTGATCACATTATTTTTATAATGATTCGAGGTTGTCTTTGGTATTCTACTTGTCGATGCATTATGGATATATCTGTTTGTAAATAATGTAGTATGTATAATCCTGAAGAAAAAAAGCAGGGGTCTGTTGCCTATGTGAGCAGGTCTCTCGTAACCTTCAGGGATATAATTGCCACTGTTATTGGGTGAACCTATGTTTATTCTTTGTAACTGAAGGTTCAGTAAACGATGGAACATTTTGTGCTGCATTGAAAAACACAATTTTATTGATATTGTTTTCACCACGTGTTGTGTATGTTGTGCATTGAACTTGGCCTTTTGTGTTTTTATTATTGCATCATTTTCCTATTCTCCACGGTACAATTGAAGAGTTTTTTGTTCACGATATGAACTTATTTTATTCCAGTTATGATAGAGATAGCTATGCTATTAAAAACTAGTTAGAGATAACCTGATGAAAAAAGCAGTGGTTTGTTGCCTTTTGTGAACAGTCCTCTCGTTAAACTCAGGGATATAATATCATTGTTTTTGGGTGAACCTTTATTCCTATTTTGTGATCAAAGGTTCAGTAAATGATGGGACATTTTTTGCATCTGTTTTCTTTATACATTGTACATTTCACTCAGTTTTGAGTATGACCCGTTTAGTTTTTTGGTTTGCAATTTTCACCTTGATTAAGTAGTCACATATAACCTGATGAAAAAAAGCAGTGGCTTGTTGCCTTTTGTGAACAGTCCTCTCGTTAAATTCAGGGATAAAAATATCCATTGTTTTTGGGTGAACCTCTATTCCCTTTTTGTGATTATAGGTTCAGTAAATGATGTAACATTTTGTGCATAGTTGCTTCATACATTATAAATTTCACTCATTATTGAGGATATCCTTTTTCATGTAGATTGAGTCCCACAGTTCCTTTTTAACCTCATTATTTAGATTGTTTGATTATCTGTGATGAATTTTCACATTGTAGACGACAGTTTAGTTATTAATACATAGATTGTAGTTATGAAAAACCTGATTGAAAAAAGCAGTGGTCTGATTCCTATATGAGCAGTCCTCTCGTTACCTTCAGGGAAATTAAATCCACTGTTATTGGGTGAACCTATGTTCCTTTTTCATGACTGAAGGTTCAGTAAACGATGGAATATTTAGTTCTCTTATTTCATCTGAATATATTTTATTTTTTAAAACTGATTCTTATTGTACTTTTTGTTGACATGTATTCCATTGGTTGTTTTTAGCCTGTTCATATGTGTAGCCACCATCTGAATGTGTAGCTACCTGTTTTGCTTCTTTACCTAATTACTTAGTACATAGCAATTATTTGAGTTTTCCTTTCCAGTTAGATAATACATAAATGTTAGATTAGAGTAACAGGAAAACCTGATGAAAAAAAGCAGGGGTCTGTTGCCTATCTCCGAGCAGTCCTCTCGTAATTATCAGGGATAACATAACCATTGTTTTTGGGTGAACCTCTGTTCCTTTTTTGTGAATGAAGGTTCAGTAAATGATGGAACATTTTTTAATTTCTATGCATTCATGAATGTTGTTTTACTTTGAAAAGCATATGATTTATAGGGCTTTGGTAGTATAACTGTTGGTTTTTCCCAATTATTCTTTATTATTCATTTAACAATACAAGTATTATGCTACTGATTCTACTATTGTTGATATTATTTTGCTTGAGATTAATTATTTTTTATTGTACCTGCAGAACACTAGGGAAACAGCGTTCGCCATCAGGAAGTTGCCCTTGACCAAGGCCAAAAGGTACTTGGAGGATGTTCTTGCACACAAACAGGCCATTCCATTCAGACGTTTCTGTCGTGGTGTTGGGAGGACTGCCCAGGCCAAGAATAGACACTCTAATGGACAAGGAAGGTGGCCTGCCAAGTCTGCAAAGTTCATCCTTGACTTGCTCAAGAATGCCGAGAGCAACGCTGAAGTATGTTCTGTGTTATTTATTTGCCTTTTGAAATTAACATCTAATTTCTTATTTTTTTTGTGCTCATTTAGTTGATTATTACTTCTTTACAGGTGAAAGGTTTGGATGTTGATGCCCTATATGTATCTCATATCCAAGTCAATCAAGCACAAAAGCAAAGACGCCGAACATACAGAGCCCATGGAAGAATCAACCGTATGCTTCAAAACTTAAGAGTTGTTTTAATTGAATGTTACTTGTTTTGGTTTTATTGATCGGATGTGTTATTTGCAGCTTACATGTCATCTCCCTGCCACATTGAGTTGATTTTATCCGAAAAGGAAGAGGCAGTTAGGAAGGAGGTATTTTTGTTTGCCCTGTTTTTCTTCTGATTTCCCTTTCTTATGGGTTATTTAATTGTTTTGGCATGATTTTGGTTTATTTAAATAAATTTTCATTCTTTGTTATTTTTTCAGCCTGAGTCCCAGTTGGCAACTAGCAAGAAGGCTTAAACACTTAGCAGCAAATTCACCCAGTTTATGTTAAGAGATCAGTTTTGTTGCCATGTTTAGTTTTTTTTTATTTGTATGAGATATTTGTAGTCTTTTTGAATATTCTATTTTATACTGGTTCGATTATTGAGGCAAATTTGGAACCTTGTGTTTTGAACTTTTTATCTAATGATTGAATGCTCTAAAGATTAACTATTATATAGGTAATACATATATGTTCTATTTTGTTGGAAGGGAAATAAAACTAAGAAATTAAATTCGGCAGTTAATGTTGAACATAAATCATGTTATTTTTCTGTTTCGTGGGTTTTCTAAAATCAATGGTTTTTTAAAATGTTTATCTGCTTGATTGGATGCTTGTATCAACAGTTTTGATGCTATTAGAGCATCTACAATGAAGCTCTCCATTTTATGGTACTTAAATGAGCCCTATATATATACATCACAAATTTATAATTTTTTTATAATAGTACCTAATAAGCACTTACTTTCTCTAACCCAACACTTCTTAAAAAATTTTAAATGGGTCCCACTAATATCATATCTCACCAATAACTCTACACAATTATAAATGAGTCCCACAAAAATAATTTGGGTTCCACTTTCTATTGTTGTACCAGTACCTATTAGGTATTTTTTTGAATTTTGCTCCAATGGAGTACCTAAATAGGTACCATTTCTTAAAAAATAGGTACCCATCATTTAGGGATGCCAGCCAAACCCAAACCCGCGGGGCCCACCCACACCCGATCCCGAGTCAACGGGTGAAACCCGAGTTGACTGGGTTTGAGTTCGGGTTCGGGTGACACCCGATATTTCGGGTGCGGGTTTGGGATTACGCAAACCCGCACCCGAAACCCGAAACCACACCCGCTTATACACAAAATTACATAAGTATCCTTAAGTATATATAAGTGTAAAATTACATAAGTTACAATATTGCTTTTGGAAAGTTGTAATTTAATTGTACTATTGTAGAACTTAATTTTAATTATAATGTTACCATGTTGAAGACCTTAATTTTAATTGTAATGTTACCAAACTTGATGAAAAGTTGTAATTTAATTTCTTTGAGAACCTTTTGTGAAAATTTGTGTTTCAATATTAATTAATGTTGTTGAATTTTGTGTCTTCATGCTTTGGGTGAAAAAATCCGAACCCAACGGATGTGGGTTTGAGTGTTAATTATGTTGAATTTTGTGTTTTTGCTGCGGGTTCGGGTTTGGGTATAATAACCCGAACCCAATGGGTGTGGGTGTCAATTTGCCAACCGAATAGACTTTGGGTTCGGGTTCGGATGCCCCCCGATATTTCGGGTGTGGGTTTGGGTTGTGTCAAATCCGCACCCGTGGGCACCCGTGGCCATCCCTACCACCATTGGAGATGCAGGTTCGTTGACTTATTAAGACTTATGACTTATTCAGATTTTAATGCACTCGTTCTATCTTCATCATGGAATTCCTAAGTCCCAAATCTAAAAAACCCGGTGCAGCTTCTTCATCCTTCTCTTCCCTCTAAACTGTTTGTGTAGAAGATAAATGTTTACAAGGGATCCATGAAGTTGTCATGATTTTTAGCAATTTTTACAATAGATCCTTTGTTTACAAGATAAATATTGTAATGAATCCTGTTGTTGAATTAATTTTGTTTGATGTATCAGCACAATGACTACATAGCTTTGCTTAATTTCAAGAGTTAGTCAAAAGCTCACAATCTGATGCCATAATAATATCATAATAGAAGTACACCTTTTCAAACATTGCGCTGTTGTTGAAGAAGCGGCACTGCGTTTTTTAGATTTAGGATCTAGGGATTCCATGTTTTTGATTCTTTGCATTCTACTGTTTTTCTAAGGGTCATGTTAACTTGTGCACAAAGGGCACATGTTAGGCTACCTAAAAAAAGAAATATAGCATTTAATGATACAAAGAATTTAATGTTTAGTGAATTGAATACACCACAAATTCAATAAATTTTTTCCACATTAACATTCTCCTTTTTCTAATTAGTAGATTATTATTTAATTATTTATTTTATTGTTTTAATAGATTTAAAACAAAAGATTTGATTTAATCATTAATTAATAAAATAAATAATGACATGGAATATGACTATACTGCCACATCATTAATGAACTTCACATAAGTAAAAATTTGACCAAAGTGAGTAGGGGGACCAAAATTCCGAAAAAATTAAAATAGAGGGATCAAAAAGCTGGTTTTTTATGCCTCAGACAAGGTGATCCTCTTTCCCCGTAACTGTTTATTTTTATTTTATGTGCTGAGGGATTAACAACCTTGATTAAAAAATATGAAGGAAGAGGGGACATACATGGAGTTAAAGTGTGTCGGGGGCCGCCAAGTCTCTCGCACCTTCTCTTTGCTGATGATTGCTTCCTGTTTTTCATGGCTGATATTAGAGAGGAAAACTGTATGAAGAGTATTCTTAATGATTATGAAAAGGCTTCAGGCCAGGCCGTGAATTATGCAAAGTCAGAGGTTTACTTCAGCAGAAACACTCCACATAACATCAAGGAGCAAGTTTCTAATATTCTGGGAGTTCATGAGGTATTGGGTACAGGTCGCTACCTTGGAATGCCATCTATGATTGGTAGAAATAAAAAGGCAGTGTTTGGCTATCTCAAGGACAGGATGTGGAAACGGATACAAAGGTTGGTCGGGAAAGCACCTATCTAAGGCAGGGCGTGAGGTGCTGGTGAAATCAGTAGCACAAGCCATTCCCACATACTGTATGAGCACCATATTATTACCAGAGTTCCTAGGGGAAGAACTGGAGAGAATGATCAATTCTTTTTGGTGGGGGGCGAACAAAGCCTCGGGTAGAGGAATTAACTGGTTACGGTGGGAGAAACTGGCTATGAGAAAGGAGCATAGTGGTATGGGTTTCCGTCACTTTTACGGCTTTAATTTGGCAATGCGAGAGAAGCAAGGTTGGCATCTCCTAACCAACCAAGATACTTTTTTATCTAGAGTTTTCAAAGCTAAATATTATTCAAAGTTGGAATTTCTTGAAGCAAAGCTGGGACACAACCCGAGCTATGTCTGGTGTAGTATCCACACTTCACAGGTAGTTGTCAGAAGAGGGCTGAGATGGAGAATTGGAAATGACAATAGTATTAATGTGTGGACCCACCCTTGGCTGAGGAATGATGATTATACTCATGTTACCACAGAAATGATAGCTGGTCGAGAAGAGATGCGGGTGGCCGAATTAATGAATGAAACTACAGGCACATGGAACATTGCGCTTATCCAACAAATGTTCAACCACAGAGATGCTGCAGAGATTAGAAGATTGCCTCTAAATTTACTTAACCGAGAAGATGAGCCAATTTGGAGATACAACAAGAATGGAGATTATACGGTTCGGTCAGCTTACTATCAACTCATGGAACATATTGTCGATAATAATGACCTCAAAGAGCCAGGTAATTGGAAGAAATTGTGGAGACTAAATGTTCCAAATAAAGTAAGAATTTTCATTTGGCGTTTATTGAGAGGATGTTTACCGGTCCGAGGTAGATTAGTCCAAAGAGGAGTCCCGTGTGATAATAAATGTCCAAGCTGTGCTAGTTATGAAGAGAACGAGTGGCATTGTTTTTTTTGGGTGTGGTGCTATGCAAGAAATTTGGGAACAAAGTCCCATCTGGAATCAAGTGAGACCATACATTGATAATGCCATTGGGATAGTCCAAATGTTTTTCCAAATGCTTGAAGAGCTAGAAACAACAACATGCTGTCACATAGTCATGCTGTTATGGGTTGTTTGGTGGAAGAGGAATCAAGCTTGTTGGCAAGGACAAACCCCAACATCATATGCTGTTATTAGAAGAGCACAGGAGCATTATGAAGACTGGACCAAAGTGAGCAAAACGCAGCAGAACATTAGCAACAACAGCCCGTCCGTAGAAGACATTACATGGACCATGCCGCCTCTAAATATGCTAAAATGCAACGTGGATGCTGCCTGCTACAATGAGTTGAACAGCCACAGAATTGCAGCGTGCGTGCGAGATTCTAAAGGCCAGTTTATCAAAGCTTACACACGGTGGTTTGAAGGCAAACCGGATATATCGGAAGTAGAAGCTTTGGGAGTGTTGGAAGCTCTAAGATGGTTACAACGGGAACATATGACAAATGTTCAGCTTGAAACGGATTGTCTTCAAGTAATCCAAGCTCTTCATTCTAAGACTAGGAACAACACAGAGTTTGGTATCGTTATTAATTTGTGTCGTACTTTGTTAAATTCAAATATGAACTGTCAGGCCAGTCATGTCAAGAAACAAACCAATTGAGTATCTCATAGGCTTGCTCAGGCAACTCATTTATCCGCTAGTCCTCAAGTTTTTAATCGTTGTCCGCCTTGCATTGAAACAATTATTATAAATGAAATGCACTAAGTTGCTTGTGTCAAAAAAAAAAACTGGGTTTTAAAATAGGGGAATGAAAAGTTCAGATTTTTCAAAACAAGGGACCAAAAGTGTGCATTAAAGCCTACATTGAAAGTGTAAAAAGTTGGTTTTTTAACATTAATTTTATCTTTTATTTTTTATAAATATTAATTTTATCTTTTATTTTTTATTTGGTCATTTATCTTATTTTTTTGTAATATTTTGGTCCTTTATTTTTTATTTGTAACACTTTAGTTCTTTATCTTATATATTTGTAACACTTTGATCTTTCATCTCTTATTTGTAACACTTTAATCTTTTATCTTTTCTAATATTCACGTTAGGATTATGTTAGTTTTCTTCCCAATTCATATGATATTGTTAAGAGAATATTTTAGACACGAGACATGCTCTATAATGTTCAGCTGAGCCAATAAGACACAAACTAGAAGTTTTTTGTTTGTACATAGGTAATTTTTTTGCGAGAAATTTTATTATGGGCACAACCCCAAATATATTTTATATAGGCACACACACATAAAATCTAAAAATTAAATTATAAATAAATTAGTCACATCAATTGGATCAATTAATTCTTTTATCATTTAATTTTATTTAAGCTTTGTATGTGTGCCTAAATTGAATTGTTTGTAGTTGTACCTATATCGCATGTTAGTTTTGAAAGTAACATTCACTTGAGAATTATGTTAGTTTTCTTCACAATTCATATGATATTGTTAAGAGAATATTTTAGACACGAGATATGCCCTATAATGTTCAGCTGAGCCAATAAGACACAAACTAGAAGTTTCTTGTTTGTACATAGGTAATTTTTTTGCTTGTTTCTAAAGCAGGATTGCTATTGGAACATCACACTGCCTACGCCATATGCAACATCAGATATAAAAGTGAAGGTAAAAGAGAACAAAGAAACCGAGATGTAAGAAAAAAATTAAAATACTTTCAAAACCATATAGCTACGTTGCATTATCGGTGTGTAGTGTTTAAATTTATCTTCCTAAATCATTCCCGTTTCCAAAGAGGGTGAAGAAAATACTCATAATAGAATTATGGTTTAATTATCCTTTTGGTCTCTGTATGTTCGTGAATTTTTTGTTTTAGTCCTCATATATTTTTTGTTGCAAATATATCTTTGAATATGCAAATTGTGTTGGTTTCGGCTGTGTTTGTAGATAATTGATAGCTAATTAACTACAAACACAATCGTTTTTTAACAATGTCAATACAACATTCCCCTAAAAACTCAGAGCATCCATACTAGAGCTTCCCATTTTATAGGATTTAAATAGGCCAACATGTACATGTCACAAATTTATAATTTTTGAATAATAGTACCTAATAAATACTCGATCTTTTTTTTCCAACCTAATTACCTCTTAAAAAGTTTTAAATAGGTCTCACGGTCTCACCAATAACACATCTCACCAATAATTATATATATAATTATCAATGAGTCGCACAAAAATAATATAAGTACCACATCTCATCGTAGCATCATTACCCATTATATACTTATTTGAGTTTTGTTCTAATAAAAGTACTTATTAAATACCGATTCTTAAAAAATAGATATCAACCATTGGCGAGATTGTCTCAACTTCTCAAGTGACTATCAATAATGCCTCTGCATTTTCTTTAAATCTTGATATACATAAATGATACATTTTTAAATTTAATTTTTATTTCAAAAATTTATTCATATTTATCTAAATAGATAGTAATAAAATTCAATCATAATTTCAAATTTTATTTTAATTCTAATTTAAACTTTAAATCTATTCCAATTTTGTACTTAAATGAAATTTAAACTACTTCAAATCACAATTTGAAATTATAATTTCATTCATATTTATCAATCAAATAGTTGAATTTAAATAATTCAAATTTGATCTTATCATCATTTAACTTTTAAATCAAATCTAATCTTTTGTCAAAAATCTAATCTTTTGTCAAAAAAATAAAAGTAAAATCTAATCACATTTTCCAATCAATCCAAACTAATCAAATCTAAATTAATCATAATTTATGTTTGAAAATAAAAGTATAGTAATAAATCCAAATCCATAAATTATACAAAAGATAATTACACTTGAATGAAAGGTACATGAGCAACAAACATCACCACTAATCCTTTTTGAATGGTAAAATTAATTTTTTAAATACTACATCTAGAGATTTAGGGGACAATAATAATATTAAACTAGTATGTGCACCCGTGCCAAGCACGAGCTAGAATTTCGTCTAAATTGATTATTTAAAATTATTCGAACTCATCATATATTATATTATCTTTATTTATAAAGCATTAATTAACGTCGCATATTGTCCGTAATTTTTTCAACTATAGAAAAATAACATTTTGACAAACACACAACATTTGTAGGATTTATACTCAAGTATAATATTTTAGCTGAGTTAGAAGAATTGAGCCAAATTTCCTGAAAATGTAGAAAAAGCGGGATGACCGTCAATCTTACTATAACGAAAAAACACTATTATACATTATTAAAACCTCACGATAAACCACATTAGTGGTATCACTGTACACTCAATTTTCTTCATCTAATATCAAAATCTTCATACCCTTCTTTGATGTGACTCTGGACAAAGAGACATATAATTGTTCATGAGTAAATAAAAGTTTAGGAAGATGTATGCCAACATGAGAAAGCGACTGGTTTTATCACCCTTGTTTTTTACAGTAATGACGGTAGCACCAATATAACATTTTCCAAGAACATCAATGATTAATCTAGTCTCGTTGCACAACCTAGCTACCTAATCAATATTCCTCATCAACATCACTGGACATCCAACTTTAAATGTCAATTTGTGATTTGAAATACCAGAACACTTAGAGCATCCACATTCATGTCACTCATGTGAGTGGTATAAATGGGTCCCATATAATATTTTATATTATTTTATACTTTCCAACTATTTAAACCACTCAACCATACTTTCTAAATATCCATACCACTCATCTAAAATTCTAATATAGGTCCCACAAAATTGCTTTAAGTTGATTTTGCATTTATTTTAAATAAAAAAATTGCTGTAATGTAATAAATTATTGGAAAGATACGGTGGTACAAAATGGAAACGGTTCCAAGTAATGCCACAGCAAAACAACTCAAACATCCCAACCACTTTGACAGTGGTGGCAATACTTGGCAAAGCAACAAGTTTGGATACACCGATATTTATGCTCTTAGAGTATCTCCAATGGTGCAACCCACTTCAAAGTTTTTTGTGAGTCCCATTGGAGCCACATCATTTTAAAATAACTCATTCATTTTTTCACTCCAACGGTGCAACTCTAAAATACTTATATTGGGTCCCACAATTTTACCTCACATATTAATATTTTATTCATATTTAGTTTTATTGCAACTTAAAATATTAATTTCAGTATTTTTAATTAATATTATTATGAAAATATTAAAAATAAAATAAATTAAAATAAATAACATTGCATAATAAAAAATTCAAAATAAATTAGAATAAAGATAGGGAAATAAATTTATTATGAATTAAAGTGGTACTAATGACCATTTTACACATGAGTCGATCCAACATAAATACTATATAATATTTAATTTTAATAATACTACAACATTAACAAAAAAACGGTAACACAAGTACAAACTTTTAATTATATAAAACAAAAAAAAATGGTAACAAAGTGATATATATGTGTTTTGGTTATATATATTACGCAGCCTATATATTTACTATAGTCGTCAGCAATGAAAAAAAGTGATACAACATTTATTATTATTTTATTCAAGCACTTTTAAAGTGCTGCATCCTTCTGAGGTTACGCAGTGCCAGCTGGTGAACTGCAGCAGACTGCCTTTTTGTAAATCCTTGCTTTTCAAGCTTCCAGCTGGCGAACTTAGATCAAAAAACACCCGCTGGAGCCTGGAGATGCTCTTAATATCATTTAAGAATTCAGTTGTGAGCCATTCACTGTGTATCTGATTTACAAACCGAATCAGCGCTAATATATTCTTGCTCACTTTCTTGGGACCAATGTCAACGACCAATGTCAACGGGGCAGAGATTGACCGGAGGATACTTTACCACACCTTGCCCCACCATCTAAAGTATTCCCCGTCCTCATTCCCCGCTTCGGGGAAAATTCTTCCTTCATCCCCATCCCCGCGGATCACCACAGTTCTCACAGATATCCACCAACTTAAAAAAATATATCAAATTTCTATTATTTTCAATCGAACTAGTGGTAAAAAATATTCAAATTTAATTATAAAACAAATAAAAGTATTAAAATATTATTGTGAGTCATATGACAGTTATAAGCATCATATATAAACAAATGTATACACATATTGTGTGAAAATATAATTAAAAATAATTTATAAAGCAGTTAAATATAAATTTATATATGTTATTTTAATAATTTACGGGGACGGAGTCTCCGCGGGGCGGAGGATGAAATACCGTCCCCATCCCCAAACCTCTTTTGGGGGGACTTTCACCTCCATCCCCATTCCCACGGGGAAAAATTCCCTAACTTCAGATCTCCAAACGGGGCAATCTCTGCAGGGATCCCCATTTACGGATGAAATTGACATCCCTAGGGACCAACGGTAGAAGATAGTCATTAACATGCTCGACTGCATCCAAAGTTGGGGCAAGTATACCACACTCTTGAAAAAAATTGGATTTCTTCATATTTTCCAAAAAATCTGGATACACAAAATCAATAATTGCTTATAAAATAAAAATAAAAATAAGGGAACACAATGGATCAGCTGAATCTTGTATTAACAGATCATTAGGAACTTTCAAACTAATTTATCCACTCTAATTTGCAGACCCATCTCCATTATTGATTGAAAAAATCCATTCGGCAAACATATTTGTTGTAAGCTTTAAAACTTTACAATGATCCCACAACTTGGACGAATTGATAGCGGCTGTCATTATGTCATGTCTGCATCTTTTCCTAATAACGGGAAAAATATGTCTAAAATCACCCCCCAAAACAACTGATATTCCACCAAAGGGTTTATTGATATTGTCTACACCGTCGTAAGACATTATATCACGTAATGACTTGTCTAAAGCCTCAAAGCACCAACGATGCATCATAGGCGATTCGTCCCAAATGATCAATTTGGTTTTTCCGAACAAATCAGCCTTGTCGCTCTTATTTTAAAAAGTACATATTGATGTCTCATTAATTTGCAATGGAATTCTGAATGATGAATCTGTTGTAAGACCACCTGATAGTAATAGGGATGTTATGCCACTGGAAGCTGCATTAAGTTTAATGTATCCTTTAGTACGTAGTCCAAAAGACAATGTTCTCCAAATAAAAGTTTTTTCCGTTCCTCCATATCCATACAAAAAGGAAAAAAAAACTCAGATCTAGATTCAACGGAGTCCACAATTTGATTGTAAATTATCTTCTGCTCAACTGAAAGCATGCTAGATAGTTGATCATGTGTCATGGCCATTTCATCCATATTATCAAGAGAGATTTGTTCAAATTGAAGAGGATAATTTCTTACGCACTGAAGAACCTAATCAAGATTGTGTAAAAAGTAAAGCAACTAATATCATAATCTTAGGTCTAACATCTTAATTATTTTTTGCAAAAAGCTCAATCAAAATATTCAAATTAAAAATCTGATTTAACGAAAGAGGATAATCCCATATGGCGTGAAAAATTGAACAAAGTCAGTGTAAAAAGTAAATCAATTGAGACCACAATCTTAGACCTTGCATCTTAATTATTTTTATAAAAAGTTAAATCAGAGTTACCCTCTTAGATTACCCTCTAGAATAGTTTCATCAGAGTTATTTCAACCATTCAATTCCTAACCATACCACCATCGCACTATTAAGAATCAAGCTTTAACTAGTATAACGATTAGGATATTTTTTTTTTTTCGAAAAACAACACCAGTCTTTGGCAGTAACCCAACCAACCCTTAGAGACCTAAACATTAACTAGATTAACAGGTAGGAGGAATCTATAGCATTTTCAGACTCTTAAGTCAATTCGTGAAACGTCACCACGAAACAGTTTAGTAACCAAGCTAACAATAAGACCAAGACAACCTTGTAGTCAGTGCTCAACATTCATACCCGATCCCAGGAATCCAAAGTTATTAGGTATACCATTTAGGAATTTTAGTCATAATACTCGTCTTCAAGATAGACTTACTAAGTACCGTCACGTAGTTATACCAAGTTGTCAGCTCAGCGTTGCAAGCCAATTAGATAACTCTATAAGAATAGCTGAATCAGAACGCCTATACTTTAACATTCCCTTACCACAAACTACTAACTTAACAACTACGATACCACCTTTAGACGCCAATAGTATAGAGTCTCCTACCAACTTATACCGGGAACCACACCGTTAAGTAGTTAGAGACCGATAATTCAGTTCGACATTAGTTTGAATAGTTACTAAACAAATTCATATAGGTGAACCATTCAGCTAAGGAATCAATAGAAACACTTAACCAAAATATTAAGAGTTGTCATCCAATTACTATTAAACTTATAATCCAGTATTATAGACCACTTAGGTACTCCGACTCAAAGATTAGACTTAACCAGCCACATTTTATCACTGCTTTAGTGCCAGACATTAGGAGGCATACCATGATTAGATTCACGAGTGGCAGTCACTAGTAAAGGACACCAGTCACCTAGACCAATCTATTAGGTATATGTTAGTTAACCATAGACAAGTAACTAAGTTTTACTTTAGCATCAGCCAACCGCCGACATTTCTACATATCCAAATCTTCAGCTAAGAAACTATTAGGATCAGTTGAACCTTCCTGTGGGAAATTGTCAGCAAGGAACTTGAGTGAAAATCTAGTTGTCCTAACCGGAGAGCTCTGACAGAAAAATTAGAATTGTGGAACATCAGTCTGGACCCAATAGGAGACCAATCTTCAATTACCTTTCATCCGTTTTGGATCCTCTTTTAGCCAACTCGTCGAATCGAGCAATGCTCAATTCTACGTTCATAAGTCTTGGAACATCATGAACGTGTGTACTCCCTAACTTGTTTGATTATTTCTCAGATGGATAATTTCTTTCCGTACTTAAGATACTTGTCAGTCAAGTATCACCCACAAATTCAATTTGTATGCCACTTTCCAGATTCGTCGTCATCCCTATTCATCATGATACAAATGACTTAAGCTCAATATCAGCTAATCATTTAAACTTCGTGCACTCAAACCTTGTTGCCAGTTTTCCAACGTAATTAGTTATCCATCTTCTTTGAGCCTTAGCAGCCAAATTCAGAGTTAATTTTGGATTATTCCCAACTCTAAGGAATTAAGTTATACTAGTGAAATCAATGTTAAGTATTCGAACCTTTCAGCTCCGTATTCTGAATTCATATTAGGTGAGTGAGTTAACCTTAAGTATCTCTATTCGGAAATTTCAATCTCCAAAGGTCATTTTCTGTAACTTTTCGAGACCTAGTGCTAAGCCTGAGTATCGTGACCAACATATTCTAATCCCAAGTCTAGTTATTGTTAACCAACTCATTTAAGAGAAAGAGTTACTTAATGCTTCGTACTCATTGGAAACCATCCCTTAACCTTGGTAACCCGTTAGTAATTCAGTCAACCGTTTTAAGCCAAACTATTCAATTCAGCCTCAGCTTTACAAGTTTAAACTTTACGTGTGCAATCAGCCAAATTGAGAATCTGATTACTTTATCCTAGTTCCATACACTAGTTACCAATGAAAGACTTCAAACAAGATTGACCTTTAACCCCGAGGAATACTCTGAACCTAAGTGCATCCGCGTGTTGAATGTACAACTCGATCATCGTGTTGTGCCAGAATGGATAAAGATTGTAGGTGGGATTTTATCGGATAACTATAGGTTCGTCCGCGGATGAGTCTAACTTGTTGGCAGAAGAATCAGTAGTATCTAGACAATTTTCCACTCGTTTTATATTTCGATCGATTCTGGAGTATTTAGGCAACACGTGGTACATGGGTACAATTGACACGTCATGCATAATAGTGTTCGGAAATGAGAATGACTATGGGATCGGAACAAGTTTAACCGTAGTAGAAGAAGTAGAGATGGATAAGACAAGTAGGTGTAAGGACGTGTTCAAGGATTACAGATTGAGATGATAGTGACGCTATCAGAAGAATGACAGTAAGTGTTCAATCAGAGTGCGCAGCGTGAGACCTGTTGTAAGTGTGGATTACTTGCCCGGCTTCTAGCCAATGACCCTAAGAGAGGAGAGTTTTATTCCAAGGGATTGTACGCAATTAATCGGAGTATAGGCGAAAGACAAAATTGGATGTAGATATAGACAAATTACCCCGGTGTGGAATGAAGAAGTTTTGAATTTCGAGGACGAAATTCTTTTAAGGAGGGTAGATTGTAACATCCCAATTTTATTTAATTAGAAGAGAATTAAATAGAAGTTAATTTTGGAACCTAAGTGAGAAATTAAGTGACCAAGCATGGAAAAGTAATTAAGGATCACAACTACACTTTGTAGCAAGAGATGAAAGTTGAAAAGGACAAGTTGGTAATTAGACATTATTTTGCCTATAAGACCAAAGCTAGGCCCTTGTTTCTCATTCCTTTCCAACACATCAGTAAAAAAAAAAAAAACTCCACCCTCTTCTCTTCTTTCTCTCACGCCCCCACACCCCTGTTTCTTTTCCTCATCAAACAAACCCATCCATTCCTCTTCTAATTTTACATTCCACGCCTCCATCATCATCTTCTTTAACAACAACACCAATTTCATTAAACTCATTTTCCTTCTCATGACCGTGCACCACCTACTCCACCATGGAATTGATTAGCTCTCTTGACATTCCTAGATTAAGCTGCTGCATGTGTCTCATGAAGGAGTTACTAAGTGTTCTTTACCCAAATTCTTGTGTATAAGGTACGATGATGATTCTTAGTTTCCCCTTTTTCTTTAATCAATTCAAAAACCCCAAATTCTCATCTTTACTGTGTTGGTATTGCATGTGTGATTAAAATCACTGTGTGTGACTGGGAGAACTGTTGGAACCAAGGGTTGGAGGTGGGTGTTACAGCAGCAAGCAGTAGAACCTTTTTCCTGTCAAATCGAGACACTCGCTTAGCGAGCTAGTCTGCTCGCCGCAGCGAGCGTAACAGGGCAGCACCTGTTGCAGCATGTGTGTTCTTTCTTGTGTAACCATTATCCTAACCAATGGTAAGTCATCCCTAACTCTTTTAATCCTTCTCAGTTCCTATGTAGAATGTTCCATTTCCTTAAAATTAGAAAAGTTCACAATCCTCGTAAAATCATATTTTTGTTTGGATTTTGTATGTGAGTATGTGATCAATTAGCACCTCTAAGTAGCTGAAGTTGCGTACTGGAGTTGATGTTAGAACGGTTACAGAGTCACTGTGGGTAGAGCCAAGGAACGACCAAATTCATGGAATTGGGAGTATTGTTCAAGTTTCAGTTTTGGGGGATATTGTGTTCGTAGCTGCGTCGGAGCCCAGAATCAGTGTTAAAGCCTCTTTATCAGGTGGGTTCTTAGGTTCTTAACCTTAGAAATTATTTTAGAAAGCTTAGTCCCCCAAAGATATGTTTTGTATGCAAACATAGGTATTTAGGATCAATTTAATAAAAGAGCAAGAACAAATCCCAATTCTTGCTCCTATATAACATATTTTATATTATTGAACTTGTTTATAACTGATTGCATGGAGACTGTAGGTGGTTTTTCTTTAAAATCGTATTCTGCAAAATAGGGGCTTCCACTGACAAGCTCGCCCCAGCGAGCACTCACACGCTGCAGCGAGTGGTTGATGCCTGTATGGCTCGCCAGGCGAGTTTCTGACTCGCCAGGGCGAGTGTTACAGGTTTGTCAGCACATAAGCTCGCCGTAGCGAGTAGGAGCTCGCCGTAGCGAGTTTAGCAGGGACAGAACCTGCATATTTTACTGTTTTAAAAATTATTAAACACTCGTTTTATGTCCGAATGCAACTGGGATTTCATGAACATGTTTAAAAGTGTAAAATAATTTATATAGTTAGAGAGTAATATGTATATTTAATTTTATCAGTAATGTAACATGTTTAGGATACCCTGGGTGGGATATATTGGTTAGAACTGCTTAACTCATTAAAAATTAAATGGCAACTATATGCCGTGATTAAAGAATTCCTCTGAATTCTGATCATTTTATTATGCGAGCCAACGGCGGAATCCGAACCTCAATATTCGGTATTACGCAGAGTCAGGCACCTGAGACAGGCTTGCCTCGGGTGACCTTTGAAGAGTAACCTGACAAGATAATAATTTTGTGTTACACTTTATTTTTTAATGATTAGTACAGGTACATGTAAAACAGTTTGAACTTAGATCATTACACTATCTAGGTTCCCCCGGCGTAGTCGCCATTAGGAGGGTAGTAGGACTCACTGAGGCTTAGTAGTCTCACCCCACTCCAAATCAATTTTTTTAGGTAAACAGGTGAATTGAAGCAAGGACCAGGTGGGAGCTGATGATTGGAGCTGAGCTTGGATCATCGGATTAGGAGATTTTTAGTCTTCCCCTTGTTTTAGTTTTATCTGTGTATCTTAGAATCTTATTCTATTTCCGCTGTATTGTTAAGTGTATCTTTTGTTGTATACAATTCTTGTAATTAAGTTGTTATCTCGTATAATTTAATGTACTCAGTTGTCAATTATTATGTCTTGACTAAATATTCTAGATATTTTAGTTGGGGCGTTATAATTGGTATCAGAGCAGGTCGATCCAGTATCGGACCTTGCCATGAGTCATTTCAATCCTTTCCTAAGCAATACAGACCCTTTGGATCTGGACTGTTTACGCTGAAACCATCACGTGCTGAGTCTGATCAGCTCAGTATTGTGTATGGTAGGCAGGGTATTATGGTTTAGAACTGAAGTGAACTGTGAACTCCAGCGTTAAGATCGTAGTGTAGATGCAATCGAGGAGCAGTCGTTAAAGGAAATTCTTAAAAGTGAATTTTGGAACTGTGGCAAATGGTGCCACAGGAATAAGTGGTATAAACAAGCAAGGAATGCAAGTGTATCATTATACTGAAGTGTGTAGTGCACAACAGTATTCAACTGACCTTGAGTGTCAGATAAACTTCCTGAACCTAGAAATAACCTTATCCTACCAAGAGACTAAATTCAGCCAAGTTTATTGACCGAGTAACACCTAGTAATATTAGTAATAGTAGACCAAAACTCCTTCTTGAATAGATAGATGCTCAGTGCAAGCGGGAAATTCACCTGTGTTAGTAAAACTTAATTAGACCTCATCCATGTCCCGTTGATTTTTGAGATTCCAACCCGACTAGACTATTCCATGAAATATCAAACCTTAATGTCCTCAATGGAACGAGTACACTCTTCCTAATAGGAACCAATATTTGAACTCAACCACTAGCGAACCAGTTTTAACTAGTCTAGTGATTAGGATCCTTTATTAGCAGTACGTACCCGAGAAAACGTCGTAAGTAACACCACTCTTATACTCCTAAAGTTAGTAACTCAGTGTAGTGGACCTGCTAGACATCTCAGCAATAGAAACTTCAAGTCAAACTACTTAAACTAGAGAAACCAAAATTAGAACGCAAGCACTTTCCAAATTTCTCCAGGAAGCCGTATTAGATTACCCTCTAGAATAGTTTCATCAGAGTTATTTCAACCATTCAATTCCTAACCATACCACCATCGCACTATTAAGAATCAAGCTTTAACTAGTATAACGATTAGGATATTTTTTTTTTTTTCGAAAAACAACACCAGTCTTTGGCAGTAACCCAACCAACCCTTAGAGACCTAAACATTAACTAGATTAACAGGTAGGAGGAATCTATAGCATTTTCAGACTCTTAAGTCAATTCGTGAAACGTCACCACGAAACAGTTTAGTAACCAAGCTAACAATAAGACCAAGACAACCTTGTAGTCAGTGCTCAACATTCATACCCGATCCCAGGAATCCAAAGTTATTAGGTATACCATTTAGGAATTTTAGTCATAATACTCGTCTTCAAGATAGACTTACTAAGTACCGTCACGTAGTTATACCAAGTTGTCAGCTCAGCGTTGCAAGCCAATTAGATAACTCTATAAGAATAGCTGAATCAGAACGCCTATACTTTAACATTCCCTTACCACAAACTACTAACTTAACAACTACGATACCACCTTTAGACGCCAATAGTATAGAGTCTCCTACCAACTTATACCGGGAACCACACCGTTAAGTAGTTAGAGACCGATAATTCAGTTCGACATTAGTTTGAATAGTTACTAAACAAATTCATATAGGTGAACCATTCAGCTAAGGAATCAATAGAAACACTTAACCAAAATATTAAGAGTTGTCATCCAATTACTATTAAACTTATAATCCAGTATTATAGACCACTTAGGTACTCCGGCTCAAAGATTAGACTTAACCAGCCACATTTTATCACTGCTTTAGTGCCAGACATTAGGAGGCATACCATGATTAGATTCACGAGTGGCAGTCACTAGTAAAGGACACCAGTCACCTAGACCAATCTATTAGGTATATGTTAGTTAACCATAGACAAGTAACTAAGTTTTACTTTAGCATCAGCCAACCGCCGACATTTCTACATATCCAAATCTTCAGCTAAGAAACTATTAGGATCAGTTGAACCTTCCTGTGGGAAATTGTCAGCAAGGAACTTGAGTGAAAATCTAGTTGTCCTAACCGGAGAGCTCTGACAGAAAAATTAGAATTGTGGAACATCAGTCTGGACCCAATAGGAGACCAATCTTCAATTACCTTTCATCCGTTTTGGATCCTCTTTTAGCCAACTCGTCGAATCGAGCAATGCTCAATTCTACGTTCATAAGTCTTGGAACATCATGAACGTGTGTACTCCCTAACTTGTTTGATTATTTCTCAGATGGATAATTTCTTTCCGTACTTAAGATACTTGTCAGT
Organism: Trifolium repens; assembly: GCA_030408175.1. Taxonomy (NCBI): domain Eukaryota; kingdom Viridiplantae; phylum Streptophyta; class Magnoliopsida; order Fabales; family Fabaceae; genus Trifolium; species Trifolium repens. Next base: position 53,205,588 of record CP125842.1, on the reverse strand, counting down.
CAAGTATCACCCACAAATTCAATTTGTATGCCACTTTCCAGATTCGTCGTCATCCCTATTCATCATGATACAAATGACTTAAGCTCAATATCAGCTAATCATTTAAACTTCGTGCACTCAAACCTTGTTGCCAGTTTTCCAACGTAATTAGTTATCCATCTTCTTTGAGCCTTAGCAGCCAAATTCAGAGTTAATTTTGGATTATTCCCAACTCTAAGGAATTAAGTTATACTAGTGAAATCAATGTTAAGTATTCGAACCTTTCAGCTCCGTATTCTGAATTCATATTAGGTGAGTGAGTTAACCTTAAGTATCTCTATTCGGAAATTTCAATCTCCAAAGGTCATTTTCTGTAACTTTTCGAGACCTAGTGCTAAGCCTGAGTATCGTGACCAACATATTCTAATCCCAAGTCTAGTTATTGTTAACCAACTCATTTAAGAGAAAGAGTTACTTAATGCTTCGTACTCATTGGAAACCATCCCTTAACCTTGGTAACCCGTTAGTAATTCAGTCAACCGTTTTAAGCCAAACTATTCAATTCAGCCTCAGCTTTACAAGTTTAAACTTTACGTGTGCAATCAGCCAAATTGAGAATCTGATTACTTTATCCTAGTTCCATACACTAGTTACCAATGAAAGACTTCAAACAAGATTGACCTTTAACCCCGAGGAATACTCTGAACCTAAGTGCATCCGCGTGTTGAATGTACAACTCGATCATCGTGTTGTGCCAGAATGGATAAAGATTGTAGGTGGGATTTTATCGGATAACTATAGGTTCATCCGCGGATGAGTCTAACTTGTTGGCAGAAGAATCAGTAGTATCTAGACAATTTTCCACTCGTTTTATATTTCGATCGATTCTGGAGTATTTAGGCAACACGTGGTACATGGGTACAATTGACACGTCATGCATAATAGTGTTCGGAAATGAGAATGACTATGGGATCGGAACAAGTTTAACCGTAGTAGAAGAAGTAGAGATGGATAAGACAAGTAGGTGTAAGGACGTGTTCAAGGATTACAGATTGAGATGATAGTGACGCTATCAGAAGAATGACAGTAAGTGTTCAATCAGAGTGCGCAGCGTGAGACCTGTTGTAAGTGTGGATTACTTGCCCGGCTTCTAGCCAATGACCCTAAGAGAGGAGAGTTTTATTCCAAGGGATTGTACGCAATTAATCGGAGTATAGGCGAAAGACAAAATTGGATGTAGATATAGACAAATTACCCCGGTGTGGAATGAAGAAGTTTTGAATTTCGAGGACGAAATTCTTTTAAGGAGGGTAGATTGTAACATCCCAATTTTATTTAATTAGAAGAGAATTAAATAGAAGTTAATTTTGGAACCTAAGTGAGAAATTAAGTGACCAAGCATGGAAAAGTAATTAAGGATCACAACTACACTTTGTAGCAAGAGATGAAAGTTGAAAAGGACAAGTTGGTAATTAGACATTATTTTGCCTATAAGACCAAAGCTAGGCCCTTGTTTCTCATTCCTTTCCAACACATCAGTAAAAAAAAAAAAAACTCCACCCTCTTCTCTTCTTTCTCTCACGCCCCCACACCCCTGTTTCTTTTCCTCATCAAACAAACCCATCCATTCCTCTTCTAATTTTACATTCCACGCCTCCATCATCATCTTCTTTAACAACAACACCAATTTCATTAAACTCATTTTCCTTCTCATGACCGTGCACCACCTACTCCACCATGGAATTGATTAGCTCTCTTGACATTCCTAGATTAAGCTGCTGCATGTGTCTCATGAAGGAGTTACTAAGTGTTCTTTACCCAAATTCTTGTGTATAAGGTACGATGATGATTCTTAGTTTCCCCTTTTTCTTTAATCAATTCAAAAACCCCAAATTCTCATCTTTACTGTGTTGGTATTGCATGTGTGATTAAAATCACTGTGTGTGACTGGGAGAACTGTTGGAACCAAGGGTTGGAGGTGGGTGTTACAGCAGCAAGCAGTAGAACCTTTTTCCTGTCAAATCGAGACACTCGCTTAGCGAGCTAGTCTGCTCGCCGCAGCGAGCGTAACAGGGCAGCACCTGTTGCAGCATGTGTGTTCTTTCTTGTGTAACCATTATCCTAACCAATGGTAAGTCATCCCTAACTCTTTTAATCCTTCTCAGTTCCTATGTAGAATGTTCCATTTCCTTAAAATTAGAAAAGTTCACAATCCTCGTAAAATCATATTTTTGTTTGGATTTTGTATGTGAGTATGTGATCAATTAGCACCTCTAAGTAGCTGAAGTTGCGTACTGGAGTTGATGTTAGAACGGTTACAGAGTCACTGTGGGTAGAGCCAAGGAACGACCAAATTCATGGAATTGGGAGTATTGTTCAAGTTTCAGTTTTGGGGGATATTGTGTTCGTAGCTGCGTCGGAGCCCAGAATCAGTGTTAAAGCCTCTTTATCAGGTGGGTTCTTAGGTTCTTAACCTTAGAAATTATTTTAGAAAGCTTAGTCCCCCAAAGATATGTTTTGTATGCAAACATAGGTATTTAGGATCAATTTAATAAAAGAGCAAGAACAAATCCCAATTCTTGCTCCTATATAACATATTTTATATTATTGAACTTGTTTATAACTGATTGCATGGAGACTGTAGGTGGTTTTTCTTTAAAATCGTATTCTGCAAAATAGGGGCTTCCACTGACAAGCTCGCCCCAGCGAGCACTCACACGCTGCAGCGAGTGGTTGATGCCTGTATGGCTCGCCAGGCGAGTTTCTGACTCGCCAGGGCGAGTGTTACAGGTTTGTCAGCACATAAGCTCGCCGTAGCGAGTTTAGCAGGGACAGAACCTGCATATTTTACTGTTTTAAAAATTATTAAACACTCGTTTTATGTCCGAATGCAACTGGGATTTCATGAACATGTTTAAAAGTGTAAAATAATTTATATAGTTAGAGAGTAATATGTATATTTAATTTTATCAGTAATGTAACATGTTTAGGATACCCTGGGTGGGATATATTGGTTAGAACTGCTTAACTCATTAAAAATTAAATGGCAACTATATGCCGTGATTAAAGAATTCCTCTGAATTCTGATCATTTTATTATGCGAGCCAACGGCGGAATCCGAACCTCAATATTCGGTATTACGCAGAGTCAGGCACCTGAGACAGGCTTGCCTCGGGTGACCTTTGAAGAGTAACCTGACAAGATAATAATTTTGTGTTACACTTTATTTTTTAATGATTAGTACAGGTACATGTAAAACAGTTTGAACTTAGATCATTACACTATCTAGGTTCCCCCGGCGTAGTCGCCATTAGGAGGGTAGTAGGACTCACTGAGGCTTAGTAGTCTCACCCCACTCCAAATCAATTTTTTTAGGTAAACAGGTGAATTGAAGCAAGGACCAGGTGGGAGCTGATGATTGGAGCTGAGCTTGGATCATCGGATTAGGAGATTTTTAGTCTTCCCCTTGTTTTAGTTTTATCTGTGTATCTTAGAATCTTATTCTATTTCCGCTGTATTGTTAAGTGTATCTTTTGTTGTATACAATTCTTGTAATTAAGTTGTTATCTCGTATAATTTAATGTACTCAGTTGTCAATTATTATGTCTTGACTAAATATTCTAGATATTTTAGTTGGGGCGTTATAATAACCTTAGGTGTCACAACTTAACTATTTTTGTAATAAATTCAATTAAAATATCTAGATGAATTTGTTCTAACGGAAGACCATAATCTCTTACATTGTGAAAAACTAAATCAAGCAATTTGGACCATAACTTTAAGTCTCACGTTTTAATTATTTTTGTACAATGTTTAATTAAAATATCCAAAGAGAGTCTAACAGAAGATGGTAATCCCTTACGGCTTGAAGAACTAAATAAACCTCGTGTAAGAAGTAAAACAATTGCGATCTTAATATTAGGTCTTACATCTTAATTATTTTTGTAAATCTATTAAAATTTCTAGAGAAATTTGTTCTAACGGAAGAAGGTAATCTCTTACAGTTTGAAAAACTAAATCAAGCCGGTGTAAAAAACAAAGTAATCGAGAACACAATCTTAGACCCCACATCTTATTATTTTTTTGTAAAAAGTTCAATGAAAATATTCAAAGAAATACGATCTAATGAAATACGGTAATCTTTTACAATATGAAAAACTAAAGTAATTGAGAACACAATCTTAGACCTCGTATCTTAATTAATATTTTATAAAATGTTCGCTTAAAATATCCAAAGAGATATGATCTAATGAAATAGGGTGATCTCTTATGGCATGAAGAATTAAATCAAGTCCGTATAAAAAGTAAAGCAATCACTACAAGAAATATAATTTTTTACAACAACTTTTTTTTTGTTAAAAGTTGTTACAAGTCGCTGGCAAAACTACTCAAAATAGTTTTGCCAGCGACCTGTAACAAAAAAAGTTGTTGGCAAAAATCATATTTCTTGTAGTGAATTGAGATTATAACATTAGGTATCAGATCTTAATTATTTTTATAAAAAGTTCGATTAAATTTTAAAAGGGATTTGGTCTAGCAGAAAAGAGTAATTTTCGTCGTTCTGAATAACTAAATCAAGGCCATGTAAAAAGTAAGAAAATATGACCCATAACATTAAGTCTTACATCTTCATTATATTATAAAATGTTCCATTAGAATTTCCAAGGATTGAATATAACAGAAGAAGGTGATCTCTTACAGCATAAAGAACTAAATAATGCCCATGTAAAAAGTAAATTAATTGAGACTATAACTTTGTGTCTCACATATTAAACTTTTTACTAAAATAAAATGCAATTAAAATACCAAAAGAAATTTGTTCTAATGAAAGATGGTAATCTCTTACATTGTGAAGAAATAAATCAAGTCTATGTAAAAAGTGAAATAAGTTTCAAGAGGGATTTTATCTAATAGAAGAGAGTATAATTTTTTACCTTGTGAAGAACTAAATTAAATTTGTGTTAAAAGTAAAGAAATTTGGACCATTACCTCACATCTTAATTTGTTTTTGTAAAATGTTCAAATAAATATCCAAAAAGATTGAATATAACAAAAGAAAATAATTTATTACGGTGTGAAAAATTAAATCAAACCGGTGTAAAAAGTAAAATAATTGAGATCATATTCTTAGGTCTCTCATCTTAATTGTTTTTTGTACAATGTTCATTTAAATTTTTAAAGAGATCAAACATAACATAAGAGAGTATAATTTCCTACGGTGTAAAAAATAAAATCAAACCCGTGTAAAAATTAAAGTCAAATTAACATAAGAGAGTAATTTCTTACGGTGTGAAAAATTAAATAAAACATGTGTAAAAAATAAAACAATTGAGATCATAACATTAGGTCTCACATCTTAATTATTTTTGTAAAATGTTTATTTAAAATATTCAAAGTGATAAGATATAAAATAAGAGGGTAATCTAATTTGTATAAAAAGTAAAACAATTGAGATTATAACTTTAGGTCTTACGATTAATTATGTTTGTAAACAATCAATTAAGATATTGAGAGAAATTTATTCTAATTGTAGATGATAATCTCTTACCTTGTGAAGAATCGAATCAAGTCCGTTTAAAAATAGTATATCATATCCAATCCCATTTGCAATATATATATATATATATATATATATATATATATATATATATATATTTGTTTGGAAATACATTAAATAAATAGTAAAAAAACATAGGCTAAACTACATATTTGGTCCCTTACGTTTATTTTAGGTTTCAATTTGGTCCCTTACGTTTAAAAAGTTTCAATTTGGTCTCTTACGTTATCAACGTTTGCATTAGTTGGTCCCTTCCGTCAGATTTCACTGTTCCACTGTTTCAATTGGACACGTGTCAACATGTCCAGGTGTCCACGTATCAATCCATGTAAGCAGACCGTCTGCCACATGTGCAAAAATTGACGGAAGGGACCAAATTGAAACCTAAAATAAACGTAAGGGATCAAATTGAAACTTTTTAAACGTAAGGGACCAAATTAAAACCTAAAATAAACGTAAGAGACCAAATGTGTAGTTTAGCCAAAAACATATTCTACGCAATCTTTTTTTTTTTGGACAATAGATTTTTTTCATGTTACTTATCATATAGAATTGATGGTAATCCTATTATTTAAATTTTTTTTTTTTTTCACAATACATTCAATAAACATTAAAAAAAAGCAAGGCAAAAAAAAAAGACAAAAAAATCATGAAATTAATTGAAATTCACCAATGAAATACACCAATGAAGTACATCAAACAGCGCCCTAATCCACTCCTTACAATATATCAATTGAAATTCACCAATGAAATACATCAATTGAAATACGCTATTTGTTATTATCCAATTACATATCTACATCACACAAAAAATATAGTCAAATTAATGTCTTTAAAAAGGAGATGCATGTATATATTCTATTTCGTAATGCACATAATTTATAAGAAGAAAAGTTTATTTAGATTTTTCAATGCAAAATAAACAAATATATATATATATATATATATATATTAATATATTATATAACTGGAAGAATCAGACTCACGCAACAAATAGTTACATAATCAACCATTGCTTTTCTTAGTTGCATGAAAAATAGTACAATTTATAATATCAAAAGAATAAAAACATAACACTAATAGAGTGGGAAAAGAATATGCTTCAAATTTCAAACTCAGGTGCTTGTTCGTGGAATAATGTTGAATGAGGCAGCAGAGCCAGAGGCTGGGCATCATCAGTCCCACACGAGCGCATTGTATTCGAGTAAGAGGTAAAGGAAACTTGGTTATCATCACATCCATGATCACATATTTCTTCAAATTTCATATAGTTTTCATTAGAAGCGCTCAACCCATAGCTATAAATCTTATTCTTTGTAGCAAATATTAAAAGGTCGCCGTTCAAAACACTAAAACCTGTAACAACAGGGTCTTCCTCCATCACACCCATTGCTTTTATCCTTATTTTCAAGATTCTTTCCCACAAATTTGCTTCATAGTCGGTCAAAATCCATATCGTAAACACACACTTACTCAATCTCACTAAACAAATAGATTGAGTTGAGTTCGTGTTCTTTTTCCATTTAAAAATTTTCATGTTGCAATTTATATCATCAGAACCTCTTTGGGCTCCTTTTGGCACCCTCAACATTCTTGTTGTTCCATTCTCAAAATTGTAGGACATAATATAAGGCCTATAATAAAAACTACCTTTTACTAAGTAGGGAGCAGAATCTGAGATGAAGTGAATATTTCCCTTGTGAAACACAGCTGTGTCAAATTTTAAACTTCTACTACCAGTAACAAGACTTTTCTCCTTTTCTTTCCAGATACCCTCCTTTATTGAATAAACTTTACAGTCCCAAAGTGGAGACCAAAACTCGGAGTTATCATAAAAAAAATATACCATGAAGTTATCTTTATCGTCACATTCGAAGATAACATTAAATTCTAAATCAACATTCATACCTTGCAATTGCTCCGGTATTGGAATTGGCAGCCAAGTTTGTGTTGCTGGGTTGATGATAAATATTTGAACTTCAGAATTACCAGTTGTATCTCGACAAAGAATCAATCCATTCGCCGAAGATAAAATTTTAGCCGATTTAGCTAAGTATTCAAGAACAGTTTTGGAAACACCGGAAGAATTATCTTCTCCTGATAAATGGTGTAATTCAACAATGTTTCCATGATACCTCTGGAAAAAATCAGAGTGGATGAAGAAAGAAGATGCATTGTTTAATAAAGCATTTTGACTTTGTTTCAATGCAAACTTTTTATCCTTTGAAAACATTGAAAAAAATTTGTCACTAGACCTAAATTTATGAATGGCCTTAGCGGGTAACCAAGAGGATATTTCAATCAAAATATCATTGGGGATTGAAGCCATTGGAAGGAAAGAAAATTTTCAAAAAAGAAAGTAGAAAAAAGAAGGAGAGCTGATAGCAAAATAGAACGTAGAACAAAGGAGAACTAACAAGGTTTATTAGTTTGCTTGAATATTTTGAGGTATAGTAATGCACATTTATATGATAAGGTTTGTAATTGATCGGAATTAAGAAACTAGATCCATATAGAATCTTTTTTAATATTATTAAAATCATATCTTTTTTTATGTTGGCACATTTATATGAGAATTTTTTTTTTGGTAGTATTTGAGAAGGTTTTTTCTTTTTATGAAAGGTTGTGATGGATCGGAATAAAGAAATTAAATCCATATAGAATTTTTTTTAATGATTTTTTTTCATATCTTGTTGGATGTTAACTCATTTATTATATGAGAAGATTCTAATGATGAAGGGTTGTGATGGATCGGAATTAGGAAATACATCCTTTATATCGTTAGTATCTTATTTTAAATTTTAAAAATTGATGTTTTTTTTTTTTCTAGTAAATTCAAACATGATCATGCGTAAAAAAGTGATCAATCTTACTCAAATTCGTTTATGCAAAGAATATTTTGTCATTTAATTTATAATAATTTGGCAAAATCTTATGCGCCTCTACACCAAAATTTACATAAAATCTTATCCAACTCGTTGTCTAATATAATTAATTTTGGTGATTAAGGTTATTGTTTTATTGTGTCAAAATAAAAAATTAGTTTTATATTCTTTTAAAAAAAGATTGTTATTTAGTCAAAAAAAAAAAAAAAGAGATTGTTTTCCCATAAAAAAAATTGCTTTATAGTGGTAATTAATTTTTTAAAATTGGAATAATTGACAGCTATTTTGTTTTTTCAACCATTTATTACGACCAACCGAATTTAAGATATTGGTTAAATTGTTTATATAAGTAATATAGAAAAAACGTCACATATATTACTACCAAAATAAATAAAAAACTCACCTACTTGATTTTTTTTTTTGACGCACCTACTTGAAATTCTTAGACATATAATTACAGTGCATATATATTACCATTAATTCATTTCGCTTAATAGAAAGTTGTTTGCAGCTGTGACTATGAGGGAGAGAGAGTTTATAAGTTAGTGTTTGTAATTTGATGTGAGTGAGGAAGATTATTTTCTTTTTTACAAGTAGTTGGCCTTGTTTTAATTTTTAATAGATGTTACTTGCCTAAAAAAAATTATTAACTTAATAATATATATATATATATATATATATTGGTTTGGTTCGGTTTGTTCACCGGTTCTTAAAATTAGAACCGAGAACCGAACCAAACCACGTCGGTTTTCAATTGGTTTGGTTCGGTTTTTGATCCGAACCATAAATATCGGTTTTTTTTCGGTTTGGATTGGTTTGGATTGTCGGTTTAATTGGATTTTTTTATCCGCTTACACCCCTACATATAATTACAGTGCATATATATTACCATTAATTCATTTCTAGTATCTCTTAATGATTTACGCTGCATATATATCTATTGGCTGATCTGAGCCTATATACATTAGTTTCTCCTAGCGTGTACTTCATGAGTTATTATTTGAAATAAAACTCTTTCTTTTTAATAATTTTTTTTTCAGTAAAATAATTTTCTTATTGGTAGAAAACAAATGTCTTTACAATAATTCGTAAATTGTATTTTTAATTTTTATAACTAATATGATACAAAGTGGTAAATATTTGAACCCCTTAACTATTTGGTAACATTTGTTAGGAGAAACTAATCTCTTAAATAAATTTCAATTATCTCAAAAAAATAAGTCTTTTAGTTGTGCATGGATAATAATTTTTATTTACCAAAAATATGTATTTTCATAATAACTTTTAAATTGTATATTTTTAATTTCACTCCATCAAATAATGGATGTAATTCATTGATACACATAAGTTGTACCTAATCATAAAATCTTTGCCACATTATTAAAAAAAATACACAACTATCAATTTTGAGTCCAAAAATTTAAAAGGGACTAAAACTTAGACGTTTTAAAGTGAGGGACAATTCTACGGTAGGATGTATAACCAAAACTGCGTTAAGCCTTTTACTTAGGTAAAATACATCTATAAATTTTTTAAGTTTTAAGTTTGTAATAGATAAGTTTTTTAAATAATAAATAAGTCCTTTAAATTTTAATTTTGTAATAGATAGATCTTTTAAGTTTTTAAATAATAAATATATCTTTTAAGTTTGTAATTTGTAATATCTAGATCTTAGGGCATATTTAGAATAACTTATTTTTGAGCTTATGCAAAACATATTATGAAAATAAACAAGTTTTTAAGCTAATTTACAAGTTCCATAAATAAATAAAAAAGTTAATTTACAAGTTCTTACTAAGGAAAACTGTATTTTTATAAGTTATTTCTTCATAAATAAACTACTTTAACAAATTTATAATAATACATAAAAATTTATTTATTTGCATAAGCTATTTTACATAAGCTCAAAAATAAGTTATTTCAAACGGACCTTTATTTTTTAAGTAATAGAGGATAACTGAAATGACTTAGATGTTACAAATTACAGACTTTAATGATCTATTTCTTACTTAGAAAACTTAAAGAAATTATCTGTTACAAACTTAAAACTTAAAAGACCTTTTTGTTATTTAAAAAACTTAAATGACTTGTCTGTTACAAATGTAAAACTTAAAAGATGTATGAATACATTTTTTATTTTATTTATAATTTATCACTATATGTTCAATCCAATAACTAAATGCATTTTTTAAGTAATTCCATCAAAATTATAACTTTGAATAGTTTTTTTAGCAAAACCCGAAAAGGGCACCACATGAGTCTCTCACATGCTAGTATTTAATAGGCAAAATGCTTTCAAGGGGCATTTAGGCTTTGGTAAAGCAGCATGATACGCTAAGTTAACCCTAAAATTTATCCTATTTTGTATCTCTAGTTAAATTTTTTATCTTCTATGTTGTCAATCGCGACCGTCGCGGCCGCTATCGTGTCGTGTCACCTTTTTTTATACCGGACGCTAAAGAGCATGGCAGAGCAGAGCGTTTGGGTGATCCGTCGGTCGCGAGCAAGATTTCCATCACGGGTTGCGGGTCGGAGCAGGTCGAATCACCACTTTTTAATTGCAAGCCAAATCAACATATTTGCCCTTAAATTTTGAACCATTTGGAGGGTAATTGTGGAATTTTCTTAAACTCTAACCTTATTCAGTTTTACGCACACCTCTTTTTCTCTATTCCTTACGGATCCTCACCGTTTAGACTCTCTCTTCTCAATCACAAGCAGCTTCATCACCACCGATCAAGTGGATATTCTCTCTTCTCATTGCAAGGTCTGTTCTGTTTCTCTTCTCATTGCTTTGTCAGTTCTATTTCTTTTTCTTTTTTTTGAAACATAATTATTGCTTAATTTTTATGAAACATGATTCTTGTTTGTTTCTTCTAGCTCTGTTCTATTTCTATGTCATAAGCTGTGATTTATTTTGAAACATGATTCATGTAGGAGTTTTTTTTTTTTGTTATGTTTTGTCCTGAGACATTAGTTAAATAACTTAATATAATAATTTAATATTGAAATTTGTACAATCTATCTTTATAAAATACAAAATATACTATATTTTTTAAATACACTTTTTCTTGTCTTAGTATTCTTAATTGGTATCCAAAGACACTAATTATTATGACTTTTAATTAATTATTATCAATGAAGCACATACACAGACACATACATCGAACACAACATATACATTAACATATCGACACCCAGGGGCGGCCCAAAAGGATGTGCAGCATGGGCTGTTGCAAAGGACCTCAAAAAAAAAAAGAGGGCTTCAAAAAAAATTATATGTTAGTAGTATTAGTAAATAAAGGGTGTAAAAATAATTGTATGTTAATTACAAGAATGATTATTATATTTTTTATAGCCAGAAGTTATTTTAATGTTATTCTTAGACTATAAATCCCTTTTATGTTAATTACAATAATGATTATTTTTTTTTTATGTTAGTTGCAATTTAAATTGATGATGATTTTTTCTTATAAAAAAATTATGTATTTTTTTAATTATTAAAAGGACCACTTTTATATTTTGCACAGAGACTCCAAAAACTTCGAGACGCCCCTGTCGACACCGATAATATTTTAAGAAATGACACAATTCAATATAATTATAATTTATAAATGTCGGTATCATATCGATGTCTAATACTAACATGTGTCCAACATCGAAACACGCCTAGTCCGAAAAATGTCCAAGATTATTATACAACCATTATTTTGAGTGAAGAGACGATTTCTATCGATGAGCAAATTTGCGGTGCCAATAGAATTTTTTGGAATTAATTAAGTAACGGAATGGAGCGAAGTAATAATCCACGTGTTTAGTTTTAATAGGTAGAGAGTAAAAACATTACGTGTATCTCCTTAATTAAAAAATAATTATCTAATAATCCAAATGTTAAAGAGAAAGGGTAACAAAACCAACGCGCGTGTAAATAAAATTCATACAAATACAAACAACAACAACTTCTCCCTCACACACTCAGATCGACGATCACCACCACCTTCTTATTCGCTTCTCCGTCCAAAGGTATCATCACGTTTCCGATTTTACTGTTTCTGGTTTTATATATCGCCATTTTTTATCACAATTTTCATTGCAATTCCCTTTTGGCTGTGCTTTCGCAACGAGTTTTATTGGAGACATTAATTTTCAATTATGAGTTTATTTTATGATTATGATAACTTAATAAAGCCACAATAGAACTAGATCTAGTAAATAATCATTTTAGTTCTTGAAATTATAATGTTCAGTCAATTTTTTTTTTTTTTTTTGGTAGTGTAATGTTCAGTCAATTTAGTCCTTGAATTTGTGAAATAGCAATTTATTATATATTTCATTGGTTTTTTTATGGATGTTTAATGAACAAATAGTTTGATGTAGGGACTGAATTTGATTGATATATTTCAAATTAAGGGACTAAATTGCTATTTTGCAAATTTGAGAGATCAAAGTGATGATGATGCTTACAATTTTAAGGACTAAAATGTCTATTTAGTCAATCTAGATCTGGCTTAAGGTAGTTAGTTTTAATTGTAGGTGTTAAGAGTCTCACATCAGTTGCGAGATGACCTGAATATGTTTATAAGTGTGGGAAATTCTCACCTTATAAGCTGATTTTGTAGAGTTGAAGTAGGTTTTCAATTAAATGTCTGGGAGCACAATGTCAATGTTGTTTGTGGGGATCATGTTGCAAATGCAACTCTGCCACATCTGCCATATTTGGTCCCTATTTTCCGCAATATCAACTGCAACCACTACAATTTAAAAGCTTAAGTACTTTCTTAGGGTTTCTTAGGGTTTGTCTGAGACTATTTGAGAGAGCTTATGGAAACAACTTATCCACAAGCTGTCTTTCAGAGCAGTTGCAATATTAAGTATTAGTTTTAAGGACATCATAATTATATGTAAAAACTAATGCTATTCGCGCTTAATCGAACTGTTAATCAAAATAGGGCCTTAATCTTTGTTTTGGCAAATGCAATATTAAGTATTAGTTTTAAGGACATCATAATTTTATGTTATTACATTTACACAGAAACGTGTATAACCCCTTTCAAGACTTGAAATGTTCCTTGTGTTTTGTGTGTTTTTAAAGTAATACGGAGTAATGTTTTTGGCATTCATTTAATAGTTGAATGTTTTCATCTGATTATCTTTGCTTTATTTAGATGGATTGGGAAGGACAAAAGCTTGCAGAGCAGTTGATGCAGATAATGCTGCTTTCATTTGCTGTGATTGCATTTGGAGCTGGATATATCATGGCTTCTTTCCAAACAATGATCCTCACATACGCTGGTGGTGTGGTTCTCACCACATTGGTCACTCTTCCCAATTGGCCCTTCTTCAACCACCATCCTCTTAAGTGGTTGGACCCGAGCGAGGCAGAAAAGCATCCAAAGCCACAACCATCTGTCAATGTAACTGCAAAGAAGAAATCCATCAAAAAGTAGGTTTATTTTTCTTGTTGCTTATGTTGGTACTAGTATCTCTTCGAAGTTTGATGTTGATGCTTTGACACAGTTTACGAATGTACTTTACTTATTAGAATACAACTATATCTCAGTTTTCTTTTGGACACTGCTTGTCTCGATAGCCATTTTCCCTGATGCCTGTTTTTTCTCTCATTTTCTCTTGTTTTAACCTCTTTTATATTTTGATAATATAATGGGGCAAACCATCATTTGTCTTCTGATTTGTTGGTATTTACTTCTGATTCTTGTCGGTGTTCAAAGTCAGTCTCTAGCACAACTAATAGCCAAACGATTTCATCAGCTACTCAAAATATAGCCCTCAAACCCCTCTTTAGTTCTGCTTTACTGAATTGAGTTGGCATATGTATAGGGATTGTCATCTTTAAGGTTTTCAAAGAAATTGATTTTACATCTTAAGCTAGAGGATTCTTGTTGTTTCTGTTGCATATACAAACTAAGAAACGTCTCTCGTTCTAGTTTTAATTTATAATGTAGTCTCCGTATTTTGCCGACACTCCCCGGTGTATATTTGGCTGGAACCCCAAATGAACAACATAGACATGTAACACATTGCAAATTACAAAGTGAGTTAGTGATATTGATGATTTTAGGGAAGCAGCTTGAAATAATTTGGAATGATATATTTGACTACAATTTTGCATCTCCTGCTATCCAAGTAGAACAGCCAAAGTTAAATTGAACCAATTGGTAAGGTCGTTCACCCACTAAAATTAGGAGTCTTGGACTGGAAGGTTACCTAAATTTTTCAGTAGTGATATTCTGATGCAATGAATCATGTATGGAACATTTACAGTGACCGTGCATAGTTTTTTTGGGGGCCAAGGCCAACTACAGTTATTATTAAACCTGTTTCGTATCATTTTTTTTTTAACAAATTTCATTTAAACTTAATTTGGGGGTTATGAGGGGAAGATAGGGGTGGGCCTTGGGGAGAGGTGAGGGAGGAAAAGGAGAACCCTCCACCCAACTTGTTTGGGAGAGTATTTTTGAAAGGATGGAAGTAAAACTAATTAATATTTGGGAAATTTTTTAAGCTTTTTTAAATCCTGGAAAGTCTTCCCCTGAATCCTTTTGAATTGGTATTTTTTTTTTTTAAATCAGCAAATATATTATAAAACTCAACCATAAGTATAAAGCATACAAATGGCGAAAAAGAGTACAAAACTGCAAATAAATGCAACATAACAACAACACCAAATAAAACAACACCAATACAAATCACTTTTGAATTGGTATTTATTTCTTGTGTGTGAATGTTCAATTTTCAAATTGGTACTTTTTCTCCTACTAAGAAAAATAACACATGTGATGTGGGGATTATGCATTATTCCCATCCCCCTTCCTCCTATTTCCTCTCAAAGCAATTCCCTCTTAACTCCCAAAAATATATTTAACCCCAGTTTTAATGTCATTATTTAATTATATTCCATCTTCCTCCTATTATATATTTACCTTTATCTTTTACCAATTATATATTTACTATATGTTCCTTTTAGAAAAATGAGGAAAAATACCGACCTGCAAAGTCATTTAGGAGAATTTCTTTTTATCCTTTCTAACTTTCTCATGCGTCATTTAAAATTTTAAAAATATGCTGAATATTTTTAAAATTCATAGGGCGCATGAGAAGCTCGAAAGAGCAAAAATAAATTCTTATAATTTAATCAAAAGTTAAATGTGATAGATTTTGAAAGGCCAAATTGACCCATTCAATACCTCAAGGGATACCCATCAACATGTTATATACTTCCGCCACTATTGAATGTTTAATTGGATGGTATTCTTGCCTAAAAAAATAGATGGTATTCTTTATTATTATTACTATTATTATTATTATTAATTTTTTTAATCAATTATTATTATTCATTTGACCCACCAGAAATTTTCAACTGTCAATTATAACATGAAGGGTATAGAGAAGGTACACTATTGTGGGAATTGCCCTAGTTGTAGTTGGATTATACTAATTTAATCAATGAAATCAAATCCAATCAACTAATTATCTATCTATAATCGGTTATAAGCCCTTCATCAATTTGCTTATATATTATCAACCAATTGTTGACACACAGAACTGAAGTTTATAAACTCAACTTCAAATTTTAGAGTGCCTCATTTACTATCAAAAGAAGAAAATAAAATTAGAGTCCTTGGATGAAATGACATAATCTATATGCAATAAAGTTAATTAATTGTTTGAATAAGAGCTTTTGTTGGCTTAGCTAGTAGTCCTATTTTGGCTTGAGTGATTTGCCACCACAATTTCATACAAGAGAAAGTCATATATTTTTTTCCTTCACACTCAAACTAGACAAATGAGATTTTTGTTTGTTTTCTATATAACTTTCTCACCCATTTTCACTCAAAACAAAGTATAAACGTTAGTTAGATTGAGACAACACTAGCTCACAATCTACAAGAACAAAAATAGCTCCATCAAGAGAGAGTACTTGATGATAATTGGAGCACAAAGAGTGTTCAACATCCAATAAATTGGGAAGCATTGTTCACCATGCACATGGCATTATGGATCATATATAGTAACTTCCAAATGAACCATGCTTCAAATATAATTATAATAATGAATTTATACCAGATAATGATATGGCTACCAGCCTATGCTTCATATATGTGGTCTTACTCTTATCTGATCCTCTGCTATGCTATTATTCCGATTCTTTTTTAGTTAAAGCCATTGGTTTTGATTAAGCGACACGTCTTAATTGCAAGTCTAGAGAACTAAAATCTTAGATTCTATTTAATACAATAGGACAACGTAATAATTCATATAAAAATATGTTTTTCATGGAAAAATATCCTACTATAAAAAATTGTCATAATCTTCTTTATGTTTTATTTATTTATTTTATAACTTCATTGATGTTTATTTTAAGAAACGACTAGTCGTGCACATAATATGTTGTTTCTTGTTATATAAAAATATTGATTGGTGTGCGAGTGCTCATAATATAAATGGCGAAAGAAAAAGTTCTTTTAAAATAAACATTTGATAAATAACTAGTGTTAAAATTTCACCTTAAGATAAATAAATAGAATGTTTAAAATTTAAACTCCGACTCCTGCATATAATATGTGACATCTCAATTAATTAAGTTAAGTTTACAAGAACATTATTTATTTTACATTATCTAAAACCACTATTTATTTTAAATGAAAAAACTACATTTTTTTGTCAAAAAATTACTTATTTTGTATGAGCCAGTCAAAATATATTTCATTTGAAGGAGGAGAAAAAAAAAACATATTTTGGTTGAGCTGTAGTGACGAGACATATCCGATTGCGTCGATCTTATGCCACCCATCAAATTAAATAACTTCAAAATTAATTTGTCAACGATCCTCATTTTTTCATCATCTTATTTTATTTCATTAGGCACTTTTTTTTTTAGTTTTATTTCAATAGGCACTTTGGTTTTTTACTTTATTTATTTATATTTTTTTTGGTACACCTAGAGATTTTTTACTTTATTTGTTTATATTTTTTATAAATACACCTTAAACATTAGAATAATTTAGGCTACTTGACAAAAAAAAAATTAAAATAATTTGACGACTTGTGGTCAAACCTACTCAGATCAAACTATTTTTTTAGATAGAGCATAGTGGGGTGGACAACGGGTTGGGTAGGACGGACTTGAGCTTAAAAATACGATACATCCCAATCCGCGGTTGTAATAATGATGTCTAATCCGACTCATTTTTAAGGTTTGGTTTACGGGTTTGGTTTGTGCGGATTGACGGTTTGACGGGTCAGTTAATTCGGTTTTGAACCAATCAATTTTTTTCTTCCATAAACTGAAGAAAAAAAAAGAGTTTAGATCTATATCATCAAAAATCAAGACATTTACCAATAATACAAAACAAGACCTAAACAACAAAAACACAAAGAAAGTAAATTGAGATTGGAGAAAAAAGAAAGAAAAGAAGATGATAGTGATGATAATGAAGAACAAAAAAAAGGAAAGGAAGAACAAATTAAATATTGAGTTTGTATTGCTAAAGATAAAACTCGGCTATTACTACCTTAGTTTCTCATATTTGATGATAATGCATTAACGGAGAATATTGTCCCTATTTGGATAAACTAGAGTAAGTTTAGAGATTGTGTGTATCGAGATATATCAAGCCACTTCATCATATTTTATATATTGAATAAAATAAAAGCTTACAGTTTATGTAATTCGAGCGGATTCGGTTACCGATGGGCTTATTTTAGAAAATCGAATCTACCCATTTCAACCCACCTAAACCTAAAAATGTATGACAGACGACCCGATGACCTGCAGCAACCTGTCCACTTGACCATTTTTCGGTTTGAATTGTTTGATTTAGTTTGGTTTGCGGGTTTTTGTCCACCCCCTACATACTATGACATTCCCGATTGGTTCGATTTGGTTTTCAGTTGGCTTCATGATAACTGAACCGAACCAAAGAATGTGTCATAAACCCCAACTATTTCTCTATTTTTTTTTTATCACAAAAAAAAAACTATTTCTCTATTTATAAGGCACGCTAAACTAGAAATCATTTTCCCTTTAGAGTAGTAACATGCAAAAGCAGAAGAAACGCTTAAGTTCTTTCTTTCGTTTCATCTCTTTCAAATCACCGTCTCTCTCAATCCATCACCGCCTCCCCCAAAAACCATTGTCATCTCACTCAATTCTCTCTTTGGTTTCATCTCCCTCCAACGCCGTAACTTGAAATATAAATGGATAATCTTCGATTATTTATTTATAATTTAGAACATATAGTTTTGGTTAATTAAGTACATTATATATATATATATATATATATATATATATATATATATATATATATATATGGAGTTTGCTAATTTAGACCCATTTAAAAATATGTGGGTCTAAATTAACAATGTGCAACTTTTCACTTTGGACAAAAAAACCTTGACATTTAGTTATTTTACACTAGGAAGTTGAGGGTTAGTTAGGTAAATTTTAATAAAAAGTGTGCACCCACTTTGCTAATTTAGACCAACTTAATTATAAATATATACAACTTAGAAAAACACATGAAAACCTAAGAAATGAAAAAAGGACAACTTAGAAAAACATATACGTTTCAATTTATTTTTTTTTATAAACAAAAAACTATTTTCTAATTTTATATATGCCTATACTAATTGCGATTATAAACTTGAATATTCATCTACCAAAAAGAAAAATTTGAATAATCAAGTTCATGGCTTAATTTTTTTTTTTTAGAGCAAAGTTCATGGCTTAATTAAAACCATTGATTCATGTGAACTACACTAATTTTATTTTTTCATGCTCCAGATTTTTCTATAAGTCTATAATAATTGTTATCAATGCTTAAATAAGAAAACAAGTTTGACCATTATCAAAAAAGAAAAATAAGAAGCTTGACTATCTGACAAAATACAAAAAAGATGGTGAAACATGTTTTAAAAAAGAGAAACTATATGAATTGGAAAAAACTGTTTTTTTTTCTTTCTAAAACTACAAAATTACCCTTTATTTTAAACATACTTACAAAAGTGGAAGAAATGATATTTTGGTCTAAAGTGAAAAGGTGCACATTGCTAATTTAGACCCACATGTTTTTAAGTGGGTCTAAATTAGCAAACCCATATATATATATATAATATAATATAATTATTGTTGAATATGTTTTAAATTTAGTATAATTAGTTGCTTAGTTAATTTTTTTTACAATTTCAATTTAAAAATATTTTTTATATTACAAGTATCTATGTAAGTAAATCGCATAAAATTGGATTGGATCAAATATTTTTTTAGTCATGCAAAAATTGAACCAAATCGTATGCTCTTTTCTCTTTGGATTGGATGACTTTTTGTCTCATAACTGATCCAAATGGAACCACGAGCACCTAAGACCGGCCTACTTGAGTAAATACTTCCTCCGTCCCAAAATAACTGTCACAATTTTGACTATGTTTACTATTCATATAAGGTACTTTGACCATTTTTATTTTACTAATATATAAAGATAAATATTAGCATATAAGGTCTTGTTAGATTTGTCTCAACGAATACTTTTAAAATATCAACTTTTCATATTTTTTTAATAATATACAACTAAAGATATTAATGATCAAAATTATGCATCGACAAAGGAGCAGTAATCAAATGCAACGCATATTTTGGGGCGGAGTGAGTATGAAATAATATTTTTTTGACAAATAAAATAATATATTATTATATGTTAAATTTTGTACTTTGGATTAAATTATAAATCTATTAACCTTTTTCGTAATTTAAGCTTATTAGTGTACATTAATTTTTAGCATATATAAATGTATTAGTATAAATTTAAAATTATAATATGACTTATATATAGTTTTTTTTTTTTTTGACAAAATGACTTATATATAGTTAGATTCTCTAAAAATGTCATTTTAAATATTTAGCTTCTTAAAAAAAATATTTAAATGAAAGTTTAATTCAATTGGTCTATTAGGTCATTAGTTTTTTTTTTTTTTTACAACAAGTCATTAATTTATTTCAACATAAATATAAGTACTTACTTAAATATTCATATAAAATAAACTTTTAATCAGACTAATAATAATAAATCATATCAAATTTTTAAAAGGTCAGATACAAACCTAAAACGTAAGACTATTATAGACTACAAATCAAACTTAAACTTTTATTATTTTAGCAGATCAGACTTACGTGTGACAAAACCTAACTCGACTTAATCTATTCTCATCATTAGTAAATTGTACACTTATATTTCTAGTTGATTTTGTCTATGTCTAATAATTATTAAATGGGTCATGCTAAATAGTGCCACCGGTACACTTGTTAAGCATACTAAAAATGGAAATAAAAGACAAAATTATTGGTGATAAAATAACTTTTTATATTTTCAAAGCATTGAATACATACATTCCAATACAAAATTTCTATATTAATAAGTTTAACTAGTGTCCCGAGCACTGTTTAGCATTTTCCTTATTAAATTCCAAAAAATAATTAATAAAATTCGATGAAAGCACATTATGAGTTACTATTTCTAATGATTTTTTTTAATCTAATTTTTGAGACACACAAAATAAGATAAATTCCACATGTATTAATTGGATAATAATATAGGTTTGGTGATTAAAGAATTTCCAATGTCAAATAAAGAATATAATCTTGATTGAGTTGAATATTGTTATCTTCAACAGAAGTACTGAGTTGGATACAAGGGTGAAAATCAGTTAATGACGTGGTTTTGTTGTGTCAGCGTTATCCTGTCTCCGACCGTTTCTTTTTCTACTATATTATTTCTGTACACTTTCTTCTTACATTACATTTTTACATTATTAAATTACACTTTCTCCTCTCCACCATAACACAACTATATATTCCGTTACATTTCATTTCCCTTTATCATTCATAACTTCATTCATTCATTCTTCTTGTAAGTTCCTCTATTCTTCTTCTATTTATTTTTTATATTTTTTATTTCATTTCTTTATATTCTATTTATGCAAATTCATATTGTTACACCTTATAGTCTTCAAATATAGATCACAATTATCCTTTATTTCGTTTTTTATTTTATTTTTATATTTATTCATCTGTTTTATCATCAAAACTTCATCCATTGTTGAGATCACAATTGTTTAATTTTTTTCTGGAAGCTGGATTACATGCCAAATTCTTAATCTTATACCTTTTGGATTATGGTATTGTTTACAGTTATTTAATATACACATTCTTGTCCGAGTGATATATATGTAAAAAATGATTAAGGATGTGTTTTTGGTTTATGTTAATCTTGCAGATTGATTTATTTATTTTTAAATATGTTTTCCTTTCCCAATTGAATGTATTTATGGACTTATTTGAGCTTATCTACTAATATAAGCACTTTAAAGCTATTTGGAAGAGCTTATGAAAATGGCTAATGACGTATCCATAAGTTGTTTTCAGCTTATTTTCATAAACTCTTCAGGATAGTATGAAAATAACTTATAGATATGAAAGTTTCTTGACTTTAGTTTATCTTTTGTTATTTATATATAAGCACTTATTTGATAAGTAATTATTCTATAAGCACTTAATTAAACTGTTTATCTAATTTTTCTAAATCTTATGCTATCTTTTTTTTCTCTCTTAATTTAGTTGATTTATTCAGCTGATATGAGATTTGAAGAGAGTGGAAGTTACAGTTGCCTAATGCTTGGCATGTTCTACGGCTTATACTGGTATGATGACTATACTATTTGATTATTGAACAATGATTAATTCTTTTTTGAAAATTTGTTTGTCAAAAGAAAATTCTTTTTTGAAAATTTGAAATATAACAACCTTTTTCCATAATTTATAGATTCCGTGGCAATGTGTGAAAGAAGAAACAACTACAGAAGGTTAAGTTATAATTGGCACAAAACAAATAAGAGGGATTATTGTTGTAGGAGTAGAAGCTCCTTTATGGAATTTGAATCAAATTGTACAAATCATAGAAAGTCATCTGTTTATACATCTCTCGTGATTCGATCTGCAACATCTTGTATGCCTTGGTCTTGTAGAATTCCAATCGGTGAAAGATATCACGAGTTTCATTAGTTGGTTGATAGATAGATACTCAATAAGACATTTTCTCATTGATTGATTGATTGATTCACTAATTCTTCATCATATATATAAGTTTGTGTGTAATTGCTGATTTGAAAAATGCCTGGTTTTGTTGCTGGAAAGAAGATATTTTCGAAGAAAAATATGAGTTTTTCCAGTTTGACGGATCAAAATATGTCTGAGGCTCTAGATGATGTTGATGATGGCTCCATTCTTCCTGGGATCCATGATGATGTTTCAAAGTATTGCCTTGCACTTGTGCCTCGTTCTAACTTCCTAGCTATGGGCGGTGTGTGTAAGAGATGGAGGCGTTTTATTCAAAGCAAAGAATTCATAACCGTGAGAAAATTGGCTGGGCAGCTTGAGGAATGGCTCTATATCTTGACAGCTGATAGTGAAGGAAAAGGAAGTCATTGGGAGGTTATGGATTCTTTTGGTCATAATCGCCGATCTCTTCCACCGATGCCTGGTCCATGTAAGGCTGAGTTTGGTGTTGTGGTTCTTAACGGAAAGCTTCTTCTTATGGCTGGCTATTCATCCATTGATGGAACTGTTTCTGTTTCAGCAGAGGTTTACCAATATAATTCTAACCTCGACAGGTATGTTTGTAGTATGTGATTCGAGTAAACCATCTGAATATATTAGTCATGTGAGTTCTTATGTCTTTGAATAGTATATATTTAAAGTTTGTAATTGCTATTGCAGCTGGATCAGATTGTCGAACATGAATGTGGCTCGGTACGACTTTGCTTGTGCAGAAGTCAATGGTTTGGTTTATGCTGTTGGAGGATATGGAGCAGAAGGTGATAGTCTCTCAAGCGCCGAGGTCTATGATCCCGATACTGACAAGTGGACAATGATTGAGAGCCTACGTCGTCCAAGATGGGGTTGCTTTGCCTGTGGATTTGAGGGGAAGCTCTATGTGATGGGTGGAAGGTCAAGCTTTACAATTGGAAATTCTAAGTTTGTTGATGTTTATGACCCCGAGAAGCATACGTGGCACGAGATGAAAAATGGGTGTGTCATGGTCACTGCTCACGCGGTACTAGAAAATAAGTTATTTTGTATGGAGTGGAAGAATCAACGGAAGTTATCGATATTTAATCCAGATGATAATTCATGGAAAATGGTACCGGTACCTCTGACGGGGAGTTCGAGTGTAGGTTTTAGATTTGGGATACTGAATGGTAAGCTTTTGCTGTTTTCATTGAAGGAAGATCCTACATATAGGACTTTATTGTATGATCCAAATGCAGCGCCGGGGTGTGAGTGGGGGACTACTGATATAAAACCATCTGGTTTGTGCTTGTGCAGTGTTACTATCAAGGCCTGAAGGGTTTACTGCCTCTGAATTGGAGACATTGATAGTGTTGGGAATAGAGGTAGTGTTCTATGTTGTTTTACTAGTACTTATGATTGTAATGTACAGAGTTATGAAAAAAGTTTGTGACCACAATTTTGGCTGCAGCATGAAGTTTTTTATGTCTATGTAACTGCAATGTGATTGAGATCAAATCAGTTGTATTTTACTGTGATTTAAAAGTCTGATTGTTTCCCTGAAATTATATGCATATCAGATGTTTTAATTTAGAGCTTCTGCTTGCTTGTGTTAGTTTTATATTCATACCCTTATGTCTTGCGCACGGGGATTATTTTTTGAGCAGTGCTATATGAAGCGAATAAAAAGGATCGCAAAAATCACAAACCCATGTCAAAATTTTAGAACAAATGAAAAAAAATGCCAGTCGGTGTATTATGGAAAACACGATCAAGTGGCCAATATGATTATTTCGCTATATAAAGCCGTTCTCTTATTTTATTCATTCAATAACCATCAACTATTTCAAATTATGGATGTTGAATTTTTTCTTTTCTTGTTCTATTTTGATTAGAAAGGGATTTCATGACTAGAATTCACTCTCAACATCATCTATGTTACTGCTCGAAGTAACCACCTGTTAAGAATGGAAAAATTATGAAAATGAGCTTATCTTTAATGTAAAAATGGAATCCATATCCATAATAATACATTTCAGCCACAAAAGGGGAGATCTTGAAGGACCGTATACCCTTAACTAAAGGGAAGAGTTAGCTTGCCAAAAAATTAGGGCTCACTGAGTTGTCGGCACTTGCAACTAATTTGCAAATATATTTCAGCTGAAAGGATCTGGAGATTTTTGTAGTAATGAGATCAACTAGAAAATTTATTTATCAACATTTTAGTTTGTTTACTTATTAAATAAAGGAATCGGAAACTGTTATGTTATTCATGTTCAGAGAATTCTATGAAATTCTACCAACAAAAAAACAGAAATCTGTCAAATAATTTATGCAGAGAGATCGTAC
This sequence comes from Trifolium repens, assembly GCA_030408175.1. Classification (NCBI taxonomy): domain Eukaryota; kingdom Viridiplantae; phylum Streptophyta; class Magnoliopsida; order Fabales; family Fabaceae; genus Trifolium; species Trifolium repens. Next base: position 53,180,738 of record CP125842.1, on the reverse strand, counting down.
AACGGATATAGATTATAATGACTGACGAGACCAACAAGAATAACTGAAGATGGGAATTCAATCTGAACTTGCATTTTTAGCCTTTGTATTCTTAACTGATATACAGTCTAGTGGTCATTCGTGAAACCAAAAAAACAACATAACTTGGTGATAGAAACTGATAGGTTGGCACATTCATTATTTCCCCTTTTACTGTCATTTGAATATTCAACCACAAGCACATAATCTATTCATCTCTTCCTATTGATTTGGGTAGCTATGAAATCTAATTATCTCTGTAATCTACAAATTTAATTTAGTATTTCCACTACAACGCTGCAAATTTATAATCTGCTTCCATGTATGTCGTACAGTCTCCATGGCATTTGTCTTATATTGTGCCATATGCTTCTGCCATGATTAATACTACAAGTGATGTCCAACCCGTAAATGGACGTGCTCCTTTTCCCTTGCCTTTAGTCTGATCATACTGCTCCCAAAAAAATCCAGTCTGTTGGTAATTACGTACTATATTTCTGCAGGACAGGGGAAATACATTATTCTAAAAACCAACAAATAGCTTTAAACAAGATTCCAACGCTGCGAAACAAAACCAAACAATACCTAATTAAATTGCTTCTCAATTCTGTGTAGATAGCTTTGGCTTTGTCCTGATATGGTCCATTTTCTGCAATATTCAGCTTACAGATTAGTTTCAGGAATCGTTGAATAAAGTGGAATATATGTGGCTATACATACCTTTGGAATAATGGTGGAGCGCTGAAAGAATTCTGTAATTCATGTTTATCCAAATAGGACCTCTCCAATATGGAGGGTCATGCTCTGTGTTGCGTTTCATGTACATGGAACTGTAGAATAATAAAAAATAAAAAAATAATAGTTTCATGTACATGGAACTGTAGAATAATAAAAAATAAAAAAATAATAATTTCAGTTCACTAAAATGAACATATGCTGAGCAAGGTCACTCAAATTAAATTAAATCCTAGGTTGTAGACCTTGTTTTGGCAAGAGAGCGCAGTCCATAGTCAGTCCATAAGAGGCTGTTATTTGAAATGAGTTCAAGCTGCTTTTCCAGAATCCATGATCCCTGAATGAGACGGTAATATTAAAAAATGCATCTAATTGGGAAATCATTCAAATCAGGAATAACTTAGCATAAAAAATTATGAAATCAGAATTAACGATGCATTACTTACGGATGGAATGATTCTCCCCATGAATGGGAACAAACTAACATAACCAATGTGAGGAACCAATCTTAATACAGGCCTCTCCGAAACATCCCGGACAAGCTGACGAGGAGCATATTGTTGTCCTGCCTCCATTTCTTTCCATTTAAGTTGAACCTAGCATGGTTAAGTTTATGAGAAAATCTCATTTCTCAGACTTGAACGAAGAACTCATTCATTGTTATCTTGGGAAGTACTAATGCACTTGATACTAAACATAAATTACTCAGCAGTATACCTTTTCTGTATGATTTCCAAAATCAAAGTAAGCACCATATGCCTCATCAAAATGCATCTGTATGGACACGAAGCACAAATTAGGCATGGGCATAATTATAGTGATACCAATTGACTTTAGTGCCACCAAGCAAACATTTGATGAGAGTCAACTGCATAGTTTGCTTTCAATTTTATTTTGACCGTATCCAAGATAAGCACACAGAATCATCCTTATATAGCAGTCTAAGGAATCCTTACACAATGCACAGTTGGAAATTTCAATTCAGAGAATCAATGGGAACAAATATTCCATGTATGTGCAGAGTGTGTTCATGATCAACGGATTCATGGATTTATATGCAAGGGGCGCTTAATAAGTTGGCATTCCTCAATAACTCTTTTTCAATTTTCATTATCAACTTTGTAAGAAAAAGTCAGGCAAAACGGAAAAACCTTACTTTCCAAACTGGAAAACTTAACTTCTATTTTGAAGGTAAACTTCGAAAAAAATTATGTAGTTTAGTAAATATGGAAACAAAAAAAAAACAAAAAACTTATCCAGAAAATAGTTTGTTATATCCGTGATATTTAGATCCAATTCTCGGTAACTATGTGCTAATTTTTTTTAGCATTTTCCTTCTCTTTCTTCTGCTGCATCACCACCAGCAGAGAGGCAACGTGAAATATCAAGGTGTGTACCTGCTCTGAAGAAATGAACGAGGGAGGAAAGGTAAATACCTGGTTCAGTAACTCATGATCTGATAGCAATTTAGCAGTAAATCCATAATTCTGCATCATTTCATTCTATGAGTCCATTGAAATTGATGATTTAACTTTATGATGTTTACATTTATTTTACAAAATTTACCTTGTCGGGCCTTGTTTCTTTATCCAGCAACTTCTCAATGGAATGCATACAGTCTGCTGCAAGTAACATCCAGCATCTAAGATCCAAGTGGCGTTCATCTGTACTTGGGTGTGAAGCACGTGGATAATCATCCAGTCCAGAGGACAGTGACTGAAAACGCCAAAAATAATGTTACTGAGCATGTGTCCTTTGGACAAGATAAAGAAAGTTGTCATGAAATCACAATTGAACAACATAAACACTTGTGGTTATTTATGTGATCCTTAGATGTAGACAATTTCAGAAAGAAAGAATGCATATTAGAACCTTGGGATTTAATTCACGCATTGTTTTGTTATCTCGTCCATGCCAATAGTAGCTGCTCGTTTGTTTACCTGGATTAATAAATTATAATTGGAAAAAAAAAGATCAGAAAGGACAATAATGTATTTCCAACACTCAAAAAGATCACATATGCATATAGCATATACCTGATTGAGTCGTATTGAACCATTGGAACCATGCTTCCAATCGAACAAAGGCGCTCTCTAGGAACATAGAGATCTCACTTCTATCCTTTGCAGTGAAGTCATTATTCTTCAAGCCAGTAATTATGTCTACAAAAGCAAATGTTTAATTACTTTGGTTAGGAGTTAGGACATGATAGAAAAAGATTGGAGGGTGGAAGAAGAGCAAAGAATAAGCAGAAATAAAATTATATTTTTATAGTATGTAACCGCTGAGGGGAGTGATAAATTTTATAAGCTTTATAAAATCTTCATGCCCCATATGGTCTTATAATGCAAGTAATGAAAAGAGTATATGACCATATCTACATTCTTAAGGATAGATTTTGAGTTAGTATGCACATTAAAATTCTCAAAAGATGTAAGTAATGAAAATAGTATTGAATCCTAAATGATTTAATTCCAGCATTCCCAAGATATTTCAACATGTATTCAACAAAACAAACTAATGTTAGTTGTGTTTCTGATCTAAGGTTATATTTATGGATATGCTACATATGAATTGTCAAATTGTTTCCATAAATTTTTAAACCAGAAACATCTTAAGAATTACAAAATATAGTGAATCACAAATGATTACTAAGCTAATAACCAAGAACATAAGAAGAGAGTACAAGGAAAGGTTAGCATAGGTAGCATAGGTAACAAAAAAAGCCAGGCAGGAAATTAATGACAATCGCTGAATGAGAAGAAAATATAATCATGGAGCCTAGCCTATGGCTTGCTTGAACTCAAAAATTGGAACATGTTGGTTACCTTCATTTTGAAATAACGATTTTGTTCGGTCAACTAAAAAAAATAGGATAATACAAAAGCAGTAAATAGGAAAGGAACATTAACATATACCACTTAATGCTAAAAACATTGTTGGAGGATTTCCATTTGTTGGATGCTGGGGAACGAATTCATCTGGAACCCTACTGCAAGTACAGAAGAATCTGTGTCACTGGGACAGATAAAAACATTAAATTTACTGTAATTACTTTAACAAAACTTTGATGTTACACCTTAATGCTTCAGCCCCCAGAATTTGTTCACGTGGTATCCATCCATCAATGTTCATCAAATCCAACCAGTGTCCAATGATATCCAATGAAATACGAATATCCCAACGCCTGATTAATATTCATAAGTACAAACAAAGCACACATGATTTGTCTGTTAAATAATCATTCTTGTGCAGTCAATACAAGACACCACTCATAAGCACCTAGAGAGAATTTCATGCAAGACTGATAAATGATAATAATAAAAATGATGATAATGGGGATCATGAAGGACGTTATTAGCTAGGAAACTGACCAGATTAGAAGTTGATGAAAACCTTCATCCCATAAAAATCCTCTTGGAAAGAAAGACCGACTTGGTACAGCTGTATATAGTTCAGCAGGCCAGTATGATACATATTCAACATGTTCCCTAAACTGCAAAGGAAAACAAGCCACTTTATCTGAATCCTAAATTGCTGAAAGCTAATTAAAAATACAAAGGACGACAATTTGCTGGCTAAAAAGGAAAACTAAAGCCACTGACAGTACAGCAATTGATCAAAGAATAGCAAAGACACACTATCCGGATAAGAAGTTGAGTAATAAGGCAAAAAACTGCACATAAATAAATATAGACAAAGAAACTGACATCACATCTCTATTTCCAGCCTAAAATTCATTTTCAGAAGCACCTGAAGAAATTTTTTATTTAGCCAGAATTCAGTCCTTTATTGGTTAGCAATCTTCTCTTTTACTTATTTTTCTGTTGCCTCTAAATTGTATACTTTACCAGGATAAAATAAAACACATGAAAGATAACTGTCAAAGTTATGATTATCATATGTTGTGTTATATGATATTAGACGGTGGCATACTATTTAATAAGGCCTATAACAAACTGAAGTAACTTACATTAAGGGTTCTTGACAAAGCAATTTTTGATTGGCCATAGAAGTAGCCAATGCCACCTAATAAGCTTCCAACAGCAGCCTTACCAACAACAGAAATGGATTCTGAGTCCACCTGAAAATCCACTAATATGATAAAGAATTTACTTCTACCAAGCATTGACTCAATCAATCATATGAAATTTGAGAGATTCATAATACATTAAAAGACTAAACATGCATAATGCATCATTGAATTAGAAAAACTGAAATAAAAGAATAAATAAGTTAAGAACAACGAACTCGGTACCTTCTCAGCCAAATTGAAAATTTTCTCAATCTTTTCATCAAAAGCTTGTTCTTTATATTTCAGTTCATTGGACAGTGAGGCCCCTAACATAGAAAAGAAGAACAAACAATTACACACTGACTTAGAACATTGATGTTAGCTAAAGATTATTAAAGAGTAGTCTAGTTCTCTTTAAAATAAAATAAAAACAGTTCTACATTAAACATAACCAAGAGTCAAAAACAAGAAATGAATTTGAAAGCAAAGTAGGCATATCTTCCAAATTTAAGCCATTACATTAATGAATTGAACATGTATAACCAACACAATTGTATAAATCCTAATGTTTTCCATCAACTTGACAAGGTTTTCAACGCAATGAACAACTCTTGCAACAAAGTAAATAATTTAATTTGATTTCCGTTTTCATGAAAGCACATAAATATACACACCATATTTTAAAAAATACACTATACAAAAGTGGTGAAAACCTGTAAGACTATTGACGCGCTCTTCTACTCTTGAGCTTTCTAAATCAGTTCCTGAGATAAGTACAATATCTGTAGTGAAAGGAAAGCCACCAATAATCTGCAGCATGAAGTAAAAAAAGGTTAAATATATTTTTGTCCCTATAAAATGAGTGATTTTGGTTTTGGTCTATGTGAAAGTTTTGCTTTGGTTTTCACTATGAAATTATTGCTGCTGATCATATAACAGAAGGGATAAAAAAAAAAGTGATTCATATTTTAGAGAGATGAAAACCAATTATATATTTTTTATTGGGACCAAAACCAAAATTCACAGATATTATGTGGACCAAAAACATATTTGACTTTGGAAAAAGAGAAAACTAATGTGAGTTGTGACAGCAAAATCAATTAGGAAACATGCTTTCAAGAGAGAAATCGATTGTGTGTAGTTGTGCAAAAGTTTTGTTAAATGGGTTTCAAAAAGTTACATATATTTTGTCACCTGAAAAACTAACACATTAGAAGAATCATCTGATGAGTCTGATAGTTGCAGTTGAGCATGCTTTCTTATCTACCAAGATATGCACATAAGCAGAGATATCAGCATAACCCACAAACTATTTTCATAACATATCTTCTAATCTTTTACATGAAAATTATATCGTTAGATAAATGGAATTGAAATACCCTAACATACTTGTGATGCAAGATTTTCCTCAACAAGATCACACAAATTGTGAAAGTGAGGTGTGTGAAATCCAGAGTAATGCAGTTTCAGATCATCCTGAAAAAGAAAAACATAGGAAAGTGAGTAATGGTATTAGGCATAACATTACAGATAATCAAGAATGGCAATCACTATGTCACTCAAAACAAAAAATTGGTCCGACAATTTGAATCTAGATAGTTACGATACTAAGTAGAAGCACATTATATAAGTAGAGATATGCCAAGATATCCTTCATTTCCTCTATGTAAATATTGCCTCTTTCCACGTACATTTTCTCTGATGTAATTATTAATTAAGAACAAATATAGGAAGATATAGGATGTAATTACCAGTACCTATAATCAGTGGAATATAGTTGCACATTTATCAAGATAAAATTCACAAGGCTAAGAGATATTCTTTCAAGCAATTCAATATCAATTTTAAGATCGTGTTCAAGTTGGCATAAAGCAACATGGAAATTGTTCACGGTTGAGGCAACGGGAAAAGTGGTGGTGAATCTGGAGGTCATCCACGGTGCTCATCCAGTAATGTATGGGACATACCCAGGACATGTGTTATTTGGCTGACAGGCTGAAGAAGGCAACCACTCAGGTTTTTTGTTAAGGGGAATTCTGTGTCTTTGTTTGTAGCCTACAAAAAACCTTAGGATGAAGATATTTCATCTTTCCTTGCATATTTGTCTGATGTGATTATCACTTACCAAAAATTATAGGAAAGATCAAAGAATTTTAACTGTGCCTTATAATGATAGATTCACAAGCTGCGAGTTAATCTCTCAAGCATCAACATTAGTCTCATATTCAAGTATATGTTTGCTTTAAAAAGTGGAGATTCATAAGTTTATCAAATTCTTAAACTCTTTCATAGAACGAAGTAGGAAGCAGAGATGATTTTACAAGTAACCAACCATAGACTCCAAAAATATTTCCAATGTAGTATGAACAAGATAATGTTGAATATTTAATCATAATACTATTTCCTAGCATTACCGTTGATTTTAAATGTAGCTCCCAATCTCCAATGTCTGTTCGAGAGCCAGATGCAAGTAAAGAATCCTCATGAATGTTCAAGTTGTCTCTACTTACATCTAGAACATTACCACCTTCATCGGCCAAATAGAAAAAGAGCTGGGCACCACTCCCGAATTCCTCGTTCCACTTAGACCTGGGTTTGAACCACAAGAACAAAGCCATTCAAACAATAATTATCACTCAATAAAGCAATACTGCGAAATGCAGATACTGATTCAGGGAAACAACTAAGAAAAAATTACAACAGTTGTTCCACTTTAATACATATATGAAAGTGATTCCACATTGAGAGCATCACTTACTTATCAACTTGCACATCAATTCGAACTGCCCAGTCACCTCCATAACCGCTATCTCCCCCCTTTGATTTTAAAAACTCAGTAGTCAAGATAATGCCATGGTCATGCAGTACTTGATGCCCATAATCACGTCCATTATGTTTTTTCCAACCATAAGTACTTAAGTCATCCTCATGCCTACAGACATGCCTCAAGTGATATCTTCCGTCCTTCACACCAATCCACATTAATCCAGCCATCAATGATTGTGGAGTCCTGACATAAACAAAACACGCCCCACAAATACCACAATAAGAAAAGCAAGAAAATCAAATGTTATTCACATGATCACACCGCATCCCACACACAATCTAAACCATATATATAGAACACCAACTTCTGTGTGATGCACAACTTGCAGACATACATGCATCACTCAAATTTTGTACAACTAGGAATATCAAATATGTTTAGATTGTGCACCCTTACTAGTACTAGTAGTAACTTTGAACCTTTTTTTTCCCATTGGTAGATACACGAAATGACAATAGTCAATGAAACTCACACACACAAGTGAAGAAGCCGGTGTTCGAACTCCGGTCACAGAGTCTAATCTAACAATTTCGGCATTTTTGCCAGTTAAGCTATAATTTGTGCACAGTAAATTTGAACATTATTAACCACATTTACATTCCAACTACATGTAAATTTGAACACTTGAAAATCAAGAACTATAGTAGTTATTACACACCACATGCATACAAAAAAAAAAAAAAATTCTAGAGAAGGAAAAATGAAACTACCTAGCACGAATTCCAAGATAGAGATGAGGACGATAAGTTCCCCAATACAAACTCTCCTTATGCTCACCTTGAAACTGCAACAACAATAAATCGATTCATTCAATTCACATAAACCAAATTCATCTCATTATGAAAAACAGAACAATAAAATGTTAAAAGAGTGATGCAGTGGATGAAGTTGAAGTTGAAATTGACCTGAGGAAGGTCCATGATCTTTGGCGCAGGCAATGGCGTAATGGCACGAGGAAGACGAGGTTCTACGACGGAATTAACGAGATGACGAATGAGAAACAAGATGATGAAGAATGCGAAGAAGCTAATGACGAGAACAAATTTGATGTTGACATTATTGAATAACGGAATTGTGCTTCCGTATTTGCTTCGACCTCTGTGACGGTTAAATTTTGGCCTTCCTTCGCGGAGAGGAACGGCGTCGGGTTCAGAGGAAGATCTGACGACTTTGCTCCGAGCGGTTGTTCTTCCGCTTCCGGTCATTTATAACGGATCGTAGATTAACGGCGGCACTGCCACATCGGTTTTCTGTTTTTGAAGTGAAGAGAGTGTTTGTTTTTTTAGTGAAGGAGCAACGAGAGCTGTGTTTGCAGTGTAATAAACGGAGACGGTTGGTTTGACCGGTGACGGAAACTTTTTTCGCTTGAAAAAAAAATCAGTTTGGGCCAACTTAAAAATGGGCCGACATTGGGCTTCCAATTTTACCCATATCGGAAAATTTCAAAAAATATTTTCTGAACTTTTTTTGTCTTAGAAAATAATATTTTATACTATAAAAAATTCAAAAAATATTTTTTGAACTTCTCCGACATAGGAAAAATTGGAATTTTAGAGGGGATGCGGGAAGAAAAAAACTCATCCCACCCCCCATGGTTCTTTTTCCCCCCCCCAGGTTTCCCTTTTTACCCTTACAAAAAACTAGTTCGGGCTCTACGTTCCGAAATAGTTTAAAACCTTGAAACTGGTTCGGGACACCTTTTCCGAACCTTATTTCGGGGACTAGAGCCCGAAACAAGACGTTATATTTCAGAAAATCAGCTCACTTCCTCTCATTCATGTCAAACACTCAATCTCAAGTTCTCTTTGGTTCCAAAATCGTTTTTCTCCATTGTTGGCTCAATCTCAAGGTTTGGAGGCTATCTAACGGAATCAACACTCACTGATACATCAACATAAGGTAAATTGCGTTTCTAACCGATTAGATTTTGTATATTTTAGCTTTGAATTGACTGATGCACCTAGGTTTCCGAAATATCTGACATGCTATCGTTCGGGGAATGGTTTCCGAAAAAAGGGACTAACTATTTCGGAAAATACGGCCCGAACTTATACTTAGAAAAAAATTTATGTTTTCCTTCTGCACCTGCTACTGCCAAATTTTTTTTTTTTTTCAATTTTAGGAATTAAATGTTTTGATTTGCTTAATGGTTATTATCAATGATATGTTTAATGATTATAGCTTAGATATTTGAGTTTAAGTTCCATATGTTATTTGATATGAATTGTATTTGATATTGATTTTTTTTTGTTGTAGTTATGGTGGATCATAAATGTAGACAAGTTGTGCTTGATATAGGTGTCTACGAAGTTGTGGGCGATGTTAAGCCTGTCAATTTTCATCAACCGCAAGAAGCACCTCTTGCTCTTCCTGCTCCTCCTGTTCCTGCTCCTCCTCCTGCTCCTGCTGCTCCTCCTGAAAGTGGTCCTCCGGCAATACATTTTGATTGTAGCGCAAGTTTTTTTAGGAAGGAAGCTTTCAAGACTCGCGATGATTTACTGAAGTGGGTTCGCGAGGTAGGTGCTGGTTTAAAGTTTGCAATTGTTATTGTAAACTCTGATTATGGCGATGGAAAGAGGAAGCAAAAGCTGGTTTTGGGTTGTGAAAGGGGAGGTGCCTACAAACGAACTAGCAAGAAGCCAAAGTTCGAAGAAACGGGAACGAGGAAGTGCGGATGCCCGTTTAGGCTCCGTGGTTATTTTCATAACACAAGCAAGGATTGGCATCTAAGTGTTGTGAACGGCGTACACAACCATGAGTTTGATAAAGGGTTAGATGGCCATCTAGTTGAGGGAAGGTTGAATGCGGAAGAGAAGGCTTTGGTTGCTGAAATGACTAGAAACTTGGTTCCGCCTAGGAATATTTTATGTACAATGAAGAATAGAGATCCCAAAAATGTCAGCCACAAGAAGATGGTTTACAATGCACGCCATCGAATGAGACAAGAAGATAGGGGGCCGAGGAATGAAATTCAACATTTCTTTCATTGTTTGGAGGAAAAGCAATATGTGTTCAAGTATAGGCCGGATGATCTTGATGAAAATTCCACTGAGGTGAAGGACATATTCTTTGCGCATCCTACCTCTGTTGCGTTGTTCAACACTTTCCCTAGTGTTTTATTGATGGACTCGACATACAAGACAAACCGGTATGGTAGGCCGTTGTTTGAGATGGTGGGATCGACGTCGACCGGGAGGACTTTCAATGTTGCATTTGCCTTTCTTACTAATGAGAAAGAGGAGAATTTTACATGGGCACTACAACATTGTCGGAGCCTATTGAGGAGTGAGGCCGTTGGACCGAAGGTAACGGTGACGGATAGGGATACCGGTCTTATGAATGCGGTTGGTAAGGTCTTTCCAGATGCAACACCGTTGGTTTGTCGCTATCATGTTATCAAAAATGTGAACGCAAAAGCAAAGACCATGTGTAAACAAACAGATGGAGATGAAACGACTCATGCACAAGTCGTTAACACGGCGACAAATAGCTTTATCGCTATATTGGACGCGCAAACCGAAGACGAATATACTGAGGCTGTTGTGGAATTTAGGAATGTTCATAAAAAATGGCCAATTTTTGTTTCCTATGTTGAAAAAACCATTCTTGACACCGACAAAGAAAAAGTGGTAAATTTGTGGACAAATGAGATTATGCATTTTGGGAATACAACAACCAACAGGGCTGAGTCGGCGCATGGATTGTTAAAAAAGTATTTGCCGGATTGTAATGGTGATTTTGTGAAGGTTTGGGAGGCGTGTGAACAAATGTTGTTGATAAAGTTCAGTGACATAAAAACAAGTTTTGGTCAAAGCTTGTCGGTTAAAGAACATAGGTATGGCGAGGAAAATGCTTTTTTGTACCCCTTGTTGTTGTTTAAAATATCTCGCAAAGCTTTGGACTATATTTTCCATGAGGCAAAAAGAGTAGTGGAATGTGGTTCGGATCCGAAAAAGTGTGGGTGCATTATTAGGAAATCATATGGTTTGCCTTGTGCTTGTGTAATTGCCAAGAAGATTCGCAACAGGCGTCCGATTAGACTTGATGAGATCAATTCGCATTGGAAGAAGTTGACGATCGAGTTTGGTAATTTTGAAGATGATGCTGACGAAGAAGTTGAAGATGATTACGCGTGCACCGCTGAGTTTGAAGCAATTAAGGTTTGTTTTTTAATATTTTATGCAATGTTGTTTAATATTTTAATTTGTCGTTGAATTTTGTTGAATACTAATAATGTGTATTTTTTTTTATTCATTAGGAACGATTGAAGGTGGTTGATGTGAGCATGAAAGCGGAAATAAGAAACAAGCTTCGACAACTTGCTTTTCCGGAAACAACGACTTTGACAAGTCCTCCCGTTGTTAAAAAAGCAAGTGTCGTTACAAGAAGTAAAAGTGGGGTTGAAAATTCGACGGCACGGGAGAAGTCATATTGGGAGCATGTTGATGCGCAATTTCCCGATTGTCAAAATTCAGAAACCAATGCTGCAAGTTCTTCTCTGAAGGGAGCGAGAATTGGTAAATGGACTCCAAGCCAAAGCTCACAAGTTAGTAGTCCATTTTTCAAGCATATGCCTCAGTTCATGCAACCATATATTGAAGATTTTGTCGATGTGTTGGGTGACGGCTATTGCGGTTATCGTGTGGTTGCGTTGCATGAAGATGGATGTGAGGATAACTATGAGTTGGTTAAGCTTAACATGATAAGGGAGATTAAAAACCATAGGAAATTGTATGAGAACGTGTTTGGTGGTAAGGAACGTGTTGAGGTCATTATACAAGCTTTGCACCCGGGTCCAAAAAGTACACGCCGCTCGGTAGCTCCTAAGGAAAAGTGGTTGACGTTTCCGGATATGGGTCATGTGATTGCGAGTTACTATAACAGGATTGTAGTGGAGTTGACATCACCCGTTATCGGAGTTAGTGAGACTTTTTTCCCGCTTCGATCAAAACCACCAAGTAAGCCGGAATCACGGATTTTGTGCTTAGGTTTGATTCCGGGTCACTTTGTCCAAGTTAATTTGAAGCCCGGTGCTATTTTACCCAAGGCGTCGGCGGAATGGAGGCGATATTGTAACGATGACGCTATAGCCTGGGAGTATCCTTTCATGGATGGAATGTCGGTGTTCGAAGATTTGATCGAAATTGAAAGAAATGATTTAATCAAAAAGAGGAAGATTAAAGTTAAAAAAATAGTTGGCATTGGTTCTAGCAAGGACAATCCACTTACATGCTCTGACAGTTAGTGATGGTTGTAGTTATGAACATGGTCGCTTCTTTTGTATTCATGACTTCTAATTTTTTTGGCAATGTAGTTATGAACTATGATGTAATTGCAAAGCGGCATGTATTTTGTAATGTTTTATGTAATTAAAGTTATGTAATTGAATTATATCATGTAATCGAATTGACGTATTTTGTATGTATGTTATAAAATTTTAAGTATTTTGTTTGAATGGTATGTCTGTCTGGTTTGTTATTATAGGTACATTTGAAACTGTAAAAATGTTACAGGTCCTGACTGTTTTGAGCGTTGCAGAAATTCTGCTAAGTGTTATTTCGGGCTCTAGAGCCCGAAATACATTTCTGCAAACGTTCTCCGAACTTTTAAATAACAAAATTAAAAGGTCTGGGGCGAGGGGGATTCGAACCCCAGACCTTAGGTACACGCTTGCAAATACATAAACCAGTGTCTTATCCACTGGGGCGCAATGCCAATTCATTTATAATATACACTTTTAAATATATATAACTTGTTGTAACTACATATATGTTGTAACTTATTATTTATTTTCTTATTATAACTTGTTATTATTTATTATTATTTTGATAACTTATTATTTATTTTGTTATTATAACTTATTCTTAATTGGTTTATTATTATTAAAAATTATTTATTATTATAGATATAGCAATATTTGAAACGTTATTTTTTATACTTATTAATTTTTATAACTTATTATTAATTGTGTTATTATTATTAAAAAAATATATAAGTTATTATAATAATAATAGAATTAATAATAACACGTTAAAATAACAAAATAAATAATAATGACGTTTCAAATATGCTATATATATTTAAAAGTGTATATTATAAATGAATTGGCATTGCGCCCCAGTGGTTAAGACACTGGTTTATCTATTTGTAAGCGTGTACCTAAGGTCTGGGGTTCGAATCCCCCTCGCCCCAGACCTTTTATTTGTGTTTTTTAAAAGTTCGGGGAACGTTTGCAGAAATGTATTTCGGGCTCTAGAGCCCGAAATAACACTTAGCAGAATTTCTGCAAACACTCCTATACCAGTAATAACAAAGTGTAAAAATGATATCATTGAAATATTTGGATGGAAACAAACACAAGCATAGTTTAATTAATTAGGAGGTTCAAAGGATTACAGAGACGCGTTAGCCATGTACATAACACAATGGCTACGATTGTTCACCGGAATTCATAAAAAACAAGTAAAACAAACATTAAAAACATTATATTCTACGAGATGTCTATTTATAGACATGACAACGAGGGCTAGCTGTAAATTCATCAATCAGCTCAAATTTGAAAGTAACTAAGTCCCCTTCTTTGAATTGTTGGCTCTTTGAAAATTCACCCCAATTGTAGGCTAGTTTCGTGCGAAGCATGTCACCCAAGTTCAAAACACAAAGAGTCATTGTCATCCCATTATCACCACAGAGGTTGATGTATTCCAAATTGTAGCTTCGAAGAAACTGCGCAAAATCAGAATCTAGTACCTGGAAGAACAAAAACAAAAAGTTAGGCAAGATAGTATGGTAAAGGGTTAGAAGCTATACAAAGTGAAATGACTTACTAGCTTAGGATTATCAACTCGCATGTTAGTGAGTTTGAACTGAAAAAAGTCAGTTTTCTTTGGTACGAAACTGCGGCTATGAAACGGTGGAATTGAAGCGCCACCGGCCAATTTTTTGAAGGATTTGACACCAAAGAGATCATGACCAAAGTATTGTAAAACAACTTCAACATCATCCGGTAAATTGTGGAATTTTTTGAAACTCTCCCATCCTTCGTTCAATAGAAGAGGATTCTCATAGTTCTTGTTCCACTTGAGCTTGTGGTGATGTTTGTCATTCTTAATCACTTTCCATGTCTTGCTAAGATAAGACCTATGCCTTCTTGCAAATGCAGTCTCAATCTCAGCATGACCCTATAAAAATTTCCAAAATAATTGTTAGGAACACTAATAACTATATGAAAAAGTTGTTTCAATCTCCCAATTCTAATTTCATAATAAAACTTACTTGATGCGATAGACGAACAATTGAAAAAGTTTCAATTTTTGGTTGCTCCTTGGGTGTTGTGGAAGAGGATGCCATGGTTGTTGGTGTGTTTCTGCTAAGTTGAGTGTTTGTGCTAAGTTGAAGGAGATGCACTTATACAAAGTAGAGCCAAATAAATGGACATATGTTTGGGAATATTGCCAAATGAATATGGACAAATGTGTTAAGTCTAAGCATGGGAATCTTGTGCTTTATCACATGGGGTTGCAGAGACATGAGAATATACAAAGTAGAACATGGGGTTGCAGAGGCATGCCTAATATCTGTGCAAAAGCAAAGCATACTCCTGTATACGTATCAGCTTTTACTGCATATAAGTTGACTCATATTTCGGAAACTATAGCCCGAACTACAAGTTTACTCATATTTCGGAAAACGCGTTCCGAAATAGGCAAAAATAAAAATTTAAAGGGTCTGAAAATTAAAAGGTCTGGGGCGAGGGGGATTCGAACCCCAGACCTTAGGTACACGCTTGCAAATACATAAACCAGTGTCTTAACCACTGGGGCGCAATGCCAATTCGTTTATTATTTATGTTATCAAATAGATATAGCATTAATAAAGTATTTTTTGTAATAAAAACGATTACATTATAAAGATAAACCTTACACAAATTATAAAAAACAATTACATTTAAAAAAAAAAAACCTTACACAAATCATAAAAACAATTACATGAAAAATAAACACCAAATATAAAAACGATTACATGAAAAATAAAAACCTTACACGAAATATAAAAACGATTTCATAAAAAATAAAAATGTTACACGGTAATTAAAGACGAATAAATAACACTATGGATCCGCTAAATTAAACGAGCAATCTCCATCTTCTGGCCGTTTCAACCTTGCAAGTATGACATCAACAGATCTGGTCAATTTGGCATTTAACTCGATAGGTCCCTTTGTGCTGTATTGGGAGTGAATTGAAAACATAGTACGGATATCCTCGTTTTTTTCAAGCTTCATGTTGGTGAACGTAAGCCTCCTATCAGACCCCATTGATGGCTTTCGATACTCCACGTTCGTGACTGTTCTGTCATCGTTCAGATTAATGCAACAGCGATTAATTTCATCAAGTTGTTGTTTCAGATCAACCATAGTTGCATCGACGAAGATCCGAAACAAGTTTGGTTTTCCACCGTCGAAGTAAACTGCAGCAAGGTGAGTGTCTCTCCGGTAACTTAGTGAGATATCCATTTTACAATTATTGTGGTATGAAACTAAATTGAAGCTTCTCTATTTATAGAGGTTTGAAAGTGTCATCCTAACCGTTAAAATATTCGGAAACGTTTAAAAATAATACAATTATACGATGTAACTTATAATAACGTTTTTTTTTTAATTTCGTGTAACTTTTTTTTTTAATGTAATTGTTTTGGTGTAACTATTTTTTTTTTATATCGCACCGACACTTTGAACGGCTAGGATCGAACCGACAGTTTGAACGGCTAGGAACAAACCGAAACTTTGCATGGCTACAAATGCACCGACAGTTTGTATGGTTACAATTGCACGACACTTTGAATGACTCAGATCGCACCGACACTTTGAACGGCTCAGATTTAATTGAAACTTTGAATGCCTATAAATACGGGTTTGTTTCATAAACCATAAATTCATGTATTTGACGGATTTTTAAAGATGAATAACAATAATATGAGTGCTTCCGATCGTTATGTTGCAGAATATTTAGCTAAACGTTATGATTTCAGTATCAAGTTTCAAGGTATAGAAAGACCGCTGAACGTCGAGCTGAAGAGTACGCTTACAACTCTACAAGAACTAAAAGATAGAATTGAATTCTTGTATGCATTTAAATATGCGAAAGAGCTAAGGATCCACAAAATTGCATTTTACGAATCTTACATTGATATTACAGAGGATAATGCTGGTTGGTTTGACGATCATATCAAGAAATATCATTGGGTTATTTTAGAAAATGACGACGATGTGCGTTTCATGTTTAACACCATTGAAGGTGATCCATCTCCATACCGTTTGAAATGCTCTTTAGAATTATAATATTTCTTGTAAACCTTGTTGTTGTTGTTCTTATTTTCGTCTTTTAATTTTTCTTGTAGTCGTCTTTATTTACCGTGTAACGTTTTTATTTTTCATGTAATCGTTTTTATATTTCGTGTAAGATTTTTATTTTTCATGTAATCGTTTTTATTAAAAAGTGTAAGATTTTTCTTTATAATGTAATCGTTTTTATTAAAAAAAATTCATTTTAAATCCTATATCTATTATAAAAAATATATATAAATTATTATAATTATAATAGAATTAATAATAACAAGTTATAATAAGAAACTAAATAATTAGTTACAACAAATATGCATAATCACGTTTCCAATATGCTATATATATTTAAAAGTGTATGTTATTAATGAATTGGCATTGCGCCCCAGTGGTTAACACACTGGTTTATGTATCTGCAAGCGTGTACCTAAGGTCTGGGGTTCGAATCCCCCTCGCCCCAGACCTTTTATTTTTGTTTTTTAAAAGTTCGGGGAACGTTTGCAGAAATGTATTTCGGGCTCTAGAGCCCGAAATAACACTTAGCAGAATTTCTGCAAAGCTCAAAAACAGTCAGGACCTGTAATATATGTTTACAGCGTCAAATGTACCTGCCATTACAGCTGCAAACATTTATGCTAATTTTCATAACGTAACATCCGTAAATGCGAAACATAAAAACAAACAAAGTAAATTAATTATCAAAATACATTACATTAATCCATTAATCCATTACATTAACCCATAATTGTTCAAAAGCAACAATTTCATAATTGTCATTACGTTAACCAAAATGCAAAAGCGAGGTCATTACATTAACATCTACTGCGTAGCTGATCGAGGAGGGGGACGGCGGTAAGGGTATTGAGGTGCACCCCGAGGTCTGCGCCTACTTGAATAAACAACAGATGGGGCAACCATAGCAAGACAACGCTGCACAGTCTCGTATATCGGAGTCCCGGGCAACGCCTCACCATCGCTAACCGCCCGCTCAAGCTCAAGCCTTACATTCTGACAGATAGCAAAATGATCCCTCACACCTTGGCTTGATTGCTGCTCAACCAACACCTCCAAATGCGGTGGTTCAGGAGGCTTAGAATGTGCCTCTAATCGGAGCATCTTCGGATGTGAAACTTTGTAATACCATGATATGTACCCAGGCTGATGGTCCCACGGGTTTTCCACTGCTGCACCCCGCATTTCCTGATCAATCAATCTCTCCTCCATCTCTTCCATAAAGACCTTGTCAATCTTGTCTACCGCCAGGCCGGAAGGAGCAGCTGCAGCAGGAGGTCTTGGAATGGTCTGAACATATCCATATTGCCTCAACACACGTTCAGGCAAATGTGTGCTTGTGTCGCCTCCGCACCTTAACCACCCAGAAAACCAACATTCGTCAATCAACGGCTTCACTTGGCGGTGTGCAGTATAGGGAGTATACACAAAGTCTGACATCTGCATGTTATCCAGATGCTCCCTATAAGCTGCCTGATCCCTATGTCCTTGCCCAGGCTCATACCTCGCATTACATGGAAGGCTTTCTTTCCAATTGGTAGCCAATTTCCACACACTCATCCTCGGCATGTGAGATATGACCCATCCCTGAAACAAACAATCAAACAACATTTATTAAGCACAGCAAATTTTGTAATTAATAACTAAACTATCCGAGCATAAATTAGTAACATATATTAGTAACCGTACCTGAAGTAATGACATGTATCCTGCCATTAGACCAACACGCTTCCCCAACTTCTTACAGGATTTAGCCATGTACGCCTGAAGATACACGAGGGCAGCAGCACCCCAGTTCCAGTTACCAACCTCCGCCAGGTCCTCAAAATATTGCAAATACACAACATCACAGTAATTTTGGCTCTTGTTGCTGAAAATGGTGCAGCACACCAAATACAACAAAAAGGCCTTGATACACCTTTCCCTGTAGAAAACAATCTCCTCCATAGGCTTATTTTCTTTCTCCGCCTTCAAAGCCGCATCCTTGTTTTGCACGTAAACAGCTTGCAACTGATTGTACTTAATATGACATCCTTTTGTTTTTTTAAAATTCAGCAAAATAACTTCCTCCTCAACTCCCAAATGCCTCTTCAACAGATCCATCGCTTCGTCTTTCCTCATCCGCGAGTGGTGCAAGAAACGGCCACTAATAGGAAGATGCAGCAAACATTGGATATCATCCAATGTGATGGCCACTTCACCTATTGGAAGGTGGAATGTGTTTGTCTCTGGATGCCATTTCTCCGCAAATGCCGTCATCAACCCGTGGTCGATTATGCTGCAACTCGTCCTCGTTAAACCCTCTAAACCCGTTGCCTCAATAGCCTTCCAAAACCAGTCGTTCTCTCTAGTCCGCGGAAGCTTCGGAAGATTAATCACCTTCTTCCCGTTTGCTACAGAGCGCATCACTTTCTTCAAAATCTACAATACAAACAATTTATTAGCAAACAATATTAAATCGCACAAACATATTTATTAACAAATTATTAAGACAATATTTACCGGCGCTTCACTGCTCGTCGCTTCCCATATTTGTGCTGCTCTATGCTTATGGTACTCATGCAATAGAGACAAATCGGTCGGACCCCCTCCATAACCCTCTTCAGGAACCACAGGTGCCTGTCCATCATCATCACCATCACCATCTTCATCTTCAGCGACATCTTCAGCAACATTTTCCTCGTCAACCGGAGGATCTTCATTATTGTCATCTCTGTCAACCGGAGGATTTTCGTCGTTCACACCTTCGGCACCATCATCTACACCTTCAGCAGCATGATCAACCCTATTTTCAGGCCGTTGTGAGGGCATTAAACCAGCCGCTGACGAACCTCCCGCTTCATGATCACTTCCTTGAAACGGCACCGGTGATTGCCTACGGGTCCGTGCTTTTTTCGGGCGAGGGACAACTGCTTCACGCGCAGAAGCATGTGCGCGTGACTCCCTGCCTAGCCTTGTTCTTCCAACATCCTCTTCCATGTCTACAACAAAATTCAAATACAAAGTATGTCATTCAAACATTTTTACAAACACTTGGAGTGCTAACCAACATTTTATATCAAAAACCAAATTCAATTTCTAACCAACATGCATTGATGCATACATCAACCCAATGCCACAAACAACACATAATTAACATAAAAAACAACATCAACAACATCAACATGAACACAGAATTTGAAAAAATCTAAGAGAAAATGGAAAAATTTGATAGAAAATGAATTAAAGATGAATGAACAATCTAAGATGCATTGAAGTTACTTACTTGTTAAATTAGAGTGATTGAATTTGTTGAAATGTTGATCAAAATCGCAAGTTTCGTTTTTCCTCCCTTTTCCCACCCAACCCTTTTTTGAACATGTAAAATTAGAAACTGACATAAACTAGCGTATTCTGTTACTATATTCAATTATTTCGGGCTCTACTCCCCGAACCATATTTCGGGGACTACGTTCCGAACAAAAAAATTACTTTCACACCTTTTCGGATTCTACGTTTCGAACTAGACTTTTCAGGGGCAAAATTGGATTTCCGGGGGGTTAAAAAGAGTGTTGGGGGGTGGGATGAGAAAAATTCATGCGGGAAAGAGAGTCTTGGGCCAACATGAAATTATAAAAAATTTATCCTCGCCTATGCTTTCAAATGGTTGTTTTTCACCCCTAATATTGCCAACACTAGAAAATTATTATTTTTTGGTAAAATTTGCTCTATCAAAAGATATCTTTTGATGGACATAGAGATATGAAGAGATTTTGATCAATTTAGTGGACGAAGAGCAACCATCGTTCTTTCAATTTTTATTTTTTTTGCGTAAATCAAGTATCATCAGCACGTAACTGCATAAATTAATTTATCAAACTTTGTAGAATCTAAATGAACAATAGACTCTTCCTATAAGTTTTAACGTTGTTGCATGCATATGCTTTTAAAAGTCATTGATATGTTATAATGTTCTTATCTCTACAATGAAACATGATGACTCTATTTGGTAAGCCAAAATAAGTTAGCTTATGGCTTTTAGCTTATAGCTTTTAGCTTATAAGCTAAAAACTCTGTTTGTTAACAGTTTTTAAAAAATAGCTTATTTTACTAGCTTATAGTTTATTTTCCAAACGCTATTTCAAGTAGCTTATGAGCTTATAGCTTATTATCTTTTCTTCCAATTTTACCTCTATCATCTTACTTGAAAAAAATTAAATATTAATTAAACATATTCTTTTTATATCATTTCATACTTATAAGCTAGTCCAACCACTAATTTTACCAAACACTATAAATTCAATCAGCTAGCTTATTCGCTAAATGCTAAAAGCTAGCTTATAACCTTACCCGCTATAAGTTCATCCGCTATAAAATAATTTATCAGCTATCCGTTATTTTTTACCAAACAGAACCGATATATGCTAGATTGATTTTCTCATGTATGATTGTGTATCTTCTTTGCTTCTTATAAGTAATCTCTCCTTTATTCTTATCTATCATGTTTGTTCTCTAGTGTTAAAAGACACGAGAGGTTGAAGAAAATTACCTTACCCCATTTTAAAACTTCTTCCAGTGTATTTTCTCTCTTTTTCACGCGGGAAATAATCTCCACACCTAAGATTCTAAATAGGGTGTGGGGATTTCCACTCACAAGACAAATCAACATTTTAGTTTGACTTTTGATCCAAAAATTGAGTTCGACCCCAAACTCAATTTTATGCAAAAAATTATATTCTATCTTTTGTTGTGACATCAAATCAATTGTTAATATTTTTAACCAATTATCAAATTTATTAAAAATGAAAGAACATATATACATTTAGAATTAATTTTGACTTAAACTACTCAAATTTTAATTAATAAAAATCATTTTTTCCGTAAATATATAAAAGCTTAAGAGGCCGTTTGTTATAGTTTTTTTTAAAAAAAAATCACTTATTTTTTTAAAATAATCACTCTTAAGAATATTACGTCCATTTGTTATAGCTTTTAAAAATAATCAGAATCTAAAAATAATCTAAAAACTGCTAAAAATTAGAAGCTAAAAATAGTAGCTTCTTAAAAAATAGATTTTTTTAGAGGAAAGAGAAAACAATGGTCAAAAGGTGGAGATATTTTTTATACAAAAATATCCTTACATAAAATTTAATATTCCAAAAATATCCTTATAAAAAGTAATTTTTATCCAGTAAACAAACACAAAATAACTTATGATTTTTTGTAAAATCTCTAAAAAATAATCTTTAAATTATTTAAGGTGAAAATCACTTATTTTTTAATCTATAACAAAAACTAAATAGTGTTTGTTTCGTTTTGTAATAACAAAAACTAAATTGGAGTGAACACAAATTTGTATAACTGATTTTGTATAATTGTATAAATAACTCTACATTCACTATTGTAACACCCCGTTTTTCATAAGCCAAAAAGGGCATTATTTTTTTTTTTTTTCTTTTTCAACTAACACCCAGAGTGCGCATAAAATATTTTAAATGAACCGGCATTCAAATATACAAAAGAACTCATTACTAAAAGGTGCTTCGACAAGCAAAGTGTATTTCCTGAATAGTTACAATCCAAGTCTAAGTATTCGAATACTTACAACAAAACAAGTTAGAGACCCTATGCTAACCAAAAAGCACGGTGCACAAAACACACCGGCGCACAGTCTAACTATCCTAGGCTACAGCTCCAACCGCTCACTGGGGCCTGGAACAGCCACCGTCGTCACCACGACCTAACCCATCATCTGGGTGGGATGAGCCCGCAAATGAAAGAAAGGGTCACCACAAAATACAAGTATATATATACATATAACAAATTTCCACATACACAAGAGAAAGCTCTTAATCTCAAAAGTAGTTCCCACCAACGGGTATATATAATTAAATCACCAAGCCTAATGCAGACTTCTACAATGAGTGTGACACCAATCACTGGTTCGTCACATGCATGATTTTCCGGAAAATTAACCTCTCCTCGAAGAGTCGTGGGGTAGGCAAAGCCACACAGGAATATACGTACCCGCACTAAAAATGCCACACAAGGCAGGTGAAGTCACACAGACAAACACCAGGCGAAGTCACACAGACATACACCAACTCAATATAAATCCAGAGGGATTTGGCGAAGCCACACAGTCAAACGCCCGGTACGTAGGCAAAGTCACACAGACATACACCTAGGCACGCAACTATGAAATGCATGGCATATATTCTCTTCGGCATATACGGGATAGTCACACAAGACAAAATCCTCGCGTAGTCCTATCTGACGCACGCATTCATATATGCTCATGCAAACATTCACATAGCCTAAAGCCTATGCACAAGTCGTCACAACATGCATACATTTTCCTAATCATATGTAAGTTGCACTTTTAATTTATAACCACGATCTCATCAACGAGAATACATAAGTACAAACATGCCAAGCACACAGCAAATGCATAACAGCAATTTCAAGCATGTCGTAACCGTTTTAAAAGACGGAAATAAAGTGGAGCCCTTACCTCGTCAAGCACTCAACTATCACACGATCGCACAACACTTACTTGCTTCCTAAAACAAGCAAAGTATTCAATCAAAACCATATCCAATCAATCCTTAATGAATTGGACTCTAAAACCCCAACAACCAAAGGTTTTCTAAGGAAAAATCCTTCTTTCGGATACCATACCAAAAACTATCGTATTGATCAACCCCCATGAGTTATTTGTACTATTTTTAGGACCCAAAACAATTGCCAAAAGTCTTAAATAATTTGAAATGCAAAATGGCCGTTTTCTTGCGTTATAAGCTACGTACTTTCCGAGTACTCGAAAAACTCGTTTCCAATCCCAACCACTTCCATAAATTAATAAAAAGGGATTAGAAAGTTAAAAACCAAGTTTAGAAATCAGAATCCAAAATTTCAACTCTCAGAGCTCGCCCTGGCGAGTTGATGGCGAGTGAAGGCAGAGAGTACTGGTCTTACTCGCTCTGGAGCTCGCCCTGGCGAGTTGTCAAGACCTGTGACACTCGCCCTGGCGAGTAACCACTCGCCTGGCGAGTTTCAACTGTCATGACAGCAAAAGACAGCAACTCACACCACCTTTATCCACCCAAGCCTAGTTTGATTCTATTAGTTCCCAACATCTTTTCAAGGCATAAAAGCAAACCATTTTCATAAGCAAGCAACACATTTCCGAAAGCATGTTGGTTGCTTCGAGTGCAAGTTATTTGATTTTCATTTCCAAAATCAAAACCAAACCCAAGCACAAGTTTTATTACGGGCCTCAACCGTCCGGTAATCATTTTCAAACATGTTTTCAAAGTACAAAGCGACACCACATGTCACAAGAGTTTTAAACCATTTTGACCCCAAAACACTACCCAAAACACTTAGGAAATATTTTCATAAACTCCAAAATATTTTTCATCGGATTTTCTAAAACAAAACCATACAACGCATTTCCCTTTTGTCCAAAGGTTCAAAGACAACTTTTATTTTCAAAACCTTACAACATAACCTCATGAAATGGATCAATACTCTAAACTTTCAAAACCCTAACTTTTCTCATGAGATTCTCACAAACTCATGGAAAACAAAAACAACAAAGCCTACATATGCTTCTCTAGACCTCATGAACAACATTCATGAAACAAAAACTAGCAAGAACAACATTTCTCACCAAACCCTCTTAAGAACATAAACCCAAAAACTCTTAAACTCTACAAGTCTACCAACCTAAGAGATGAGAAGAGAGGGTTACCTTAAGAAAGTGATTCTCTACACTTTTCCTCAAAGCTTCCAAGCTTGAAATGGAGTGAAATGGTGAAGAATGGAAAATTTGTGAAGGTTAGGGTTAAGAAATGGAGTTCCACGTGAAAGAGAGAAAGAATGAGATGTTTGGTGATGTTTTTCTAAGTGACCAAGTGACCAAACCTCCTTACTATTACCTTAGCTCTTGATAGCTCATGACCATTGGATCAAAAACACATTGCCAAGACAAAACCCTAGCCATTGGATCAAACCAAACCAAATCCACTTGAGATTAAACTCAATACCTCATAGAAACACTCACACGTTCAGCTCTCGCGCGCCGCGACGAACGTAAATCACAAAAACGTAAGACCTACGGAAAGAACGTCTAACGTTTAACATTTCCAAAACTTATCGCCGAATCTTTTTCCGCGACTGTAATTTTTCTTCCATACCTCAGAAAATTAATCTCAGAATATATCTTAACTCGCGCAGATATATAAAACTTCCATCCGAAACCTCACTCAAAACAGACGCAATAAGATTTTACAACGACGGGTAAAATCCTACTCGTTTTTCCAAAAACAAGAATAATCCAAAACTTATTATTCTGAAACCACAAGTAACTTCTTATACAAGAAACAGGATCACAAGACCAAAGTCTGTACAATTACAGTGCACGAGCACTAAACAGGCTCAATTACAGCAAAAGCTAAGAATTACACGATGTTTCATCACACGAACACATCGAAACCCTAATATTCCTTAAACCAACTATACAAAGAAATCTTGGGTCTTACAATACTACCCCCCTAAAAGAAGTTTCGTCCTCGAAACTTAGACGTCGTCAAACAAACTGGGGTATAATTCCTTCATCTTACTCTCGAGCTCCCAGGTGGTATCTCCCGTAGCTTCATTCCATATTACCTTCACTAAAGGTATCTCTTTCGTTCTCAAACGCTTCATCTTCCGATCCGCAATCTTGATTGGCGGAACCTCAAATGACAAGTTATCCCTCAGCTGGATGTCATCTGGTGTGATCACATGTGAAGGATCCGGTGTATATTTCCGCAATTGCGACACATGGAACACATCATGAATCAAAGATAGTACCGGTGGCAACGCGATCCGGTATGCTACCTTCCCAATCCGTTCCAAAATCTGATAAGGCCCTATAAACTTCGGAGTCAACTTCTTCGCTTTCAAAGCCCTCCCAACACCCGTTGTTGGAGTAACACGGAGAAATACGTGATCTCCCTCTTCAAACTCTAAAGGCCTCCGACGTCTATCCGCATAACTCTTTTGTCGATCTTGAGCAACCTTCATCATTGCCCTTATCTTTCCGACCTTGTCCGTCGTCTGTTGTACCATTTCCGGTCCTACTATCATACTTTCCCCATCTTGGTACCAACACAAAGGAGTCTGACATCTCCTCCCATACAAAGCCTCAAATGGTGCCATTCCGATAGTCGAATGGTAACTATTGTTGTACGTGAACTCTATCAACGACAACACGTCGTCCCAACTCCCACGATCATCCAGCACACATGCTCTCAATAAATCCTCTAGTGACTGATTTGTTCTCTCAGTCTGCCCATCGGTCTGGGGATGATAGGCAGAACTCAATCTCAATTTCGTCCCCAACGCCTTATGCAAAGTCTTCCAAAAATGTGAAGTAAACTTCGGATCTCTATCCGACACTATACTTGACGGAATCCCATGTAACCTCACAATCTCAGCAATGTAAACATCGGTCAACTTCGCCGCTGTATCCGTAGTTCTTACCGGTAGAAAATGAGCGGACTTTGTCAAACGATCCACTATCACCCAAATGGAATCATGCTTCCTCCTGGTCTTGGGTAAACCAGTGATGAAATCCATAGAAATGCTATCTCACTTCCACTCGGGGATATCTAATGACTGCAGCATCCCTGCCGGTCTCTAATGCTCAATCTTCGCCTTCTGACAAGTCAGACACGACGCCACATACTCAGCCACATCCTTTTTCATACCCGGCCACCAGAAATCATGCCTCAGGTCTTGATACATCTTTGTTGCTCCGGGATGTATACTAAGTTTACTCTTGTGTGCCTCCCTTAGAATGATGTTTCTCAAGTCCATAACATCGGGTACACACACTCTCCCTTGACACCTCAAGATGTTGTCCGATCCCACCTTGAAATCTCGGTTGGTTCCTCGAACAATCAACGCTCTTTTCTCCATGAGAAACTTGTCATCTTGACAATTAGCAATATCCTCCAACAAACCGCTTGAGATGGTAATCATACCCAGTCTCATAATCCCTAAAGCAAACTCTACCTCTAGGTGCAAATCACGAAACTCTCTCAACAACTCTTGTTGACTAGCCATTTGTGCCGAACAAACCGACACACTCTTCCTACTCAAGGCATCGGCTACCACATTAGCCTTTCCCGGATGGTATTCCAACGTAAAATCGAAGTCTTTCAAAGTTTCCATCCACCTCCGTTGCCTCATATTAAGCTCTTTCTGATCGAACAGATACTTAAGGCTTTTATGGTCACTAAACACGACAAAAGTGCAACCATAAAGATGATGTCTCCAAATCTTCAATGCAAAAACAACGGCCGCAAGCTCTAAATCGTGCGTCGGATAATTCTTCTCATGCACCTTCAACTGCCGTGATGCATAAGCCACTGCTCTCTTGTGCTGCATCAACACACAACCCAAACCCTGATGAGACGCATCACAATAAACCTCATAAGGTTCATCTGACTGAGGTAACACCAACACCGGTGAAGTCGTCAAACGCTCCTTCAACAACTGAAAACTCAACTCACACTTCTCTGTCCAAGCAAAAGGTTGATCTTTTCGCGTAAGTTGTGTCATTGGTGCCACAATCTTAGCAAATCCTTCTATAAACCTCCGGTAATAACCGGCCAAACCAACAAAACTCCTCACATCAGTCACTGTTTGAGGCTGCTTCCATGAAAGTACCGTATCAATCTTGGCTGGATCCACGGCTATTCCCTCTTTTGATATAACATGACCAAGGAAATTCACCTCCTCCAACCAAAAGTCGCACTTTGACGGGTTTGCATACAACCTTTTCTCCCGCAAAACTTGCAAAACCAAGCGAAGATGCTCTAGATGTTCCTCTTCATTCTTCGAATACACCAAAATGTCATCAATGAACACCACCACAAACTTGTCCAAAAATGAATTGAACATCCGATTCATGTAGGCCATGAAGATCGCAGGTGCATTCGTCACTCCAAACGGCATCACCAAAAACTCATAATGCCCATACCGCGTCCTAAACGCCGTTTTCTGAATATCCTCATCTCGCACTCTTATCTGGTGATAACCAGATTTCAAGTCAATCTTGGAAAACACTGAGGCTCCCCTCAACTGATCCATCAAATCATCAATACGCGGCAATGGATATCGGTTCTTGATAGTTACCTTATTAAGCTTCCGATAATCCACACACAAACGAGATTTCCCATCCTTCTTTTTAACCAACAAGACCGGTGCTCCCCAAGGCGACACACTAGGTCTTATGAAACCCTTCTCTAACAAGTCCTCGATCTGACCTTTCAACTCTACTAACTCAGCTGGAGCCATCCGATAGGCTGATTCTGAAATCGGACCCGTACCCGGTTGCAAATCAATGAAGAATTCCACCTCTCTACACAGAGGAAAAGCTGGAATCTCTGATGGAAACACATCTTGGAAATCCTGAACTACTCGAATTTCCTCAATTCGGATCTCCGACGTCACCCCTAAACTAGCAAGTGAAACTATCTCCGGTTCTCCATTACACATAACCACAGAAAGTCGATTCGCAGACAAGTACCTTCGCACACCTGGCTCGGGAAAGAAAACCAATTTCCGAGCACAATCTAGTATAACATAATGATAAGATAGCCAATCCATCCCGAGAATGATCTCGAGAGATGTAAGCGGTAGACAAACCAAATTGACCAGAAAATCCCTATTCTGGATTACTACCAAACAATGCAAACATGCAGTATTCACTACCAAATCCTTAGCAGGAGTCAAAACATTCAAATCAAACGGAAGCACAGATACATTCAAACTCAAACGATTTGCACATGCCAAAGATATGAATGAGTGGGTTGCCCCCGTGTCAATCAAAGCAGTTAAAGAATTACCTGCGATGTGACAGCTCTCGTGGATGGCATTGCTAGCCTGCCCACTCAGTTCAGTGCCCATACAGTAAGCACGTGCCTTTGCCGCAGGTCTGGCACCCTGTGAGCCTTGTGCCACATTTGCCGACGGCCCAGTCTTCGGGGCTCTGCAATCTCTAGCAAAGTGTCCCGGCTTCTTGCAATTGTAGCAGGTGTTTCCCACCTTCGGTTGCGTGCACTCATTAGAAAAATGCCCCGCTTCTCCACAGTTGTAGCAAGTCCCCTTACTACCCTCTGACTTTCCCCGGGTTCCCTGATTCACCGATCGGCCCGGTCCCTTACTATTCTGAGGACGGTTATACGGCTTACTCCCTTGCCTCCCACGGTTCTGACTTTGATTCGGACCACCAGAACGACTTGGTCCCCCAGTACTAAAACCACCCTGCCGGTTCACCCTTTTGTTTCTCATATCCTCAACCTCTTGGCACTTTTCAACCAAGACCTGAAATTGCCGAATACCCAACGGCACAACCGCGTCCTGCAACTCGTACCTCAGCCCATCTTGGAAGCGACGGCACATATAATCCTCATCTATCCCATCCCTAAAGAAGCGGAAGAAACGGGATAGTGATTCAAACTTCTTGGCATATGCCTCAACATTCATGCCCGCTTGCCTCAGCCTCAGGAACTCTTCACCATACCTTTCCCTAGCTGTCTCAGGGAAGTATTTGGCCAAGAACCTCCTCTTGAAGTTCTCCCAATTCAATTCTTCATGGCCATTCACCATGATAATACGGGTGTTCCTCCACCAATACTCTGAACCCCCTAGCAACTGATAGGTAGCTAAGACTACCTTCTCTCCTTCTGGACAATGAATTGCCCCGAATATCCTCTCCACAGATTGGAGCCATAAATCAGCCGTTTCCGGACCTCCCTCCCCGTTAAACTTTGGAGGAGTTTGGTGGTTGAAATTTGAAAGAAGTCTAGATCCAGCCGCAAGTATTTCTCTTTCGCGCTTTTCCAGATCTCTCTGCGCCTTAGCATGGCTCTGAGCAGTCACAGCCGCTGCCATTGTATGCATGGCATAAGCCATCTGATTCACATCCACATTGTCCGCCATAGGTACAGTAGGTGCCCTTCTTGGAGGCATTCGATTCTGCACAATACCAATTCTGACTAGATTCCTTATCCAGACATTTCTGAGTCTCAACAGAAATCTCATACAACGGTTACTAGCACATAACCCGACACCGAACAACCACTAGAACTAACTCAACACTAGTTACGTCCTAACCGACTCTGGACTAACGACTCAAGTATACACTTTCCCTTTGAAGATTTAAAGCCGTGCTCTGATACCAAAATTGTAACACCCCGTTTTTCATAAGCCAAAAAGGGCATTATTTTTTTTTTTTTTCTTTTTCAACTAACACCCAGAGTGCGCATAAAATATTTTAAATGAACCGGCATTCAAATATACAAAAGAACTCATTACTAAAAGGTGCTTCGACAAGCAAAGTGTATTTCCTGAATAGTTACAATCCAAGTCTAAGTATTCGAATACTTACAACAAAACAAGTTAGAGACCCTATGCTAACCAAAAAGCACGGTGCACAAAACACACCGGCGCACAGTCTAACTATCCTAGGCTACAGCTCCAACCGCTCACTGGGGCCTGGAACAGCCACCGTCGTCACCACGACCTAACCCATCATCTGGGTGGGATGAGCCCGCAAATGAAAGAAAGGGTCACCACAAAATACAAGTATATATATACATATAACAAATTTCCACATACACAAGAGAAAGCTCTTAATCTCAAAAGTAGTTCCCACCAACGGGTATATATAATTAAATCACCAAGCCTAATGCAGACTTCTACAATGAGTGTGACACCAATCACTGGTTCGTCACATGCATGATTTTCCGGAAAATTAACCTCTCCTCGAAGAGTCGTGGGGTAGGCAAAGCCACACAGGAATATACGTACCCGCACTAAAAATGCCACACAAGGCAGGTGAAGTCACACAGACAAACACCAGGCGAAGTCACACAGACATACACCAACTCAATATAAATCCAGAGGGATTTGGCGAAGCCACACAGTCAAACGCCCGGTACGTAGGCAAAGTCACACAGACATACACCTAGGCACGCAACTATGAAATGCATGGCATATATTCTCTTCGGCATATACGGGATAGTCACACAAGACAAAATCCTCGCGTAGTCCTATCTGACGCACGCATTCATATATGCTCATGCAAACATTCACATAGCCTAAAGCCTATGCACAAGTCGTCACAACATGCATACATTTTCCTAATCATATGTAAGTTGCACTTTTAATTTATAACCACGATCTCATCAACGAGAATACATAAGTACAAACATGCCAAGCACACAGCAAATGCATAACAGCAATTTCAAGCATGTCGTAACCGTTTTAAAAGACGGAAATAAAGTGGAGCCCTTACCTCGTCAAGCACTCAACTATCACACGATCGCACAACACTTACTTGCTTCCTAAAACAAGCAAAGTATTCAATCAAAACCATATCCAATCAATCCTTAATGAATTGGACTCTAAAACCCCAACAACCAAAGGTTTTCTAAGGAAAAATCCTTCTTTCGGATACCATACCAAAAACTATCGTATTGATCAACCCCCATGAGTTATTTGTACTATTTTTAGGACCCAAAACAATTGCCAAAAGTCTTAAATAATTTGAAATGCAAAATGGCCGTTTTCTTGCGTTATAAGCTACGTACTTTCCGAGTACTCGAAAAACTCGTTTCCAATCCCAACCACTTCCATAAATTAATAAAAAGGGATTAGAAAGTTAAAAACCAAGTTTAGAAATCAGAATCCAAAATTTCAACTCTCAGAGCTCGCCCTGGCGAGTTGATGGCGAGTGAAGGCAGAGAGTACTGGTCTTACTCGCTCTGGAGCTCGCCCTGGCGAGTTGTCAAGACCTGTGACACTCGCCCTGGCGAGTAACCACTCGCCTGGCGAGTTTCAACTGTCATGACAGCAAAAGACAGCAACTCACACCACCTTTATCCACCCAAGCCTAGTTTGATTCTATTAGTTCCCAACATCTTTTCAAGGCATAAAAGCAAACCATTTTCATAAGCAAGCAACACATTTCCGAAAGCATGTTGGTTGCTTCGAGTGCAAGTTATTTGATTTTCATTTCCAAAATCAAAACCAAACCCAAGCACAAGTTTTATTACGGGCCTCAACCGTCCGGTAATCATTTTCAAACATGTTTTCAAAGTACAAAGCGACACCACATGTCACAAGAGTTTTAAACCATTTTGACCCCAAAACACTACCCAAAACACTTAGGAAATATTTTCATAAACTCCAAAATATTTTTCATCGGATTTTCTAAAACAAAACCATACAACGCATTTCCCTTTTGTCCAAAGGTTCAAAGACAACTTTTATTTTCAAAACCTTACAACATAACCTCATGAAATGGATCAATACTCTAAACTTTCAAAACCCTAACTTTTCTCATGAGATTCTCACAAACTCATGGAAAACAAAAACAACAAAGCCTACATATGCTTCTCTAGACCTCATGAACAACATTCATGAAACAAAAACTAGCAAGAACAACATTTCTCACCAAACCCTCTTAAGAACATAAACCCAAAAACTCTTAAACTCTACAAGTCTACCAACCTAAGAGATGAGAAGAGAGGGTTACCTTAAGAAAGTGATTCTCTACACTTTTCCTCAAAGCTTCCAAGCTTGAAATGGAGTGAAATGGTGAAGAATGGAAAATTTGTGAAGGTTAGGGTTAAGAAATGGAGTTCCACGTGAAAGAGAGAAAGAATGAGATGTTTGGTGATGTTTTTCTAAGTGACCAAGTGACCAAACCTCCTTACTATTACCTTAGCTCTTGATAGCTCATGACCATTGGATCAAAAACACATTGCCAAGACAAAACCCTAGCCATTGGATCAAACCAAACCAAATCCACTTGAGATTAAACTCAATACCTCATAGAAACACTCACACGTTCAGCTCTCGCGCGCCGCGACGAACGTAAATCACAAAAACGTAAGACCTACGGAAAGAACGTCTAACGTTTAACATTTCCAAAACTTATCGCCGAATCTTTTTCCGCGACTGTAATTTTTCTTCCATACCTCAGAAAATTAATCTCAGAATATATCTTAACTCGCGCAGATATATAAAACTTCCATCCGAAACCTCACTCAAAACAGACGCAATAAGATTTTACAACGACGGGTAAAATCCTACTCGTTTTTCCAAAAACAAGAATAATCCAAAACTTATTATTCTGAAACCACAAGTAACTTCTTATACAAGAAACAGGATCACAAGACCAAAGTCTGTACAATTACAGTGCACGAGCACTAAACAGGCTCAATTACAGCAAAAGCTAAGAATTACACGATGTTTCATCACACGAACACATCGAAACCCTAATATTCCTTAAACCAACTATACAAAGAAATCTTGGGTCTTACAACTATCAAAATCAATTATACAAATTTGTGTTCACTCCAATTTAGTTTTTGTTATTACAAAACCAAATAAACACTATTTTTTTTTAGAGTCAGGATCCGTTGACACCAAATAGTTTGACACCAAATCTTACATCTCTCAATAATGTCTTAACCGATATAAATTTCATAAAATTCACCGTTAGATTGAAAATTTATATCATATAGATCATTTACGTAAAGTTTCAGAAAAATCCAAAATCATTTTATATGTTATTGAGGTACATCAAAGTTAACGGTTTGCGTCATTTTTTAAATGTCGTTGATCTTTATATGTCTCAATAGCACATCAAATGATTTTAGATTTTTCTAAAACTTTACATAAATGATCTATATGATATAAACTTTCAATCTAACGGTGGAATTTATAAAATTTATATCGATTAAGACATTATTGAAAGGTGTAAGATTTGGTGTCAAACTATTTGGTGTCAACGGATCCTGACTTTTTTTTTTATGTTTTATTTTGCTACAAATAATCACCCTGAGGATTATTTTGCTCAATATTTTTGCATTACACAGAAATTTATCTCTAGAGTTGTATATTTTCGTGTCAGTTTGTTTTTCATTTTATCTTTTAAAAAATTTATCTTCTTCGATCTAAATTTGTTAAAAAAAGAGGGTGATTAGAAAAATTTTAATGAAGAGGAAGATACATATTCGAACCTTCTACTGTTCTGCATATTGCACAAATCTAATATGATAAATTTTAGAGACTAAAACAAAATGATAATGACCAAAAGTTAAAAAGAAAATATATATTTTCAAGTACTAATTAAATAAAATTACAAGGACTTAGTTTTTTTTAAAAAAATTTAAGCGAAGAAAAAAGAATATAATGAACACACTTATTTTTTTTATAAATGAACACACTTATTTGTTTTCTTAAAAAAAAGAAAATACATATTTTTTTGGGTTACCTTGATATTGGTAAAAAGTTTCCACCGTTGTTAACGATGACTAATCTCCATCGGTGAACTTGAGTGGCACACAATATGAGTTATCTCCTCCCAACCGAATCCATACGTATGAACCAAAAGTCGAACTCCTAACCACATGCTTAAGGAGATCAAGACTCTTACCACTTGAACAATTCATTATTGATAAAGAAAATACATATTTGTTAATTTTATTATTATTTTTATTCTTCCCTACGATTTTCACACACCTTGTGATTGTGATCACCGATGTTTTGAAGTATTTTCAAACAATGATCCACCATAGACCACATATGTATTCTCTCATCCTAGCAATTGTCTTATATATTCCATAGGAAACACTACAGTTCCTTAAAAATTTCTTGACTAACACGTGTTAGTAGTTAATACAGAACAATTAACAGTCAAAGAAGAAGCTCCTATTCCTTTGCAATTGCATGGTTCAAAATCCTCTTTTAAGTAGTTAACAAATAACAATTAACAATCAAAGAAGGAAAAGTCGTAAGAGAGATGCAAGTTTCTTTTATGGTTTACACATACATTGTAGATATGATTATGTATCAATGCATTATGTATCTCTCATCTTATCTGTTTTTATTCATGTCACATTGATATTAATTTTTAGCCTCCAACCCATCGAAGGTCAGTTCAATAACTCTCATCTCAATTTTTTGTTTATAATGTGGAATTTAGATTTTACTTGTGTTTTCTCCCTCATAGTTTTGAGTTTGTATAATTTTGTTCCAGATTTTTAATTTTGATTATATTCGATTTTCTAAATAAATCGGTGAAAGTATGAAAGTCGTGGAGGATGATAAAAGGTAATATTCGTAGAAATTTTACTATGTTCAATTCAATCTCTTTCGTTTTACATTTTTTTACTATGTGTATTCTATTGTGTATGCAAGTAGCCATATTATGATTGTGATATCATCATTTCTTTTTAAGTGTAGTTTTAAAGAGAAGTTATATTCAAATGGGGATGTATACATTGGTAAATTCAAGGGTGAACTTTTCCACGGCATTGGAAAGTACACATGGTCGGATGGAACAATATACAATGGTGATTGGGTTGATGGAAAAAGGACAGGAAAAGGACTGATGATATGGCCATCAGGAATAAAGTACGGCGGTGAATTTCTTACAAAATTGAATGAGGATGTTTATGTTGGTAAATTCAATAGTAAACTATTTCGTGACAACAGAAAGTACACATGGTCAAATAGAACAATATACGAGGGTGATTGGGTTGATGGAGCAATGACAGGGAAAGGAGTAATGATATGGCCATCAGGAACAAAGTACGAGGGTGAATTCTATGAGAATTGCCTTCACGGTCGCGGCACCTTAACAAGATCAACTAGTTGTGTTTACGCAGGTAGTTGGAGGATGGATGCTAACTGCGGAATTGGACAGGTAGTACATTTCGGTTCAGGTGTTTATGATGGTTTATGGAAAGAAGGAATTCCTGAAGGAAATGGAAAGATTACCTGGAGAAATGGAAGTATGTACGAAGGAAATTGGAAAAAAGGGAAAATAAATGGAAAAGGGATTATGATGTGGGCTAACGGCGATATATTTGATGGTTTTTGGTCAAATGGACTTAAACATGGATCTGGAGTTTATATATTTGCGAATGGAAGAGTTTATGTTGGAACATGGAATAAGGGCCTAAAGGATGGAAAAGGAAGATTTTATTATCCTTATGGTAGTAAACAATCATCTCTACTAGAGAAGTTGTGTGTTGTTCTTAGTTGTAAGATTTCGAAAACTCGAGTTAATCCTAGTCTCTCAGAAAAAGCACCAATTAGTGGTAGATCGAAAGATTTGCGTCATTTTTCTCACAAGATCTTTAATGAATGCCAATCTAAGGCATTTGTTATGGATTGGGTGGTTTATGAAAGGGAATATAAGGAAGGTGTTCTAATTATGGAGAAAACTATAAAGTATCCAGATAAACCACATAATAATAAGAACAAAGGGCAAAAGCTAGAAAAGAAGAGTTCATATATATGGACAATTTTGAATACTGTCAAAGTTAATCTAAAGTTTAATTTGTAGCTTAGACATTAGGTAAATTATTTGATCTTTCATGTATTCACAATAAGAACTTGAATTGAATTTATTTATTTTTATAGAAATCTTTATGTACCTTATTTGTTGAGATATGCAATGTGGATGTGTTTCTCTTAATATGAACTTCTTATCTATTCTAATTCTAGTACTAGTATTTAA
Organism: Trifolium repens; assembly: GCA_030408175.1. Lineage (NCBI taxonomy): Eukaryota > Viridiplantae > Streptophyta > Magnoliopsida > Fabales > Fabaceae > Trifolium > Trifolium repens. Next base: position 53,144,215 of record CP125842.1, on the reverse strand, counting down.
CGTGAAAATAACAAATACTTAATACTTAGAAAATTGAACAGGTTGTTATTTGGTTAAGCAGACCATTGGGTTTATTTTGCTTTTATATTTAGATTTCAGATAGTCATCATTGATGGGAATAGCCACAATAACACTATGAGACAACATCACCCTTCCTACAAAAGATAATTGGTTTGATTACCAAGTCAGAAGCTTAGAGTTAAACTTGTCAATTAATTAATACCGAAAGTTTTGTCTCTTTAGGGTTCGTTCGGATTAACTTATTTTTGAGTTTATGTAAAATAGTTTATACAAATAAATTATTGTGAATAAAATATAAAAGCAAGACATGAGAGATAGAGAGAATGAAAGTATATTCTTATTATGACTTTCAGGTGTGTAAAATACAATAGGATGATGGTCCTATTTATAGGACAAGAGTAGGAGACAACTCAATAATGGACATTCACTCAATAATCAATATTATTCATAACACTCCCCCTTGAATGTCCATTGAGGATATGCCTCGTTAAAACCTTACTAGAAAAAAACCTATTAGGAAAAAATCCTAGTGAAGGAAAAAGAGTACATCATCCTTTGTGTGTGAACTGCCTCATTAAAAACCTTACCAGGAAAACCCAGTGGGATAAAACCATGGTGAAGGGAAAAAGAGTGCAGAACATATTTGTGTCTCCCCCTCATAAAGACAATTATATATGAGGTGAAGAAAACCGAATAATCTTCTATATTAGTTTTTCAAAAGCTTTACTTGAAGTTGACTTCATAGAAAGATCTATCATATCTTCTTTATCGTACGCTTCTCCACATTTTCATTTTGTGCGACATTATCTTCATACTGAATTGTTGCAAGAGCCCTTTGACAGAAAATTCACAAATCTCTTGTATCTGATGAATCTCGTACTTGAACCAAATCACATTCTTGATTATCTCATGTAGTGCTAAACTTTCCTCGTCATTTTATTTCATAAGATTGTTATTGTAGTTAGTTTCACAGATCTTCATGAGTGACTGTATATACTCATGTAAACATATAGTTTGTATTATACAAATAACCTGCATATCTCAAAATAACAAAAAATATATATAATAACAAATAATACGTCAACAATGTATTTGTCTCCTTTTGAATTAAAATTTGGTACTTCAGGACCAATTCAAGTAAGTCATCATTTTCTTGAGACGTGTGATAACATTTGTTCACATCAAGTGACATTGATACACAAATTATATATTTTCATATAAAATGTGTTTAGAACCTTATTTCATATGAGTGTCTTGGTGCATAAAATCTCATTGAAATATTAAATTTGCAATTCAAAATAAACTTTGACCATCCAACATATTTCAAATTTTTCTTTAATCAATGAATTTCAAGAGCTCTTCAGGAGTTCTGATCAAGTTTATATTATCATCATAAAAAATTAATTATAACAAATTCATTTTCAATGATGGACAAATGTCATTCTCATATTTCTCATTTGGAAATATTCACTAAAATTATTATACAATATGCATTTTGATTGTATGTATATACAAAGAGACTTATTCATTTTCTTAAGTTATCTCTTTAATATTTTAATTGCATGCCTCATGCAAATTAATTCCTTTAAGGAGTTTCATATAATCCTCACTAACAACAAGTGAGTCATGTAAATATATTATAACACAATAAAGTGAGTCCTTTTGTGTTACTAAGAGTAAGAAAATATTTTAATTTCACTTCAGGTGAATATCTCTCATTTCACTTGAATACGAAGGCTCATATATGCTTATTGGATTTATACCTTCAGGGCATAGACTTCAAGTCCAAAAACCATTATGATTTGCAAATGAATTGCTTCTTTATATTTTGGCTAACCACACTCTTTAATTTGGGTTCAATGTTCTCGCACTTATAATATTTAATTAGCGCTACATCATTTGTCGACAATTTTTCAAGTTCTTGGTTCTTTGTTTGAATTTGTAGAGATATAATCGATTGAGATCTCTTCATTATCAGAAATTACAGGTACCTGAACCTCTTCGGGAGGTATAAACATTTTGCAATCTCTACACTTTTCATGATTATTTTTCTCACCAACAAGACCATCTTCCTTCTCTAAGTTTTATCTTTGGAACCAAGTTTTAGGCATGTTTTAGCCTATTAAAATTTCAATAGAAAAGGACATTTGCAGCATAGAGGAATTTAGAAACCTCTTTTAGGTCAGAGAATGCCTATTTTGAACTTCAAGTTCACATTGTTGTGTGCGAGTATTTGAATGCATTCTATACAAATATTTCAAAGCTGCTTATATTTATTTTTCTCTCCCCCTAATGCCGATAACTAATAACAAGATATGAAATATCTTATGGCAAAGACTCAAATTCATTTCATAATCTCAGTTTTCTGTATATAGTTCACATAAAAATTCTTCGATGAGAGATATTAAGTTCCTGACCATGAACAAATTGTAATAGGGAGAATTTTAATAATTCATTGGTTTGATGCACATAGATGTTACTACTAGCAAAGTAACATGTCCAAGTAAGGACATTTGTTCTCATAATAATTGTCCGGCTATAAATATAAAGCATTTAGCTAAATATCTTTCCGAGACCATTCTAAATATGAACATGCACAACTTGACATTCAAAATCATGTCACACACCAACTTGATCAAGGTTGGTGACATTTACTTGGTCATTTAGTCGATGCATCGATAAACTTATATCATATCCAATTGGCCAACAAAAATATTGGATTTATGCACATGTATCACATCAAATAATGGGAATTTCAAACCATTTATTTCGCCTTTTATTGGCTTTGAGAACAACAACTGATAATTCAATATATTGAAGAATGTTCTTACTTTTTGATTGCATCCTAAGACTCGGGATGGTCTAACCGGTCATGCCAATTATATTCGCTTTTTCAAATGTAGAACTGTCTTAGATAAAATGATACTTCAATATTTCAGATAATATTTTCTCGCAATTTGAATCCTTCAGGGATTTTTATATTTCCTCATTTTATCGTCCTACTTTGATACCAATAGTTGGGGAAAATAAGCGAGCCTTTAAATCACACTTGAATTCTCAATATTCTTCCCCTCAAGTGTGATTTCCAACACATCATCATAAACATTGTTTGGGATTCATAGATCTCTGCCGGAGAATCACCATACAATTTTATATACACTATCATGTCCTTCTGGGACAATTTAATCATACTTTGATAAAAGATCACAACTTAGATAAAATATTTGCTTCAGGAAACATCTCAAGTACATAAAATTCATCAACCAATTTACAATCAATAATGATTGTAGAATGACGCATGATAGTGTATCTAATGTTACAAAGATAACTTGATTGAAAAGATAAATAATTTATGTTCTATGTTCATTTTTACTATGAATCTTCTGGATTCTTAGTTAAAGTACATCACACTATGGCTCTTCTGGGCTCATAGTTTAAAACACAAATAAATTTCTAAGAGCACTTGAGGAATATAATGCATTTTTAATATTTACTTGAGTTCCTTTGGATAATAATATTTTAGCTCTTTCGGAGCCTTCAATATCATATTTTGTAATATAGTACTAACATTAATTTCTTCCAAAAGAGAAACATATTTCTTTTAGAATTCCCCTGCTATTCTTAATTTTATTTCTCGTTGTTTTATCAATTAAAATAAGACAATTATCACAAGATACAATAATACCATTAAGATGAATGATATACCGATAGTTTCGATTTATTTAATGGGTATAAAAAAATAGAAGACTAACAACTAAATGAGTGAATAAAAATAATAGAATGTATAAATACAAAATTGCATAAAAATATATTCGCAATCTAGGAATGAAGTTTATCTCAAGTTTGCTACTTCTGGAGCATATTCAAGGGCAAAAAATTCCTCTAATTTTCTTTGGTCCTACATCCCATATACTAAAATCAAATAAATCTTATGGACTTTGATCATGGTCCAAATATTTTGTTCTTCAAGAACTTAACCGTATATGGCTATCAACAACGGTAATGAAAAATTACAATTTTTCGATCCTTCTGGGATACTTGATATCAAACCTTTGGTTATTCAATACCTTTAGGGGTACTTGATATTAAATTATTAATTCTTCAAGAATTATACCACCAATATTCATAAACATTGATTATGAAAAATTATTCTTGAGCGATACTACAAAAATGATTTAATATTTTAAGTTCTTCAGGAACTATACAAATAATTTTTTTTACTAACAATATGGTTAAGGAAATCCATATCCTTTGAGCAATCCATCAGGGATGCGTTAATATTAAGACTTTAGTTCTTCAAAAACTATATCACAATGATTTTCATAATAACCGCAATGATCTTCATAATTTTTTTCAATAAAAATTCATTCTTTGAGCAATCCTTCAAGGATGTTATGAACTTTTGGTTCTTCGTATTTATCTTAGAAGATTTTCATAAAGATCAAAAGCAATTCACTTTTTGCAAAACTCTTCAGGGATGCTCTATTTTAAATTTATATTATAAATGATCTTCATGTGTTCAAGAGCAATGCATATTGTTGCACAATCCTTCAGGGATGTGCGATATTAACTTAATTTCTAGTTCTCCAAGAACTAGGTCCAAATGTTCAAAACAATTATATAATTCATTCTTTGAGAAGTCTTTTGCTTCAATATTAAGGTCATCTTCTATAGTTCTTCAGGAACTATATCACAATTGATCTTTATAAACAAAAATCAATATTTGAGCAATACTTCGAGGATGCTTTAATGTTTGAATTCTTCTAGAATTCATCAAAATTAAATATGATTAATACATGAAAATATGAATAAAATAAAGAACCGTGATAAATAATAAGATTGTTTATTAATTAATTTTGCATCAAATGCATAAAAAATTGTAGAATAATTTTGATGCATTTACGATCGGAAAATTAATTGCTAAATAGAGATTGGTCAAAGTTAGCAAGAATCAATTAAATTAATCGTTCATAATACTTATTCCTTAACTGGTCGTACAAAATAAAAAAAGGAATAAAAAGCATTCAATTGATTTTAATTGAATTAATTGGTCATAATAATTTCTTAATTGATTGGAGTAATGGATTTATAAAATAAAAGAAAGAAAGAAATGACCATTAAACTTTTACGTGAATATTGTATTAGTGTTAGCAATGAGCCAAAGTGAATGAAAATTGGTCAAAATTAACATATTGAGTTCTCTAATTTAGATGGCCTTATATTTTCTTAAAAATTCCATTTAATTGCCTTAATCATCATGCTTTTTGTAATAATTATATATTAATTTATGGTCAATTAAAAATTGGCGCATGGAAGACATATCACGTATAAGTTATAGAAACAATATATGATCATCATGAAAAGTAAATTGCAATAAAACTATAAATTGTCAAAACTCTAAAAATAAAATTGATAAGATTATCCTTCAGGGATACATGTATGTTGAATTCTTCTGGAATTCATAACAAATAAATTACATTCTTACGTAGCATCCTTATAATGTAATAATAGTCTTTTGTGCAATCCTTCAGGAATGCATGAGTATTGAATTCTTCTGGAATTACTAGATTAAATTTGTATGTTCTTCGGGAACTATATAATATAATAAAATAAACATATTTATGTTCTTTTGGATGATCGAAGTATCGATGTTTCACCATACATGTGTCGGTCACGAAGCATAAGATGCTTCACTATACTGTTGTCGGTTACAAAACTCGAACAATATCAAACATCCAAATACATAAAGACATGAATCTTCAGGATTCATATTTTAAAATTTTATCATGCTATGAATCTTCAGGATTCATTTTAAAATTTCACCACGATGCTTCTGGATCGTAGACTATGAATATTCATGATTCATATTTTAAAAATTTAACTATGGTGCTTCTGGACCATAAGTTGTAAATCATTATAAAAAATAAAGATCTGAATAATAAAAAAAAAACTAGAATTATAAAATTCATACATAAAAGTAAGGAGAAGGGGAAAACTTACAAATTCTAGAAAAAAATTGTTTAGGAGAGACTATCGTGCTGATAACGTATTGTGAATAAAATATAAAAGCAAGACATGAGAGATAGAGAGAATGAAAGTATATTCTTATTATGACTTTCAGGTGTGTAAAATACAATAGGATGATGGTCCTATTTATAGGACAAGAGTAGGAGACAACTCATTAATGGACATTCACTCAATAATCAATATTATTCATAACATAAATAATTTTTTGTGTATTATTTATCTTCTTTTACTAGTTGTTGTTTTAACGCAATTGTTTCTATTATAGCATTTAGCAAACCCTCCAAAATTCTTAATTATCTCTTTTATTATTTGCCAAAAAAAACTCTTGAGCTTGTCATAACTCATAAGCATTCGATAAATCAACTTTAATTGCAAAAAAACTATTCTTGTCCTTCATCTTATGCATTTTGTGAACCATTTTCTTTTCTATAACAATATTCTCATGAATATTTCTCTGTGACACAAAATCAGTTTGAAACAACATAGTCGTGTAATCTCAAATTTGAATTGACGAGGTCCTATTGAATTTGAAACATATACTAGAGAGATCAGAATATGGTGGTGATCAGAAAAATCCAAGCTATAACTTTGACATAGCCATCACAAAATTCTAGCCACCACTTCTCAATGCTCAAATCTCTATCTAGTCTTTCAAAAATATGTTGACCACCATAACCTAAATTCGAATGAGCAATTCTTGAATAGTTACAAGGATTTGGTCACCTCTTTTGATCACACACAGAAAATTTCATATCATATAATTATTTAATTATTATTATTTTCTTTACCTTTTCTTTTTTGTATATGTGACCAAAAAATGTGGCTAAATCTTTGTGACTATTTAAAAATTATTTGATTTGAATTCATTATTTCTTACTTCTCAACCCCAAAATTATTTGTATGATTTCATTATTTTAAATTTCAACTAAATTATTTAAATTGCATCAAAAATTAATTTTTTTATAATAGAAAAAAAATCATTTGAATATGAAAGTAAAATTTTAGCCCATTAATTAAATAATATATTTCAAAATCACTACTTGAAAAAAAAATTATAATAACATAAATTTTATTGATTTACTCTAATTAATAATGTGATTTTTTTGCTACAATAATATGATTTTTATTTTGACACAATGTGATTTATGTGCGAATAGCGTGAATTTTTGTTTCCTAAATTATCAATATAAATAGAAGGTTTAGAGAATCGCTAGAAGGATGGAAAAAAAAAACCGCAACTTGGTAATGGAGATCGAAAAAAACTTAGCAACGTGGTAAGCCATTTTACTCTGAAATTTTTTCTTTAGTTATGCTTTTTTGTTACCAACGTTAGTATTCTTTTTCAAATTAATCTGTCTTTAATATATGAACACACCACCTTGTGCTAAGTAATAAAACATAAACCCTACTTCAAACAAAATTTAGGTTCACGATTTTTTTTGGTTTAGAATTTTACTCGTGTTTGTATAATTTTGTTCAGTCTTTTTGATCTAATTTTGATTATGAGTTTAAAGGACACACCTTGTCGGGGTAAATTAATTTTACAGTGAACTGATAATAAGAATGATTTAACTTTTCATTTCATATCAAGAAAGCTGAGTTAAGTTGAGTGACGTGGAGGAAAATATGGTGTTTTTTTTCTTTCTTTCTTTCTCTTTGATTATATTCAGTTTCCAATGAGTGTATTCTATTATGTATGCATGCATGTAGCCATGTATTATGATTATAATTTCATTGTTTCTTGTAATGTGTAGTTTTAAAGAGAAGTCATTTTCAAATGGGGATGTCTTTATTGGTAAACTCAATGGCAAAGGAAAAATGACGGGGCGAGGAGTAATCATATGGCCATCAGGATCAAAGTACGAGGGTGAACTATTCTCTATGAACTGTTGGAAAGATGGAAGTATTTACACTGGAATTATGAAGTGGGCTAATGGTAATGCTTATGATGGTTGTTGGTCAAATGGACTTAAGCATGTATTTGGAGTTTATAGATCTGCCAGGTGATGTTTTTGATGGTTGTTGGTCAAAAGGACTTATGCATGGATTTGGAGTTTATAGATTTGCCAATGGTGATGTTTATGATGGTTGTTGGTCAAATGGATTTAGACATGGATATGGAGTTCTCAGATTTTCAAATGGTGGTGTTTACGATGGTTGTTGGTCAAAAGGACTTATGCATGGATTTGGAGTTTATAGATCTGTCAATGGTGATGTTTATGATGGTTGTTGGTCAAATGGACTTAGAGATGGATCTGGAGTTATTAGATTTTCAAATGGTGATGTTTATGATGGTTGTTGGTCAAAAGGACTTATGCATGGATTTGGAGTTTGTAATTTTGCCAGTGGTGATGTTTATGATGGTTGTTGGTCAAATGGACTTAGAGATGGATCTGGAGTTCTTAGATTTTCAAATGGTGATGTTTATGATGGTTGTTGGTCAAAACTCAAAAGGACTTATGCATGGATTTGGAGTTTGTAAATTTGCCAGTGGTGATGTTTATGATGGTTGTTGGTCAAATGGACTTAGACATGGATCAGGAGTTCTTAGATTTTCAAATGGTGATGTTTATGATGGTTGTTTTTCAAATGGACTTATGCATGGCAACGGAAAGTACACGTGGTCAAATGGAAGAATCTATGAGGGTGATTGGGTTGAAGGAAATATGACAGGGACCCACACTTGGTGTATATGGACATTTTTGAAGACCATCCTATCTATTTTCTGAAGCTTAATTTGCAACTTGGCATCAGGTAAATTATTTGATCTTTAATAATATTATGGAAAAACTGATATAGTATTCATGGTTACTAGTATTATCACCTTTCTTTCAACTGTTCTTAGTTATTTTATAATCATGGCCCTGTTTAGAAAATTATTTGACTAATAGATTAGATGGCTTCAAGTCTTTAAGAAAATAGCTGCAGGCGGTTCGATAAGTTTCATTAAGTTCGAGTTTATTAGTGTATTACTGCATACTTGCTGCTTGATTCCCAAGTCAAATTAATATTATAAATAACTTAGTATATAAGTTAAGTGTTTAATGTTGTAAATAGATAATTGTAAATACTGATAAACATTTTGGTATGGATAGAGAGTGTGTATAGCCATATCGGATACAACAGCAAAATTCAAGTATCCTTGCATCAAATGTACTGTGTTTATGGCATTTATTCTCTTGTTCTCAAGTGTTTTTGTTTTTCCTATGCAGATTGATGTGAAAGGGTGATCTCATTGGCATACTTAACACTACTGATGAACATAATGAGGGGAGGACCAGTTCGTACAGGAGAATCATGTGTCGACTTTTCACATCTAGTTTAAGTCTATTCCGCAGTTTCAATTTCTTGATTTCATTAGTCACTAGCACTAGTTCTCAAAACATCTCAGGAAGTGACAGACCTTATTCACATTTTGTCTAGTTGTGACTTCAAAACATTCATCATGATTGATTCCTATATTTGGATAAGTCTTATAACTTCAATTCCTTCTTTAATAGCATGATAACTTGTGATTTCTTGTAGATTGTTGGTGCCTAGTTGTGTGATTATTGATTTTTAATGCTTGCTGCCATATTCATTGTTACAATTTTTTCTTTGTGCATAGATTCTTGTTTTGTTAACTTAGGAAGCTATTACATGGTTATATTGTTGAACACTCAATGATTATCCACCTTCTGTGCAATTTATGTCAACATTAACATTCAAAAAGCTGATTGGTTTTGCTTTTTTCCGAGTTCTCGGGTCTCAAAACTGAGAATTTAGGCTTATTTAAGACGAACGGCTATATGTTAACAATCATCTTTGATAAAAAAGTTGTGTACCAGTCTTAGAAAAATAAGAATTAATCCTTGTCTCTCAGAAAAAGCACCAGTCAATGGTAGATCGAAAAGCTTGCGTCATTTATCTCACAGGCACTCTAATGAATGGGTTAGAGAAATGGAATATATGCAAGGAGTTCTAGTTATGAATAAAACGAAGACACAAAGTAGTGAGATGTTTTTGGAGTCAGTTCTTATATATTCATTTGTCACATCTCACCTTGTTGAGTATTAGTCGAGACTTAAAAACTTTCGTATTTTTTATGAGAACGAAAAAATAAAACTTTGTAATTTTTTAAAAATGAAAAACATATTTAATTCACATCTCTTTCTAACTCAATTTTTTCTCATAGTATGATAACTTGAGTTGAGATTCCCTCCAATTTTTTCCGACCCGTGATCAGCCCTACTCTGGTGTGTCATTGTTGCTTTTACTATGCTCGCTGTCATTCATGATTGAGTGGTTGGAATTCTTGTTTCAAATTTTCCTTTTGTGCATGATATCCTTGGATGCAATTTGTAACCAAAGCTTCTCAATTTGGCATTTTGGCTTAGAATTTGATGCAAGGACTAAGGCATTACTTACTTGATCCTATATTCTAATTCACTTATTAGGCCTTCTATTTTCAAATTTCCAAAATTTTGATCCCTCTCATAAAACTCAAGAGATGTGATATATTTTAAGGAAAATGTTAAACGGTGCACCAGAGGCACTAATTAAGCATATTAATATAAATTTTTTAAAATCCTATGAAATCCTAATCCAATACGAATCTAATTCAAAATCAATGTTGTCCAGCTACAAATCGTGGATTAGCATGTTTAACTGCAGAATATGAGACGGACTTGGACCAAGGTTTTGCTGGTCAAAAAAATGGAAGTTTGAAGTGATGATCAGCGATGAAGAAAATATGGATATATAAGGGTAAGCAGGTAAATATAACAGTCACCACTCACCGGAAATTAAAAGTATGAAAGTGATTTTGCTTTGCCACGGAAGCTCCAATTTGAGGCTTGGACATGACGTACTCGCGTTTGGAATAAGAATCACGATTCGGAGATTTAATTTTGCAGCTATTCAAACATCAAAGAAATTGCTTCAAATTCTTTTTGACTAAATGAGTACTACATGTCATTATATTTTGAAAATTTCTCTTCCGACCCCCATGTTTCTTTTATACCCCCCTTAAATCCAATTTTGGCCCTCAAAACGGTATACATTTGGCAACAATTACCACGATTTTTACGAACCGCAATTTAAAGATATTGCGGTTTATAGAAACCGTTCGGTAACGGTCGCGGTTTCTACGAACCGAACCAGTCTTATATGTATATGAAACTGAATCCACAGCTCATCACTTTCAAAACTTCATCATCACACTACAAAAAGAGCTCCACAATCCAAATCCGTTTTTCACCCATTTGGTAGCTTAAAATCAACATTGGAGGGTCTACTAACGCCTGGGAAACGCATTCAAGCTCAAACTAAAGGTAATGTTTGGTTTAATTTTTTGATTAAAGCTGACATATGGGTCTAGAGTTTCTAGGTTTTGCGACCCTAAGTCGCTCGGTTTTTAGAAACCGAAATAGGCTTCGGTTGTTAGAAACTGTGATTTCTTGGGACTTAGAAGTTTTTGCGCTGCTCATTGACTTTGGATATATGATGCTGCCTTGCACTAGTTACAATTTACATGTTAGATTAGAATTATTAAAGCAAGTAAACTAGTAGGAATATGTGTGCTATATGTCGCTAATTTTTTTATGCGTTTTTATAGTTTGCAGTTATGTCGGACGACGGCGAACCACATCGCCAAATTGTGTTGGGCATCAATGCACCAGGCATTGTTGAGTTTAAACCTTCGGGTTCAAAGCCTCATGTCATTGAGATCGACACATGAGCACATTTTCAGACTACAATGACAAGTGAAGACCGCGATGTATTAATTGAATGGGCTCGTCATATCGCCGTCAAGTTGAATTTTGGGATCATCATTGGGAAATATGATTTTGGTGCTGATAGACGGAAGCCGTATTTCATGTTGGTTTGCGAGCGAAGCGGAACCTATGTTTCAAAAGGCAATAAGTTGAAAACGGAAAAAACCGGGACGAGGAAATGTCAATGTCCCTTTCGACTTCGTGGTTACTTTCATCGAACTGATGAGAAGTGGCATATGACCGTTGTCGACGACACACATAACCACGAGTTGGACAAAGGACTTGAAGGACATTTGATTGTTGGTCGATTGAAGCGAAAAGAGAAGGAGACTATGGACGAATTGACTCGAAATTTGGTGGCGCCAAAAAATATACTTGCCACTTTGAAGGAGAGAGATGCAGAGAACAAGACCAACCAAAGACAAATTTACAATGCCCGTTATCGTTTGAAACTTTCTATGAGGGCTTCAATGACCGAAATGCAACACCTATTCAAGAAGTTAGCCGAAAAAAATTATTTTTTCAAGACGCGATCAGTTGATCAAGAAGGAACACCGGTGGTTCAGGATGTTTTCTTTGCACATCCTAGGTCTGTAAGTCTCTTTAGATTCCTTTCCTACCGTGTTGGCCATGGATTCAACATACAAAACCAACAAATACAAAATGCCATTGTTTGAGATTGTTGGTTTAACATCAACGGAAAGAACCTTCAACGTAGGGTTTGCTTGGCTTAGTAACGAAAGAGAAGACAACTTTGTATGGGCTCTCCAACAATGTTGTAGTCTCTTGAAGAGTGACGACAAGATGCCGAAAGTGATATTGACTGACAGAGATCAAGCGTTGATGAATGTTGTGCCTCGGGTATTTCCAACCTCGACTTCGATGGTATGTCGTTGGCTTGTGCAGAAGAATGTCTCTACTCGGATGAAAGAGTTGGTTAACATGAAAAGTGGAGAGGGGGTGAGAAAAGCTGAGGTGTGGAAAAACATAACGAATACTTTTAAGGATTTGTTGGACTCGCCTACCGATAAATGCTACATAGATTCTGTGTTGGAGTTTAGGAAACTATGTGCGAGGTGGCCAAAGTTTATCTAGTACGTTGAAGAAACAGTGTAGGATACCGACAAAGAGAAGGTGGTCCGTAATTGGGTGGATAAATTCATGCATATGGGCAATTATACCACGAACAGAGCTGAATCGACACATGGTGTGTTTAAGGCCTTGTTGAAAGACGGGAACGGCGATCTTGTGAAGGGTTGGGAAGTGATAGATAAAATGTTGTTGCTTCAGTTCACTGAGGTGCAAACCCAATTCCGTCAAAGTATGTTCGTTGCAGAGCATAGATACGAGGAGAATCCTCTTTATTCATTTTTGTTTTACAAGATTTCAAGGGCCGCAATGGATCATATCTACAACGAAGCGAAAAGGTAGAAGATGTTGGAATGGATAGCAAAAAATGTGGGTGTGTTATTAGAAGAACCTTCGGATTACCGTGTGCATGTCTCATTGCTAAGAAGATGAAAAACAAGCTTCCTATTCGACTTGATGAGATTTACAGTCATTGGAAGAAGCTATGTTTTGAGGAAGACGTTGTTGCTGGAGAAGTGGCTGACGATTATGCTTGCTTGGCAGAGTGGCACGCAATTCAGGTTCGTACACATTTAAATTTTGCGATTTTTTTTTTTTATGATTTCAATTTTGTGAATTTAATTTTTGATGATTTTAATTTTCGTGTTTATTGTGTAAGAACGGTTGAGAAGATCTGATTTGAGTGTGAAAAATGATATTAGAAATCAACTCCGTCTAATTGCGTTCCCGGAATCGACCAATTTGCAAGCGCCGGTGGAAGATGCGAAGTCAAAAGGTACAAAGAAGCAAAAACGAGTTCGTGGCACAACTAGAGAAAAATTCCGTTTTGAACATGTTGATAAACAAGTGGCCGATTCGCAAGCTTCTCAATCAAAGCCGTCAAGTTCACAAAAAAAACCGTCAAGTTCACAAGCAAAGCCTCCGGTGTCCGCAAAGGTTGTGGTTGGTAGTTTGGCTCCAATACCTATTTCGTATGCACCTCAAAATCCTCTCTTTGAGTATATGCCGAAGTTTATGCGTCCGTACATTGAAGATATTACGGACGTATCTGGTGACTGTTATTGTGGATACCGTGCTATAAGTGTGTTTCTAAATGATTGCGAAGAAGACTTTGAGCTTCTAAGGCTTCACATGAAGAGGGAGTTGAACTTGCACAGGAAAATGTATCTGAACCTGTTTGGTGGTCAAGAGCGGATGAAGTATATTGAAGATGCACTAGTGTCGCCTAAGAGAAAATCATCAAGGCACGGTGTTGCACTTAAAGAAAAGTAGTTTACATTTCCAGACATGAGTTTCGTTGTAGCTTCTCAGTGCGAAAAGGTTGTGGTTCAGTTGTCGAAGATTGATAGATGTGGAGCTTCAAAAACATGTTTCCTGTTACGTGGCACAATTCCCACAACACTTACTTCCAAGATAATTTGCATTGACGCAATTCCGTATCACTTTCTCTTGGTCACATTGAAGGAAGGATGCCCGATACCTCTAACGGCTCCTGGATGGAAGAAAGTGTGTACCCCAGAAGCTGCAAACAATGGCTCCTGGATGGAAGAAAGTGTGTACCCCAGAAGCTGCTGCATGGGAGTCACTTTTTGTGGATATACAACAATGTTTTAAAGAGCTCTTGGAAGTTGATAGAAGCGAAAACTTGTTGGTGAAGCCACATGGTGTAGGAAGCTCTTCAGAGGAACCAATCGAGTGCTAGGTTATTTTATAATGTAATTGACTTAGGTGATTTGGTTATTTTGGTATTTTGTTGGCAGTCGCGTCATTTTTTGGTTATGCGTTGTAACGATACAAATTTATGATATTTTGGTTATGCGTTGTGAACATTAAGTCCATAACCATAATTACATCAAAATAACGCATAACCAAAATATCGCAAATTTGAATCGTTACAACGAATAACCAAAAAATGATGCGACTGCCAACAAAATACCAAAATAACCAAATCACTTAAGTCAATTACATAATAAAATAACCTAGCAATCGATTGGTTTCTCTGAAGAGCTTCCTACACCATGTGGCTTCACCAACAAGTTTTTGCTTCTGTCAACTTCCAAGAGCTCTTTAAAATGTTGTTGTCTATCCACAAAAAGTGACTCTCATGCAGCAGCTTCTGGGGTACACACTTTCTTCCATCCGGGAGCCGTTGGAGGTATCGGGCTTCCTTCCTTCAATGTGACCAAGAGAAAGTGATCCGGAATTGCGCCAATGCAAATTATCTTGGAAGTAAGTGTTGTAGGAATTGTGTCACGCAACGGAAAACATGTTTTTGAAGCTCCACATCTATCAATCTTCAACAACTGAACCACAACCTTTTCCCACTGAGAAGCAACAACGAAACCCATGTCTGAAAACGTAAACCACTTTTCTTTAAGTGCAATACCGTGCCTTAATGATTTTCTCTTAGGCGACACTAGTGCATCTTCAATATACTTCATCCGCTCTTGACCACCAAACAGGTTCAGATACATTTCCATGTGCAAGTTCAACTCCCTCTTCATGTGAAGCCTTAAAAGCTCAAAGTCTTCTTCACAATAATTTAGAAACAAACTTATAGCACGGTATCCACAATAACCGTCACCGGATACGTTCGTAATATCTTCAATGTACGGACGCATAAACTTCGGCATATGCTCAAAGAGAGGATTTTGAGGTGCATAAGAAATAGGTATTCGAGCCAAACTGCCAACCACAACCTTTGCGGACACCGGAGGCTTTTCTTGTGAACTGGACGGTTTTTTTTATGAACTTGACGGCTTTGATTGAGAAGCTTGCGAATGGGCCACTTGTTTATCAACATGTTCAAAACGAGATTTTTCTCTAGTTGTGCCACGAACCCGTTTTTTCTTCTTTGCACCTTTTGACTTCGCATCTTCCACCGACACTTGCAAATTGGTCGTTTCCGAGAACGCAATTAGACGGAGTTGATTTCTAATATCATTTTTCACACTCACATCAGATCTTCTCAACCGTTCCTACACAATAAACACGAAAATTAAAATCATCAAAAATTAAATTCACAAAATTGAAATCATAAAAAAATAATTTCGCAAAATTTAAATGTGTACGAACCTGAATTGCGTGTCACTCTGCCAAGCAAGCATAATCGTCAGCCACTTCTCCAGCAACAACGTCTTCCTCAAAACATAGCTTCTTCCAATGACTGTAAATCTCATCAAGTCGAATAAGAAGCTTGTTTTTCATCTTCTTAGCAATGAGACATGTACACGGTAACCCAAAGGTTCTTCTAATAACACACCCACAGTTTTTGCTATCCATTCCAACATCTTCTACCCTTTTCGCTTCGTTGTAGATATGATCTATTGCGGCCCTTGAAATCTTGTAAAACAAAAATGAATAAAGAGGATTCTCCTCGTATCTATGCTCCGCAACGGACATACTTTGACTGAATTGGGTTTGCACCTCAGTGAACTGAAGCAGCAACATTTTATCTATCACTTCATAACCCTTCACAAGATCGCTGTTCCCGTCCTTCAACAAGGCCTTAAACACACCATGTGTCGATTCAGCTCTGTTCGTAGTATAATTGCCCATATGCATGAATTTGTCCACCCAATTACGGACCACCTTCTCTTTGTCGGTATCCAACACCGTTTCTTCAACGTACTGGATAAACTTTGGCCACCTCGCACATAGTTTCCTAAACTCCATCACAGAATCTATGTATCATTTATCGGTAGGCGAGTCCAACAAATCCTTAAAAGCATTCATTATGTTTTTCCACACCTCAGCTTGTCTTACCCCCTCTCCACTTTTCACGTTAACCAACTCCTTCATCCGAGTAGAGACATTCTTCTGCACATGCCAACGACATACCATTGAAGTCGAGGTTGGAAATACCTGAGGCACAACATTCATCAACGCTTGATCTCTGTCAGTCAATATCACTTTCGGCATCTTGTCGTCACTCTTCAAGAGACTACGACATTGTTGGAGAGCCCATACAAAGTTGTCTTCTATTTCGTTACTAAGCCAAGCAAACCCTACGTTGAAGGTTCTTCCCGTTGATGTTAAACCAACAATCTCAAACAATGGCATTTTGTATTTGTTGGTTTTGTACGTTGAATCCATGGTCAACACGGTAGGAAAGGAATTGAAGAGACTTACAGATCTAGGATGTGCAAAGAAAACATCCTGAACCACCGGTGTTCCTTCTTGATCAACTGATCGCGTCTTGAAAAAATAATTTTTTTTGGCTAACTTCTTGAATAGGTGTTGCATTTCGGTCATTGAAGCCCTCATAGATAGTTTCAAACGATAACGGGCATTGTAAATTTGTCTTTGGTTGGTCTTGTTCTTTGCATCTCTCTCCTTCAAAGTGACAAGTATATTTTTTGGCGCCACCAAATTCCGAGTCAATTCGTCCATAGTCTCCTTCTCTTTTCGCTTCAATCGACCAACAATCAAATGTCCTTCAAGTCCTTTGTCCAACTCGTGGTTATGTGTGCCGTCGACAACGGTCATATGCCACTTCCCATCGGTTCGATGAAAGTAACCACGAAGTCGAAAGGGACATTGACATTTCCTCGTCCCGGTTTTTTCCTTTTTCAACTTCTTGCCTTTTAAAACGTAGGTTCCGCTTCGCTCGCAAACCAACGTGAAATACGGCTTCCGTCTATCAGCACCAAAATCAGATTTCCCAATGATGATCCCAAAATTCAACCTGACGACGATATTACAAGCCCATTCAATTAATACATCGCGATCTTCACTTGTCATTGTAGTCTGAAAATGTGCTCCCGTGTCGATCTTAATGACAGGAGGCTTTGAACCCGAAGATTTAAACTCAACAATGCCTGGTGCATTGATGCCCAACACAATTTGGAGATGTGGTTCGCCTTCGTCCGACATAACTGCAAATTATTAAAACGCATAAAAAAAAAATTAGCGACATATAGCACACATATTCCTACTAGTTTACTTGCTTTAATAATTCTAATCTAACATGTAAATTGTAACTAAGGCAAGGCAAGACATAAAAAAAAATTAGGCAGCATATATCCAAAGTCAGTGAGCAGTGCAAAAAAATTCTAAGTCCCAGGAAATCGCGGTTTCTAACAACCGAAGCCTATTTCGGTTTCTAAAAACCGAGCGACTCAGGGTCGCAAAACCTAGAAATATAGACTCATATGACAGCTTTAATAAAAAAATTAAACCGAACATTACCT
The DNA here is from genome assembly GCA_030408175.1 of Trifolium repens. Classification (NCBI taxonomy): domain Eukaryota; kingdom Viridiplantae; phylum Streptophyta; class Magnoliopsida; order Fabales; family Fabaceae; genus Trifolium; species Trifolium repens. The sequence continues at coordinate 53,126,130 of CP125842.1, read as the reverse complement.
TTAGTTTGAGCTTCAATCCGTTTCTCAGGCGTTAGTAGACCCTCTAATGTTGATTTTAAGCTACCAAATGGGTGAAAAACGGATTTGGATCGTGGAGCTCTTTTTGTAGTGTGATGATGAAGTTTTGAAAGTGATGAGTTGTGGTTTCAGTTTCATATACATATAAGACGGGTTCGGTTCGTTGAAACCGCGACCATTACCGAACGGTTTCTATAAACCGCGATATCTTTAAATTGCGGTTCGTAAAAACTGTGGTAATTGTTGCCAAATGTATACCGTTTTGACTTTTGAGGGCCAAAATTAGATTTAAGGAGGGTTTAAAAGAAACATGGGAGGTCGGAAGAGAAATTTTCTTATATTTTTGCGTATCAGCTAGTTCGGTCCATTTGACATGTATGTTTATGCATAGCAGATAAAACGAGATTGACTAATCCATAATGCCAACCTCTCCTCATAAACACAACACAATTACATTGATACGCCGGACCATTCAAATGAGCAATTCTTGAGGAGTCACAAGATTTTGGCCACCTCTTTTTTTTTATGCAAAAGAAAATTAAAAAGGAAGGAAAAGAAAAAGAGACAAATTACAATCTAAGAAAGGCAATTCCTATGGAATCTGCAAGGAGAGAAGCTGAAAGAGAAGCTGGACATTGGTTCCAAAAGGTCGAGTTACCATCCAAACTTGCTCCGTACTTTGCTAACCTCTTTTAATTACACACACAAAAACTTCACATCATATAATTATTTAGAAGATATATATTATTTAATTATTATTTTTTCTTCACTTTTTCATTTTTGTATGTGACCAAAAGATTCGACCAATGGTCTGTTTAGATTGATTTATTTTTGTGCTTATGTGAAAAAGTTTATGCAAATAAATAAGTTTTTTGTATTATTATAAGTTTTTTAACGTAATTTATGATAAAACAATATATAAAGATACTTTTTTGTCAGTGACAATATATAAGTTAACATAAAAGTTTATTTATTTATATAAGCTATTTTTATAAGCTAAAAAATAAGCTAAGGCTAATTCAAAGGGAAAAAAATGTTAGATGTGTGATTTAATTATTTTTAACTAAATTATTTAAATTACATCAAAAAAATTAAATTATTTAAATATAAAAGTAAGATTTTAGTCCATTAAACAATATGCCATAATTATTTTGTAAGTACTCTTTGAGCTCTAAGATCTTTCATACCTTGGGATCACCATCCCCTCACCCTAAATTTCAATCAACAACAAAAAAAGGTACACTAGTCTACTTGAACAAAAAAAAACAAATATTTTATAACAAAATAAATTTTATTGATTTACTCTAACTAATAATGTATTTTTTTTCTACAATAACGTGATTTGTTTTTTACACAATAATATGATATATGTGCGAATAAAGCGTGAATTTTAGTTTTCTAAATTATTATTATCAATTTCCGTGCCCGTTTGTGTGATCGATATTCTTTTTTTTTATCGATATTCTCTATTGTGCAAATATAAATACCTACTTTTATGTGGAAATTGTGCTTAGTTATTAAGAAGAAAAAAAAATTTATTTACTAAAGAAAACTGAAAATCTATTTTTATGTGGAAGTTATTTTTTAAGGGTAAAATAGGAATAATGAAAAAGTCATCGTAAAAATTTGTATCTTTTTATATATAGTACTCCCTCTAGTCTTGTATATAAGAAAATTTTCAAAAAAACTCTTCCTTTAAGAAAGTAGTTAAAATACATTAACCGAGGAGAAAAAACACATTATATCTTTTTGGAAAATGTAAAATATTGCATTTATTGGTTGAAATTGGAATAATGTCATAAAACTTAATAATTGAAGTAGACTTTTGCTTATATTTAAGACTTTAAATTTTTTTGTTTTGTTTCTTATATATTATTTATATAAATACAAAAATATTTATTATACAAAATATATTTGTTTTTTTTTACGAAGACAAATTATAGTGTATATTTTTGTTGTTGCTAACTATATCGATTAACATTGGTGTTTAACAAAAAATTTGTATTATGACATACTTAATAGACTTTGTCGTAATCATATTTGTTATTTTATTCGCTTTTAATTCTTGAGCTAATCATTTTATTAGTTTTTTCTTAATGTTGTAGAAATTATAAAAATTTAAAAGTGAAATAGGCTTTAAGGCATGTTTAATTAGCTATATATTTAAAAAGACTATATAGAGGATTTTATGTAACACAGACTCATAAACAGGCTACAAGGTCAGGCCAGGCCAGGCCAGGCTTTTAGCAGGCCCAGGCCAGGCCAAAAAAATTGCATTTGATAGGCCATATGGCTTAAAAAAAATTTGTAGGTCAGGCTCAGGTCTGTCAAAGCCTGGCCTGGCCTCAACCCTAACGGAGGGAGTAATGGATAAATAAATAGAAGGTCTAGAGAATCGCTACAAGGATAGAAAGAAAAACCTAGCAACGTGGTAATGGACATCGAAAAAAACCTAGCAATGTGGTAAGCCATTCTACTCTGAATTTATTTTCTTTAGTTATGCTTTTGTGTTACCAATGTTAGTATTCTTTTTCAAATTAATATGCGTTTTTTGTCTTTAACATATGAACACACCACCATGTGCTAAGTAATGAAATATATAAACCCTACTCCAAACAAAATTTAGGTTCGCAATTTTTTATCTAATTTGATTATACTCAATTTCCAAATAAATCAGTGAAAGTAAGCAATTCATTATCCTCTTTTGTTTTGACTAATGAATGTATCTATTATGTATGTATGCATGCATGTAGCCATGTATTATGATTATGATTATGATTATGATTTCATTGTTGCTTGTAATATGTAGTTTTAAAGAGGAGAAACTTTCAAATGGGGAAGATATTGGTAATTTTGATGGCAAAGGAAAATACACATGGTCACCTGAAATAATGTATGAGGGTGATTGTATTGATGGAAAAATGATGCGGCAAGGAGTAATCATATGGTCACAAGGATCAAAGTACAAGGGTGAATTCTCTATGAACTGTTGTCATGGTAACGGCACAAGAAATTGGGAAGATGGAACTATTTACATTGGAAATTGGAAAAAAAATAAAATGGATGGGAGCGGAATTATGAAGTGGGCTAATGGTGATGCTTATGATGGTTGTTGGTCAAATGGAGTTAAGCATGGATTGGGAGTTTATAGATTTGCCAATGGTGATGTTTATGATGGTTGTTGGTCAAATGGACTTAGACATGGCAATGGAAAGTACATGTGGTCAAATGGAAATATCTATGAGGGGGATTGGACAAAAAATAAAATGGACAGGAGAGGAAATATGAAGTGGGCTAACGGTGATGCTTATGATGGTTGTTGGTCAAATGGTCTTAGACATGGCAATGGAAAGTACATGTGGTCAAATGGAAATATATATGAGGGGGATTGGACAAAAAATAAAATGGACGGGAGAGGAAATATGAAGTGGGCTAACCGTGATGCTTATGATGGTTGTTGGTCAAATGGACTTAGACATGGCAATGGAAAGTACATGTGGTCAAATGGAAATATCTATGAGGGGGATTGGACAAAAAATAAAATGGACGGGAAAGGAAATATGAAGTGGGCTAACGGTGATGCTTATGATGGTTGTTGGTCAAATGGTCTTAGACATGGCAATGGAAAGTGCATGTGGTCAAATGGAAATATCTATGAGGGGGATTGGACAAAAAATAAAATGGACGGGAGAGGAAATATGAAGTGGGCTAACGGTGATGCATACGATGGTTGTTGGTCAAATGATCTTAGACATGGCAATGGAAAGTACATGTGGTCAAATGGAAATATATATGAGGGGGATTGGACAAAAAATAAAATGGACGGGAGAAGAAATATGAAGTGGGCTAACAGTGATGCTTATGATGGTTGTTGGTCAAATGGACTTAGGCATGGATCGGGAGTTTATAGATTTGGCAACGGTGATGTTTATGATGGTTGTTGGTCAAATGGAGCTATGCATGGATTGGGAGTTTATAGATTTGCCAATGGTGATGTTTATGATGGTTGTTGGTCAAATGGACTTAGGCATGGATCAGGAGTTTATAGATTTGCTAGTGGTGATGTTTATGATGGTTGTTGGTCAAATGGACTTAGACATGGCAACGGAAAGTACATGTGGTCAAATGGAAGAATCTATGAGGGGGATTGGGTTGATGGAAAAATGGCAGGGAAAGGACAGATCATTTCGTCATCGGGAAATAAATATGAAGGTGAATTCTTTGAGAATTGTTGTCATGGTAACGGGACCCAAACATGGACTGATGGAAGTATCTACTTTGGAAATTGGACAAAAAATAAAATGGACGGGAGAGGAATTATAAAGTGGCCTAACGGTGATGCTTATGATGGTTGTTGGTCAAATGGACTTGAGCATGGAATTGGAGTTCATAGATTTGCCAATGGAAGAATTTATGTTGGGACATGGAGTAAAGGCCTACCGGATGGAAAAGGAACATTATACTCTCCTTATGGTAGTAAACAACCATCTCAACTAATTAAGTGGTGTACTATTATTAGAAATTCAAGATTCAATCGTAGTCCCTCAGAAAAAGTCAGTGGTAGATCGAAAAGTTCGCGTCATTCATCTCACAAGATATCGCCACTGGATGCAAATTGTCGTGATTCCTCATCCACATTATTGCAGACTGCTGATGAAGGTCGATCTGATGCATCTAGTATGAGTTATAAGGTTGTGGAAAGGGAATATGCGCAAGGAGTTCTAATCAGGGAGACAACTCTGCTGTATTTAGAAGTAACACATGATAAGAGCAAAAGACAAGATGAATTTAGTGTGAAGCGAGTGAAAAAGAATTCGTGTATATGGACATTTTTGAAGACCATCAAATCTATTTTCTGAAGCTTAATTTGCAACTTGGCATCAGGTAAATTATTTGACCTTTAATAATATTATGGAAAAACTGATATAGTATTCATGGTTACTAGTATTGTCACCTTTCTTTCAACTGTTCTTAGTTATTTAATCATCATGGCCCTGTTTAGAAAATTATTTGACTAATAGATTAGATGGCTTCGAGTCTTTAAGAAAATAGTTGCTTCCGTTTCGATAAGTTTCATTAAGTTCGAGTTTATTAGTGTATTATTGCGTACTTGCTGCTTGATTCCCAACTGAAATTAATATTATAAATAACTTAGTATATAAGTTAAGTGTTTAATGTTGCAAATGGATAATTGTAAATACTGATAAATATTTTGGTATGGATAGTGTGTGTATAGCCATATCGGATACGACAGCAAAATTCAAGTATCCTTGCATCAAATGTACTGTGTTTATGGCATTTATTCTCATGTTCTCAAATGTTTTTTACTTTTCCTGTGCAGATTGATGTGAAAGGGTGACCTCATTGGCATACTTAACACTACTGATGAACATGATGAGGGGAGGACCAGTTCATACAGGAGAATCATGTGTTGATTTTTCACATCAAGTTTAAGTCTATTCTGCAGTTTCAATTTCTGGATTTTATTATTCACTAGCAATAGTTCTCAAAACATCTTAACTTGTCACTGTTTATTTTAGTTTTCGTATTATAGTGGTAGTTATTAAAAACATCTCAGCTTGTTGGGTGTTAGAAGTGACAGACCTTATTCACATTTTGTCTAGTTGAGACTTCAAAGCATTCATCATGATTCCTATATTTGGATAAGTCTTATAACTTCAATTCCTTCTTTAATAGCATGATAACTTGTGATTTCTTGTAGTTAGTTGGTGCCTAGTTGTGTGATTATTGATTTTTAATGCTTGCTGCCATATTCATTGTTGATTGGTATTCTTGGTATTTATTGATTTTTTCTTTGTGCATAGATTCTTGTTTTGTTAACTTAGGGATCTGAATGCAATTTGTAGCTTCATTACATGGTTATATCGTGATCATTATCCATCTTTTGTACAATTTATGGCAACATTAACATTCAAAAAGCTGATTGGTTTTGCTTTTTTCCGAGTTCTCGGGTCTCATAAAACTGAGAATTTAGTCTAATTTAAGACAAACGGCTAAGTTACAAAACATCAACATTATGAAATCACAAGGCTTATATATCAAATAAACAATACCTTCCTCCCTGAACTACAGTGTGGCACGGCATATTTCCTCGGTAGTGGTTGTGAATGAAAGCTGGGAGGAGTGTTCCTCTTAAATTGTGTCATATGCTTCCGCCATGATTAATGCTACAACTGATGTCCAACCTGTAAATGGATGTGCCCCTTTTCCGTCCCCCTTAACCTGATCGTACTGCTCCCACAAAAATCCAGTCTGATGGTAATTGCGAACCATATTTCTGCAGTATCAGGGGAATACATTGTTTTAAAAACCAACCAATAGCTTTAAACGTGACTTCAGTACCAAACAACCTCAAATAATACCTAATTAAATTGCTCCTCAATTCTTTGTAGACGGCTTTGGCTTTGTCCTGATATGGTCCATTCTCTGCAAGATTCAACTGACACATTAGTTTCAAGAAGCAATGAATAAAAATTGAATATATGCAGATATATATACCTTCTGAATAATGATGGAGTGCTGAAAGAACTCTGTAATTCATGTTTATCCAAATTGTACCTCTCCAATATGGAGCATCATGTTCTGTGTTATACTTCATGTACAAGGAACTGGGGAATAAACAATGCCATTTTTGGTTCACTTTAATCAAATAATCTACATACGCTGAATAAGGTCACTCAAATTTAATCCATTAAAAATGCATCAGAGTGTTGGTGAGACCTTGTTTTGGCAAGAGAACGTAGTCCATAGTCAGTCCATAATAGGCTGCTATTTGAAATGAGTTCAAGCTGCTTTTCCAGGATCCATGATCCCTGAATGAGATAGTAAGATTAAAAAATGCATATTTTTGTTTTTCCTTTAAAATGGTATTGTGGCAATAGTGGATTAGTTGAGTGACATGTACAAAAAATCCTTTAATGTGAGATGATTGTGTATGTAGTAGTATTACTTACGATTAAGATATTAACCAAACAAGGACTAATTTCTTTATTCTTACTTCTTAGCATAAAAAATCATGAATTAAGTGCATTACTTACAGATGGAATGATTCTCCCCATGAATGGGAAGAAACTAACATAACCAATATGAGGAACCAATCTCAATACAGGCCTCTCCAAAACTTCTCGCACAAGCTGGCGAGTTGCATGATTGTGTCCTGCTTTTAATTCTTTCCATTCAAGTCGAACCTAGCTTGGTTAAGCATGTAAAGAAAAAAAAATCTCAATATCAGTCACAAACAGGGAACCCGTGAATTGTTAATCTTGCAACAGTAAACATAAATAATTGGACAACATACCTTTTCCGTATGATTTCCAAAATCAAAGTAAGCACCATACGTGTCATCAAAATGCATCTGAATGACAAAAAACAAAATTGGGGATGAACATAACTTCAGTAACAAGTAATAGACTCTAGTGTTACCATGCAAACATTTGATGAAAGTCAACTGCATTGCTTTCAATATTCTTTTGTCAATAACACAATTAAAAACTGAAGAAAAACCAGATTATTTACCCTCAATTATCCATAAAGTATAAATACACATTCTTTCTTAGACCAATGGAAATTTAAATAATCAAGAGGAAAATGCAACGTGTTCATATTGAAGGGTCCCATCACCCATGTATCTACATTCACAGCGTTCTTAAGAAGTTCACATTCCTCAACAATTTGATCATAATCAGCTGGAAGAAGGTCTAGATTGAAAAACCTAAGGCATCACTCAGATGAGACACATTTTCGCTATCTCGATTATAAGAAAAAAGATCAGGCAAAACCTTTTTTTTCAAATTGGAAAACTTGATCATCTAAGGAAAACTAATAAAAGGTCTTGTAAATAAGGAAATGAAAAAGAAAAAGAAATTCTCCGGAAAATAACAATCTGTTATTCCTAGTTCTAATTTTCTCTTCTCTTGCTTTTTCATTTTATTTTTGTTTTATTTTCCTCTCTTCTCTTTATTCTCTTCATCTCCTGTTTCAGTGTAGTATCACCAACAGTAGAGATGCATGATGAAATATCAAAGTGTGCAACATCTTTGAAGAAAGAAAGAAAGACGAAAGCACAGGTAAATACCTCGTTCAATAATTCTAGATCTGATAGCAATTCCACAGTCGAAACATAATTCTGCATCATTCCAGTCAAATGTCAATTAAATTAGTTTAATGTTTCTTCTGCCTACATTTATTTTTTAAATTGTACCTTTCCAGGTTTGGTTTCCTTATTCAACAACTCTTCAATAGAATGCATACATTCTGCTGCAAGTAACACCCAACATCTAAGATCCAGATGTCGTTCATCTGCACTTGGGTGAGAAGCACGTGGATAATCATCAAATCCAGAGGACAGCGTCTGGAAGTGGCAGACATAATGTTAGTTAGAAGCATATGTCTTCATTCAGGATAACGAAAGCTTTGTCATAAACGACCAGCATAATTACTGATCCCTGTGTATACTGTGATCTCAAAGAAACAGCATAACTGCAAGAGAGAGTATGTGTTCAGATTCATCCAAGGCCTGTGTCAATGACATTCTGCTTTCTAGCAACGACAGACAAAGCAGGCTTAATCTTTCTGGAAAAATAAGACCTATTGTATAAAGTAGGTTCTATCTTGGTGTATAGCATTCTATATAGATCTCATCAGCGATTTTCTTAGCATTAGCTTCCGTTTTTAAGCATGCTAAATTGCTAATAGAAATTATATAGTATAAGGTCAGATACTCAGATAGTATTGTCCTATTATTAGAATTCTTTCCATTTTATGAATGTGTATCAGAACCTGGGGATTTAATTCAAGTATTGTCCTATTGTCCCGTCCACGCCAATAGTAGCTGCTCATCTGTTCCCCTATGTTAAAAAGAGATAATAAATATAAAAGGTCGGAAAGAAAAAATCTATTTCCTACACTCCAGCATCCCACATTGAAGTATATAACATATACCTGATTGAGTATTATTTAGCCATTGAAACCAAGCTTCTAATCGACCAAAGGCACGCTCCATAAAAAGAGAAATCTCGCTTCTATCTATCTCATTAAACTCATTATTCTTCAAGGCATTGATTATACCTATAAAAGCACATATTTAGTTAATTAGGCTAGAAGATAGATTAACTATCTTTTAGTGGGGTGCGTGGAATTTACAGAAATAGAAAGATCAAAGTTATACGTTCCATAATGATGTCGCTGTAATCCGAGTGGTGCATTACTGCTATATGCTTTATCTTATCATATAAATCTTCCTTCATTCATTCTTCAGGATATATTTAGTAATTTTATGCATCAACTGATTTCTAAAAAACAATGCAAGTAATGAAAATAGCATAAAATCTAAATGATTGCTTCCCAGCACCCCTGATACATTAAGATATATTCAGTACCGCCAAACTAATGTTAGCCATGCTTCATTTCTAGAGTGATATTTCTAAATATATGCACTTCATATAAATTGTCAAACTGTTTCCATAGATGTATAGCTTTATGATTGTTCAACTCTGTTTGGCTTGATTGAACTTGCTAACAAGATCATATTTGTTGCCGTCTTTTAGAAATAATGATTCTCATATGCCATAACTAGGGGAAAAGGATAACAAAAAAGGGGAAAATAGAAAAGGAACAATAATATATATGATATACCACTTAATGCTAAAAACAGAGTTGGAGGATTTCCATTTGTTGGATGTTGAGCAACATATTCCTCTGGGATCCTACTGCAAATACAGAACAATCTATGTCACAAGGAAAGCTAAAAAGATTGCTGCAATCATTTGGAAAGAAAAAATGTTTAATACTATACCTTAGTGCTTCAGCCCCCAGAATTTGTTCTCGCGGTATCCATCCATCAATGTTCATCAAATCTAGCCAGTGTCCAATGATATCCAGTGAAATATGAACATCCCAACGCCTGGTTAATGTGCATAAGTGCAAATAAAATAAATTTTACAGACCAAAGATGATTTGTTTGTTAAATAATACCAGTAAGTCATGCGCAGTCAAGATAATACAGAACTTATGCACTTCAGGAAAATTTGAAACAAGGACAATAATAATAGTGGTGGTGGTCGTGAACTATATTATTATAACTGGAAACTGACCAGATTACAAGTTGATGAAAACCTTCATCCCATAAAAATCCTCTTGGAAAGATTGGTCGGCATGGCACAGCTGTGTAAAGCTCAGCAGGCCAATATGATAGATAATCAACTTGTTCTCTATCCTGCAAAGAAAAATAACCCACTGCATATTTGTCTGAATCCTAAACTGCAGACAGCTTACTTAAAGTTTAAAGCATAGTAATATGACAGTATACAAAGGAAAACTAAATTCGCTGACTGCAATTAATTAGAAAACAGCAAAACCGCACTGCTAGATGAAGAGTTTCATAAGTACTAGTAAGGCAAATAACTGCAGATTGATGTAGACAAAGAAACATTACAGGATCTCTATTGCAGCCTATAATAATCTTTCTGAAAAAGGAAAACTCATTTTTCTCGCAAAAAGATTAATTAAATGATAGATAAATATTTCACAACATCTTCTCTAATTAATTAGACTTCTACAGAGAATGGCCACCTATCATAAGGATTTCACTAAACAAGCTTCTATGCATGATAAAAGTTGTGTCTAAGAAGCCTTTGGTAGCAAACGGTTGTGGCACTTTCCACCATGTTTATCAAATTGAGCCTCTTCTGATGAACTAATACACTACCATAGCTAACCCTAACTTTCCTCGCTATTTATCAAATTGAGCCTCTCTTTGATTCCAATTTGAAGCTTCTAGGAGAAAGGGAAAAGAGAGCAAGCCACTTCAGCAGTGTGCATGCATGCAGTTACTTAGTGCTTATATTTAGAGGTGTATGCCACAATTTTCAAGAATAACTTTTCTGCCGGTTGTGTGGTAAAATAGTTGTTTACTCTTTATATCTTAGGTAATAGCTACTTTAATGTGAATTTTTTCCTAGACATCAGCATGAATTTCTATTTAATTAGATTGTCTTAGTTTTCAGTAGGCATAAATTCACTTCTGGAAGCACCTGAAGAAATTTTCAGTTTAGTAAGAATTCAATCCTTTATTGGTTAGCAATCTTCTATCTTGAACTTTTTTCTCTGTTGTCTAAAATTTTTATACTTAAACAAGACTAAATAAAACACATGAAAGATAACTGTCAACCTTATGACAATCATGTCACATTATATAATATTAAAGGGTGGCATACTCTTCAATAAGGACTGTACCATTATAGTAAAATCTTACATTAAGGGTTCTTGACAGAGCAATTTTTGACTGGCCATAGAAGTAGCCGATGCCACCTAATAAGTTTCCAACCGCAGCCTTACCAACAGAAATGGATTCCAAATCCACCTGGAAATCAACTAGTATGATAAAGAATTTACTTATATGAATTTAACCAATCATATGAAACTTAAGAGATCCATAGTACTTTGGAAACCAGACAAGGATAATACCTCATTGAACTAGAAAAAGTGAAATAAAAGAATAAATAAGTTAAAGGACAACGAACTTGGTACCTTCTCAGCCAAATTGAAAATTTTCTCAATCTTTTCATCATATGCTTGTTCTTTATATTTCAGTTCATTCGACAGTGAAGCTCCTAACATAGAACAGAAGAACAAACAATTACACACTGACTTAGAACATTGATGTTAGGTTGTTAGCTAAATATTATTAAAGAGTAGTCTAGTTATCTTCAAAATAAAATAAAAGTAGTTCTACATTAAACATCCTAGAGTAAAAAACCAAAAATGAATTTAACTCAAAATAGACATCTTCCAAATTTAAGTCATTACATTAATGAACACACATAAGTAACACAGTTGTATAAATCCCCATGTTATCGGTCAACTAGAGAAGGTATTCAAAGAAATGAACCACTCTTGCAACAAAGTAAATAATTAAATTTGTTCTCCCTTTTCATGAAAGCGCATAAATATAGACACCATATTTTTAAAAAAAACATACTATACGACAGTGGTATGAACCTGCAAGACTATTGACACGCTCTTCTACCATTGAACTTTCTGAATCAGTTCCAGAGATAAACACAATATCTGTAGTGAAAGGAAAGCCACCAATAATCTGCATCATGAAATTAAAAAAAAAAGAGGGTTAAATATTATTTTAGTCCCTATAAAATGAGTGAATTTTAGTTTTAGTCAGTGAAAATGTTTTGCTTTGGGTATCGTCCCTCTTTGAAATTATTGTTGTCAGTCCTTAAAAATTAGGTGTCCCTTTAATATTTTTCCTTTTGTTTTCAACCTTCAAAATCTGAAATCAATTAGGAAAGATGATTTCAAGAGAAAACTGGATCGTGTGTCTATATGTACACACAAATGTGTGCACAAGTTTTCTTAACATGGGTCTCATGAAGTGCATATGTTCTTTTACCTGAAACGCTAACACATTAGGAGAATCGTCTGATTAGTCAGATAGCTGCGCTTGACCATGCTTTCTTGTCTACCAAGACATGCACATAAGTAGAGATATCAGCAAAACACTCAGAAGTTTTATGACCACATGTCTTCTATTGCACGAAACTTATATCATAGATATATTGAGTTGAAATACCCTAACATACTTGTGATGCAAGGTTTCCCTCAACAAGATCAGACAAATTGTGAAAGTGAGGTGTGTGAAATCCAGAGTAATGCAGTTTTAGATCATCCTGGACAAGAAAATCATAAGAAAGTGAGTAATGGGATTAGGGATAACATTACAGATAATCACGAAGAAAAATAGGTCAGAAAACTTGACTCTAGATAGATAAAAAACTAAAAAAAAAAGCACAGTATGAGATATTCTTTATTTCCTGTGTATAAATATTCCCTCTTTCCTTTTGTACATTTTCTGAGATAATTATTAATAAGAAAAGATTATAGGAAGATATAGTTGGTAGTTACCGGATTTAATCCCTATAATAAAGGGATCATAGTTGCACTTGCACATTTATCATTATAAAAATCACAAGGCTAAGAGTTAATCACTGAAGCAATCCAATAGCAACTTACGGTTGTATTAAATTTGGTAACAAAGCAACATGTGGGTTGCTCACGGTTGAGGTTATGAGAAAGGTGGTCATGCTCATCATGTACATGTATGGTACATGCCGGAGACAAGTGATATTAGATGATTGGATTTGGGGGAAAGTCAACAAATGTTACTAACTGCCAGCCTCCTTCGCCTGAAAAATAGATCAGATGCTGAATATGAGTATCTCCAGCAGCAGCCCTGCAAACTTCTACGGCTATTGCACACACTGTAATTCTATGGTTTGCCTCTCTCACTCATTATTTGTTACTCAAGGATCACATAGCTAGTAATCATTCGGGTGCTACTGCCTTGTACAACTGGCTTCTATATCAGTTTCATTTCAAAATTGCCTTTCTACATGGTGATTTGGCTATAAAATCCTTATGCAACCTTAAGCAAAGTCTTAGAGCATGGTTTGGAACATTTAGTACAGTTCTTTAGAAGTTTGAAATGATTTGCCATGAAGCCAACAATTTGGTGTTTTGTAAACATTCCTCCACAAGCAAGTGCATATTTATCTCTTGTTGTATGGTCCGTCATTCCAGGAGATAACTATGATCGTCTCAAGCAGCATTTGTTTAAGCATGTTCACTGAGATATTTAGCTCACTCAAAGGCAAGTATTGTCATCTCTTGGACGAAGTATGCCACTGACATTTTGGAAGAAACTAGGATGTTGACGATAAGTCAATTGATACAACTAAAGATCTGAATGCTAATTAGGGGGGCCCCATTCTGACCCTATTAGATATCGAAGACTGGTTAAGAAAATAAACATTCTTACTATAATAACTAAGCTTGACATATCATTTGTAGTAAAGGTAGGGTCAATTCCTTAATACTCCTCGCAATAGTCATTGAGATGCAGTGGTTTGAATCTTGATATATCAGAGGATGTTCATTAAAAGAATTAGTTTATAAGAGCATGGGTCACACTAATGTTTCTGCAAATACATATGCCTATTAGGTTGGATGCCCCAGCTATCAATGATCAACCACTAGTTACTGTATCCTTCTTAGCAGAGGGAGTGTTATTGCTAGATCCATTGAGAGATAGATTAACAAGCTATGACTCTTATTTAGAGTTTTTTTTTGACAAACTCTTATTTAGAGTTAAAACAACTACTTTGTGAGTTAAAGCTTTGCAAATTAGAGCCATGAGTGTCATTTATATCATAGCCTGACATTTTGCACCTAATCAAGTCTTCCTAGAGCAGACTAAACGAAATTTGATTGTCAAATTATCTACAAGTACCTAAACATAAACTCCAAAAATGTGTCCAATGGTAGTACGAACAAGATAATACTCTTGAAAATTTAATCATAATACCATTTCCTAGCATTACCGTTGACTTTAAATGTAGCTGCCAGTCTCCAATATCTGTTCGAGAGCCAGATGCAAGTAATGAACTCTCACGAACCTTCAAGTTTTCTCTACCTAAATCAAGTACATTACCACCTTCATCAGCCAAATAGAAAAAGAGCTGGGCATCTCTCCCAAATTCTTCATTCCACTTAGACCTGGGGTTGGACCACAAGAACAAAGGCGTTCAATCGATAAAAATAATTCAATATAGCAAATACTGAGAGATGCAGGTACTCATACAGGGAAACAAACCTGTCACTACCTATACTTTCCAATACGGAAAAACCAGAAACAAAGTTGTTCTCCCATAATACATATACGAAAGTGATTTGAAGTTAATAGCATCACTTACTTATCAACCTGCACATCAATGCGAACTGCCCAGTCCCCTCCATAACCGCTGTTATCCCCCTTTGATTTTAAGAACTCGGTAGTCAAGATCATGCCATGGTCAACCAGTACTTGATGCCCATAATCACGTCCATTGTGCTTTCCCCAACCATAAGCACTTAAGTCATCCTCATGCTTGCATACATGCCTCAAGTGATTGCTACCGTCCTTCACACCAATCCACATTAATCCAGCCATCAGAGATTGTGGAGTCCTGCCATAAACACACAAACACACCCCGCCAAAAACACAGAAAAATGTTAGAAAATCAAATGATGTTGACATCGGTGTCCCACACACAAAATCTAAACCAGATATACAGACATCAACTTCTATGGAATAAATCGTTAATTTAGTCCCTAAAATGTCACTCTCTTTCCAATTTAGTCCCTAAAATATCACTCTCTTTCCAACTTAATCCCTAAAGCATATAAAATTAATAAATAGTCCCTAAAGTATATGAAATCTGTCATTTTAGTCCCTATTATTAAGATGTTAAGGAAAAACATGACGGATTCTCAAATGATTTAGGATCTAAAATGATGGATTTCATATATTGCAGAGACTAATTATTTTTATATACTTCAAGAACTAAATTGGAGAGAGTGGAACTAAATTGACGATTTATTCAAATTTATGTGTAACACGGGATTTGCAGGCATAAATCAGTCAAATTTATACAAGTATGAAATATATTTAAATTGTGCACCATTATCAGTACAAATACACAATCACCAAAATAGCCCCTGCATCCATTTCAGTGCAAACAAAAGCTGATTGGAAATGC
The DNA here is from genome assembly GCA_030408175.1 of Trifolium repens. Classification (NCBI taxonomy): domain Eukaryota; kingdom Viridiplantae; phylum Streptophyta; class Magnoliopsida; order Fabales; family Fabaceae; genus Trifolium; species Trifolium repens. The sequence goes on along the minus strand of CP125842.1, from coordinate 53,110,504 downwards.
CAAAGTATAAGTTTATGACTTATAGCTTATAAGCTTATTAAGAAAAAAAATAGCCCCTGCTTCCATTTCAGTGCAAACAAAAGCTGTTTGGAAATGCCAAATTATAAGTTTATGACTTATAGCTTATAAGCTCATTAAGAAAAAATGCATGTTTGGTAAAAAAAATAATCTCGCGAGCTTATAACTTATTTTTAGTAGCTTATGGCTCTGTTTGGTAAGCCAAATAAGCTAGCTTTGAGCTTTTAGCTTATAAGCTAAAAGCTCTGTTTGATAACAGTTTTAAAAAAAGAGCTTATAGCTTATTTTACTAGCTTATAACTTATTTTCCAAACGCTATTTCAAGTAGCTTATAGCTTATTATCTTTTCTTCCAATTTTACCCCTATCATCTTACTTGAAAAAAATTAAATATTAATTAAACATATCCTTTTTATGTCATTTCATAGTTATAAGATAGCCCAACCGCTAATTTTACCAAACACTACAAATTCAATCAGCTAGCTTATTCGCTATAAGCTCATCAGCTATAAGCAGCTTATCAGCTGTTTGCTATTTTTTACCAAACAGAGCCTATAACTTATTTTGATAAGCTAATTAGCTTAAAGCTTATCATATTTTCTTCCATTATCCGCTATAAGTGTTCGCTATGGAAAATGAAACTACCTGGTACGAATTCCAAGATAGAGATGAGGACGATAAGTTCCCCAATACAAACTCTCCTTATGCTCACCTTGAAACTGAAACAATACCGAACCGATTCATTCACACCATCCAAATTTATGAAAGCAAAAAAATAAATAAATTAAGATTGATAAAAAGGATGAAGTTGAATTTGAAGTTGACCTGAGGAAGGTCCATGATCTTTGGCGCGGGAAATGGCGTAATAACACGAGGAAGACGAGATTCTGCGACAGAGTGGAGAAGAATGAGAAAGAAGATGATAAATAAGGTGATGGCTAGAAAGAGTTTGATTAAGGTGAGTTTGTTGAATAAAGGAATGGAGGTTCCGTATTTGGTTGTGGCTCTGTGACGGTGAGAAGTTTGGTGGAGAGAATCGGCGTCGGGTTGGGAGGGGGATCTGACTCTGCTACGAGCGGTGGTTCTTCCATTTCCGATCATTTTTGGTGAATCGTTCGTTGACTAGTGGAGTAGAGTTGTGTCTGAAGTGTAGTAACGACTAGTTATTATTATAGTGAAGGAGGAAAAATGGAGAGAACAATTTTTTGTAAAAGGAAAAGAGCCATTTTTAAGCTTTTTAAAAATTTAAATGATTTTTAATAAAAATGATTTTTGTCAAAAAATAATTAAATGATTTTATTGTAAAAAAAATAAATAAAATGATTTTAATAAAAATATAAATTAAATGATTATTTTGTGTCAAAATATTGAAAATAATTTCTTCTCCCCTATTTTCTCAAAAAATATTCCTTAAAATATTAAATTTACCCATAATTGTGTTGGGGTCATAATTGTTTGAGTTTTCTCTATTACTATAATGGAATGAGATCCTGATATACATTGTATTAGGAAAATAGATCATTTATGTTAAAAGTTCACTGTAGGCTGTCCAGTCAAAATCTGCACCTTCTATTTATTTTTAATAACTTGAATAGTGTACTGTAATAATAAAAGGAGTGGTTGAGATGTCACTGGAGGTAAATTCTAATCGAGAAGATCGCCTCTCCTGTATTAGGCATGGTAGGGTTACAACAACTGTTGTAGTTCACCGCGAGAACGGAGGGTTGAAATGGAGAGTTGAAGTGATAGAGACTCAACTAAGAAGAATTAGGGGCTATTATGTAATAAAGAGTATAGTGAGGTTTTATGAGTAATTAGTGAGTGAGATAAGATGTTTAGTTGGCAAGTTTATTATGTCTCTTAGTAGTATATATAGCGAGGTGCGGAGAGTGTGAGATCATTATGGAAGATTATAATTTGTTATGGACAATTGGTTTCTTGCCTCTCTAGGAGTTTTGCTCTATGGACATTAGGATATTCATTCTCTTGCATTGACCATTCATTTTTACAAATGGTACACTTCATATTTATCCATTTTAATCCATTTCTTCTATATTCGGTATGTTGCAGAATTTCCGGTTTGCAACACGAAAATTCTTAGGTTCTTGCGCAAGCACAAAGACACAAACAAGATGTTTTAAACAATATCTCATCACTAGTTGTTAGAACATAGGTGTTGAGCCGTACGTTGGTGAATCTTGTTGGATATATACGACATTGTGGAAGCTATATTGGAGTGATAACATAAGAGATATTATGTGTGATTCACCAGACTCAAGGAATAGTACAAACAGGCCCGGTTTTGGGGGGTGCAGGCAGTGCTGCATCTCCGGGCCTCAAAAAATTTGGGGCCTCAATTTTTTTTTTGGGTAATAAGTAGGGGGTGTAGTAGTAAACTGGAGGTCCAAAAAGCAAATGTATGTAACAAAAAAAACAAATTAGCTAGAACTCTATAATGAATTTTGATGATATTGATTAGAATATGACATTTTTTTTGTTAGTCACAAGGATTATAATTACTTTTGATGTAATTGATATGTTTACAATTTGAATATAATTATTTTTTTTATTAAAAATTTATTATTTTTTTATTAAAAAATAATATATTTTTTATTAGGGGTCCATTATTATTATTAGCACGGGACCTCGAAATATTCGGAGACGGCCCTGAGTACAAATAAGCAGTTGGTGGCGCCACCATTTTCTTGAATAAATGTACCGCGTACATTGATGTGGTGTACTTGCAATTACTTCAGGATATCTTGACATGGTTATGCATGAGGTATTGTTGTCTTTGTGTTCTTTTATAATCAATTGAATGTTGCAATGTTACGCTAGACGAAGCAACTGATCGATTATATGACACTTTTTGAAGTAAATTATTAATCATTGTTTAATTATGGATCATTATTATATTCACACAACATTTTTCAAGCATTTCCTTTCGCGGAAATATATGTCTTTTATTTGTTAAGTGGTTAAATTTTTTACTTCCATGACTTCTCTTCTTGCATCCAAATTTTGCCACTAGATATGTTTTTTCCTTATCAATTTCTTTCCAGCTTTTAAGATTACATGCATTTTTCCACTTGAGGCATTTGGGTGGTGATTGACTTCTTTGCTTACAACTTTGTCTACTTAAAATTCTAATTCATGTAAGTCTGGAAATGTTTCTAAAGAAATATGCTATGCATTAATATTGGTACTTGATAGTGTTTGAAAATGCAGTACAATAGTTCTAGGAAAAATGATTTACACATGCTGTCTGTAACCCATAACAAATATAAGGCAAAAGATGAACTCGGTCGAACCGGTTGAACCTTGAACCAGTAAGCACGTCGGTTCAATGATCGGTCCAGTTCTGATTACCTTGTTCTCATCATTTGCAGGGTATATTTTCTTTCCTCCTTAAAAATATCTCACACTTTGTGCAAATCAAACAAAAGATATATGTAGACTCTTTTCGGCCATAAGATAAATAAAATTTGATAAAGATTGTTTCTTTCAAAAATTGAACTTGGTTTCTCTTATACAATTATTTCCTAAGACATACTATTAAACTTGGACACGATAAGAAATTTGAGAAAAATTAAATAAGCAACTCTATATAATTCAAATTTTATTGTTTCTAAAAGTTTTCACTCTATGATTCAAATGTACAAATAAAAAAATAATATATGCCAATCACAACCACCAAACTTCCTCAATCATCACAATTCATAGATCTAGGAAATAGAAAGACAAGTTAAAGAGGCTTGAGAGCAACACCTCAATAATTCTTACTACATAACAAACAGATAATAAGCTAACACAGTACTGAATCTAATGCTTAGGTTAGGGGTGAGGTGACCCTACTTTGCATCTCATCAGTCTATCGTGGCTCATATGAACCAATTGTTAGCAAGAGATTGGATAATGCAATTTTTCCATGTTACATGAAGACAAGTTAGCATTGGTTGGATAATTTTGCTCGTTAGGGTCTCCATTATACTATTACATTTTTGCTTTTCAAAACCGGTTAAAATTGAAACTGTAGCTAGCCTAATTAAACTATGAAAATTGTTGCCAAAAATTTAAAGTATATTGTATATTATACTTTGGTTTGATCAATTTGTGCGTACTTTTTTTTGGAAGATAATTTTTTTTTCTCAATACACACATTCTAATTTATAAATTCAAATAAACTCATTAGATTTAGGCTTAATTAGTTTGTTGGTCATTTAAAGTTATTTTTGGCTTTACATCAGGTCCATAAAAAAAAGTTCCGCTTTGGTCTCTTAAAGATATCTCTATTTGTCATTTTAGTCCATTCCGTTGGTTTTTGACAGAAAACGTTAACTTTATGATCAATATGAAATTTATTAAATTAGAAAACGGACCAATATAAAACTAGATAAGAGATCAATATAAAACCTATTAAACTAGATATAAGATACCAGTATAAAATCAAAGTTAACATTTTCTGCAAAAAGTTAACATAATGGATCAATATGGCAAACAAACATATTTTTAAAGATTAAAGCGAAACTTTTTTTCTTTAATATGAAATCAAAAATATTTTAAAAGATCAACAAACTAATTAAACCTTAATTTATAAGAGACCTAGCTACTACGTCCCTGTCCTTTTCAATGTTGGTGACACATAGTTAAATTTGTTTCTTTCCTACCGCGAGACCCCCTATGTGCTCCACATAGTTGGAGTCTTGGAGACATACAATATAGTATCGATTATGGGCACATTAAATATGTCACAAAGATACATTATGTATGCATGAATCTGTACGGCATTTGGATTTTTCCGGACTTGTAATTAGTTAGTTAGTTATTGATATGATAAATTTTAAATTATTTTCATATACATTAACACAAATTTATAATTGATGCGGATTCTAATCATTTGCAGAACCTATTCATACATACATCATAAGTGCTACATGTGATGTGTCTCACTTTTCTTTATCGTTAGATTGGATAGACTTAGTGCTATATGTAATGTTTGGTAGCGGTTAAGGTTGTTGCACAAAGATAACGGGGATGAAATATTGCTTCGTGAGTGTCAAGACTTGAGAGCAAAGGAAATGGATGAGAGAGTTAAAAAAGAAGGATAATATTTGAGTTCAGTATCGTGGTGAAAGTCTATGGTTAGATTAGATATATAGTGGGAATGGAAGATATATGATGGAGATATAATTAATAACAATTGTGGAATAATGGAGTTATGGAGATGTACACTTTGAAAATGTTTGTAAAGTAGCAGTATAGTACTATAGTTCAATTGACATGAAGCGGACCCATCTTCATTTAGATTCAAATATATGACCTCTTAATTCTATGCATGGGTTTTAGGTGGCACTTAACACATCATCTATTAAAAAACACTTAAAATTAAAATGCCACAATCCATAAGTTCTTAGTTCAATGGATAAAAAAACATAAATCGGACATTATGACGGGTCTGAACTACGACTCATCAACCTGTGTGTGAAATTTATAATGATTTTGTCATTTCGTCTGTTTACTAAAAAAATAATTAAAATGTGATAATTTAAACTGCAAAAATAACAAAATTAAATATATGAAAAGGTCCCCGAAGATGTAATCTAGTGGTAAATAGTTGAAGGAGTTTATGAATAAGATTTAGAATTTGATCTCTGTCTACTATCCTCCTCCCCTTAATAAAATATTATCTTCGCCCCTAAATATAAGAATCATTTGAGAAAATTGCGGAGATTAAGAAAGTGGACGTAGTAATAAATTTGTTGGCAATTAATATTATTTTTACAATTTTATCCTTCAATAGGGAATATGTTATGTATTTGCGGAGTATTTATTATATATAGATTGTAGAAAAATATGCACTATATAATTAAGGGTATGTTTAAAGAAAAAATAATTGATGCCCTTGAAAATTTGAAAAGGGTTTATAAAAAGGACAGAAAAATTTGATCTAAAATACATTGATTTGACATGTTTTACTTCCGGGACTCATTTAATGATCACGATAAGAGACAAAATATGATAATTATATTAAACTAGTTTTGAGACCCGTGCATCGCACGAGTCTATTGACTTTTATTAATAAAATATTATGAAAATATAAATTAAGTTATTGTGTTCTTTTTTGCAAAATTTATTAAATTAATTTTTTTTTTATTAAAGTAATTGTCCCATGTATGATTTTTGTGTGATAAATTATAATTAATAATAACAAATATTTATTATCCAATTTCTTTTTTTTATTAAAGCAAATGTCCCGTGTATGATTAAATTTTTTTGATTAAAGTAATTGTCTCGTGTATGAATTTTAATAAAATATTTAGAAAAATATTATAAAATATTATTAAAATATAAGTGACGTCATGGTGCTCATTCTTGTAAAATTTATTAAATTAATATTTCTTGATTAAAGCAATTGTCCCGTGTATGATTTTTGTGTAATAAATTAAAATTAAAATTAATAAATATTTATCATTCAATTCCTCTTTTTTATTAAATCAATTGTCCCGTGTATAGTTAAAAAAAATTATTAAAGCAATTCTTCCGTGTTAATTCGTAAGTTTTTTTGACGCATGTTAATTTATAAATTTTCACTAACAAAAATTATATCTTTAAAACTTTTTTCATAAACTACCTTATAAAACTTATAATAAGTCAATCCAAATGGGTTCATTTTCGGTAATAAATTAAAATTAATTAATATTTATTATTCAATTCCTTTTTTTTATTAAATCAATTGACCCTTGTATGATTAAATTTTTTTTATTAAAGCAATTGTCCCTTGTATAAACTTTTTTCATAAACTTACCTTATAAAACTTATAATAAGTCAATCCAAATGAGTTCATTGTAACTATCTTCTTTTATAAGGTCTTCTATTTTTATTTTTTACATATAAGTTGTTGTATGTTAGATTGAGTTATCACTTATCATTCATCATTAAAAAAAAAAATTACTATTTTTTCATTAAAAAAAATTGCATTATTTTTTATGTGTATCTTTTATATTGATTTTTGTTCCTATTTTTAAGCGTAATTTTTTTTTAATTAATTTTCTTTGTTAACTATATTTGATTATATCATTTTTAAGAGGTGGTGTCCGATGCTATTTTTATGGGAAGATTTATTTATGCTTATATTTTCTTTCTTCCTATTTTTGTTTTGTTTTTTTTAGTTTAGAGTTAAAATTACATTTAAAGGCATAAACTCTGAAATATTATTAAACTTGATTGGAAAATTTGGTATTTTAGTAGTACTTCCTTTTAATATATTGTAAGTAGATTCTATTCAATGTTTGGTAAAACAACAAAATATAATAAGTTATCTTGATACTTAACTTATCATATTTCGTCTTTATACTTCAAATTCTTATCATGAATTTGAGCCGGGTTAAAAATCAACATTATATGATATAACTTACCGATTTATCCTATAAAATATTTTTTAAAAAAAATTAAATTTTTAAAATATAATTAATATAATAATTCAATATTTAATTAAAAAATATATTGTCACAAACAAGTGTAATTTTGTAATTTAAATAATCTAAAAAATAGATTATATTAAAGTAATTTATGTGTACGAAAAAGATGACATGATATAAGTTTGTTATCATGTGTGCACCGAATACGTGATACGATAATTGTTGTTCCCTTATATCATATCATTTTTTGTCTCAATCAAAGGACCCTTAAATAAAGTTCTTAAGGAAATTTCTCACAAATTCATCAATTTTGATAATTTTCATCATTTGGTGCATATTCTAATTTATTTAATATATATAGCACATCACCGATTTATATATATGGAAAACTTTAACGGTTACATTTTAAAATAAGATAACCAAATATGTAAAACAGTAAAATTAAAATTAGAGAATCAAAATTGCAATTGAGCTTAAAATAAAAGAACCTATTGATAACTTTTGATAAAAAAAAAAAAGAAAAACATGTATTCAATATTATTTTTGGGTAAATATGTTTTTAATCTCTACTTTTATAACGAATTTTAATTTTATAGGATGAAAACCACTCGCTATAAAAATATGACTGGAAATATATTTTATCTATTACTATTTTTTATAAATATTGATCGATATTAAAATGTCTGTATCGGATCTCCTATATATTGACCTTTGAAACCTCGCAAAGTTGAAAGAGAATAAATTTGTAACCGAGCTGAGCAGAAGTGTGACAGGTCTTGGGACAGGCAACGAATCAGGAAGGAGTCGGCAACTGTCGGCCGTGGAACCTGGAGAGATAAAAGCGCCGAAAATTCTAACTTCCTGCTTGCTTTGCTTTCAAAACATTTTTTCAAACTAAATCAAACAATAATGGTTTTCTTCATCAAATAATTGTTTTTTGTTTCATCCACAAAACCCTCTACCCCACAAATTAAAAACTCATAATTAAAATTGACACTTCAGTTTTAACTTCCAACAATTAATTAATTAACTAAAGTGAAACAGTAAGAAATTACTAATAATGGAAATAAATTAATTTATATATAAATTATTTTTTCGTTTTCAGGTTTATTTAAAATTATTTAAACAATTTTCCACCATCATTTCTTATTACTTGCGTGCAAGTGCTCCACGAAACTCGTTCTACGATTCGAACCTTAACTCAGCTCAACTCAACACACGCTTCTGAAATAGTTCTAGATCTTTCCAAACCCTAATTTTACGATTCTTCAAATTTCTCATTCATTTTCATGAAACCACCTTTGTTATGATTTCTCTTATTATTTGCTTGTTCGATTGGTACGTCGTTTTGCTTCATAACCCTAACCTTCATTTCACCCTTGTTTTCTGGATTCAACTGTTTTATCGTGCTTCTCTGAATTTGTTAATCATGTTGATTTGCTTCTGATTCTGAAATCAGATTTTTACTTAATTTTGTTGTTGTTGATGATGTTGATGTTCTGTTTTTGGTTTTGAATTTGAATTTGTTGAAATGAAGATCGTAGCTGGTGAATCATGTTTCCAAAATCTCTTTAGATTTTTTGGAATCATGAATGAAAATGATGTGAAAACTTGTTGATTAACTTGATTTATCATATTTGAATCAATTTTCTGCTTTCAATGGATTATTGATGATGTAGTTTTAGCTTAAAAAGCTTACTTTGAAACTTTAGCAACACGTGTCATTTGTCTTTTTGAGGGAAAAGTTTGGTCAAGATTCAAGAAAGTAGCTGTTTTTGTTTCCTATTTTGAGAATAAACTTAAGGCTATAAGCCTATAACAAATCTAAGGCTTAATTGGGTTTTGTTTTTCTTCTTAATTTGGTTGCATGGTGGTCCCTGTTCTTTGTGTTTTGTTTTTCTTTCTGGAAATTTCATTTGTAAGTTGACATGAGATTTTATATTTTGTATGTAAAACTAGCTTGAATTTGTTGTTTTATAATTTCTGATTCTGTAAAGCTCGAAGAATTTCGGTGAATTTGTTTGGCCATAAATAAGTGTTCTGCTCAGCACTTAATAAATTTGGATGCAAAAACTTATATTGGCTGCAACTGTATTGACCGTGCTGTTTCGATTGTTCTCTTGGCTAATTTTCTTTTGTTTTACCTTTTGATCCCGTAGGTTGTAGCTTTTTAGTTGAGATTATTTAGTGCTTGAGTTTACACTCACAGTGGAGGTGAATGATGGATGCTGCTGAGGTTGAAGAAAATCTATTTGCTGTTAGTGATGCCAAGGTATGATTATAATATGTGTTTAATTGTTTTGTATGGTGTTTTGGAATTTCAAATGCTTTATTATGTATAGTAAATTAATAATTGCCTTTACAGTATGCATAATCATTATGTCAAGGTATAATTAAGGATTCAAATTTATTTTATATTTTTTTTCCTTTATGTTCTTTGGTTCAATTAATTAGGGAATAGGGGGAAATTATTATATTATTTTTCTTTCCAAGTTTTCGTATTTATTCTAGCAACAAAGGAAAATAGTTGAATCTGTCTTACCTTTTAAGGCTCACGAACTCTGGTATTTGATTATTTTATTTTCTCATTCCTGGCCAATTGAAAAAGGAAAAGAGTAGATGTTTTTATACTCTTCTTAATCTGTTCCTTTGTGTCACTGTTTCCCCATTTTACGTTACACCCCCTAATTCTCTGCAATGTAATCTAACCAATATCTAATCTGGTTTCTCTTGCAGTTACATGGACAAATGTGCAAGGCTCTTTCTATAATATATTGCAAAGTATTGACAATATTTCCTTCGTTAGAAGCAGCTAGGCCTAGGAGTAAAACCGGAATTCAGGCATTATGTTCATTGCATGTGGCCTTAGAGAAAGCCAAGAATGTTCTTCATCATTGCTCAGTGTGTAGTAAACTCTACCTGGTAGGATTAATTTCTTCTGTAGTTTTACTTGCTGATTAAGTTTGCAAGGTTTTTATCTTATCTTACTAAAATTATTCGTTGTTGGTTGGAGGTTTATTAACCTGAAATACTTTTGCAGAATATCTTACATGAGATTGATTGTGATGCAGGCTGTAACTGGGGACTCCGTTCTCACTAAATTTGAGAAGGCTAAATGTGCTCTTGAAGATAGCCTTAGACGGGTGGAAGATATTGTTCCACAATCCATTGGATGTCAGGTATAAACTTCAACACTATTGCTACATAGTTCTCTCCTTTTTTGGGGTTAAGGGCATATGACTGAGGGGGGCCTGCTTTAAATTTTTTATTCGCAAATAATTGAATGCCACCTGGTTTGTGATATTCTAGATTTGGTTTTCTTTAAACCTGACCCTTCACATGCACAAATGTTGCTTTTTCTTGTTTTCATTGTCAATGTTTAACCTGGTCTGGCATGTGACAATACCTGTTCAGGTTCAGGAGATTGTGAATGAATTTTCAAGTGTGGAATTTGCACTTGATCCCTTGGAGAAGCAAGTTGGCGATGATTTAATTGCATTGCTCCAGCAGGGCAAAAAGTTTGATGACGATAGTGAAAGTTATGAGCTTGAATCTTTTCACCAGGCTGCTACTAGACTTGGAATTACATCTTCAAGAGTAGCTCTTGCTGAAAGAAGAGCTCTCAAGAAACTTATAGACAGGGCTCGGGCTGAAGAAGACAAACGAAAGGAATCAATTGTTGCATATCTTTTGCATCTTATGAGGAAATACTCCAAGTTATTCAGAAATGAGTTTGCAGACGACAATGATTCTCAGGGTTCTGGTCCTTGTTCTCCCACTGTTCAGGGATCTATCGAGGATGGTGTTCCTGTTGGTCATAGTCAGGCTTTTGAAAGACAGCTTTCAAAACTTAGTTCCTTTAATTTCAAACCAAATAATAATATGGAGCCGGGGCAAATGGTTCTACCGCCGGAAGAGTTGAGGTGTCCAATATCTCTTCAACTTATGTATGATCCTGTCATCATTGCTTCTGGGCAAACATATGAAAAGGTTTGCATAGAGAAATGGTTCAGTGATGGACACAGCAACTGCCCAAAGACCCAACAAAACCTTCCACATCTTTGCTTGACTCCTAATTACTGTGTTAAAGGTCTTGTTGCTAGTTGGTGTGAACAAAATGGAATTCCTATTCCTGAAGGCCCTCCCGAATCACTTGATCTTAACTACTGGAGATTGGTATTATCAGAGTCGGAGTCTACAAATTCAAGATCTGTAAATAGTGTAAGCTCTTGCAAGTTGAAGGGTGTCAAAGTGGTTCCTTTAGAAGAGAGTTGTATCTCAGAGAATTATGGGGAAAATAGAGCTGAAAGTGTATCTGCACAAGAAGAAGACACTGGGCAGTATCTTAGTTTTCTGAAAGTCTTGACTGAGGGGAACGGTTGGAAGAGGAAATATGAAGTGGTGGAACAGTTAAGGCTATTGCTGAGGGATGATGAGGAAGCTAGAATTTTGATGGGGGCTAATGGGTTTGTTGAAGCACTTGTTCAGTTTTTACAATCGGCTGTCCATGAAAGGAATTTGACGGCTCAAGAAAGCGGCGCAATGGCTCTCTTCAACCTAGCTGTGAATAATGACAGGTCTGCATTATCATTTGTAGTTTTTATAATTTTGAACCATTATGTAGAACTTCATTTGACGTGGTTGGAAATTCAAAATGGTTTTTGGTATTACTATTTAAAAAGTAGGACATTGCATAGTCTTTAATTAAAAGTGAACAAGTACTGCTCTGCATTATCTTTTCTAATTGAGAG